>VZQC01000356.1:2410733-2452601 GCA_009823505.1 Rhizomys pruinosus
GAGAGGAGATAGAGAGAGAGAGATAGAGAGGCAAAGAGCATAACGGGTTTCAAATAAGAGTATCACCTAAAAATGATTTGTATAGACTGGATGATCTGTTCTAGGTTGCCAATGCTGTAAGACAAATGAACTCCAAAGAGAGTATGCACTCTTGATTACATCTCAAGTCTTGATCCTTTACTCAATCTGGAATCAAGACTTCGGATCACAAGCTGCATGTACTGTTTGTCTTAGCACATCATGAAGATGTGGACCAGAACCAAAAAGCTTTAGTTACACTTCTTACTTACACATATTTTGTAGGCTTATGTATTTTTTTGGGGGGGGGTCGTTTGAGACAGGGTCCCTCCCTGTAGCCCCCCCAGCTGCCCTGGGAACTCACCTCTGTAGACCATGCTGGCCTTGAACGCAAAAGATCTGCCTGCTTCTGCCTCCCAAAGTGCTAGGATTAAGGCATGCACCAGCCAATTGCCCCGCAATTTAGTGTATTTTTTTTTTGTTTTTTTTTTTTTTTGGTCTTTTTGAGACAGGGTCTCCCTGTAGCTCTGGGCTGTCAGAGAGGAGATAGAGAGAGAGAGATAGAGAGGCAAAGAGCATAACGGGTTTCAAATAAGAGTATCACCTAAAAATGATTTGTATAGACTGGATGATCTGTTCTAGGTTGCCAATGCTGTAAGACAAATGAACTCCAAAGAGAGTATGCACTCTTGATTACATCTCAAGTCTTGATCCTTTACTCAATCTGGAATCAAGACTTCGGATCACAAGCTGCATGTACTGTTTGTCTTAGCACATCATGAAGATGTGGACCAGAACCAAAAAGCTTTAGTTACACTTCTTACTTACACATATTTTGTAGGCTTATGTATTTTTTTGGGGGGGGGTCGTTTGAGACAGGGTCCCTCCCTGTAGCCCCCCCAGCTGCCCTGGGAACTCACCTCTGTAGACCATGCTGGCCTTGAACGCAAAAGATCTGCCTGCTTCTGCCTCCCAAAGTGCTAGGATTAAGGCATGCACCAGCCAATTGCCCCGCAATTTAGTGTATTTTTTTTTTGTTTTTTTTTTTTTTTGGTCTTTTTGAGACAGGGTCTCCCTGTAGCTCTGGGCTGTCACTACAGAGAGATAGGGGTGAATCATGAGACTACAGGAATATAGTCTGGACTCCTAACTGATCAACATGCCTGTGCATACAAGCTTCTCCAACTGGACTATGGGAACCTTGGATTGTTCAAAATTTGGACATAGATACTTGCAAAATGCACCAATTACCTAATTGTATGACATACTGAGTAACATCAATGTTATATGCAAACAACTGTGTCATTATATTGTAGAATCCCTTAAAAATAAACAAAAAAGTAAACAACAACAACAAAAAATAAATTAATTAATTAATTAAAAATTTTTAAAAAAGAATTAAGGAAATGCAAATTAAAACCACATTAAGATTTCATCTTACTCCAGTAAGACTGGCTGTGGTCAAGAAAACAAAGGATACCAAATGCTGGAGAGGTTGTGGGGAAAGGGGAACACTCATCCACTGCTGGTGGGAATACAAACTTGTACAACCCCTATGGAAAACTGTGTGGAGAACGCTTAGAACACTCCAAATGAGCCTACCACCTGACCCAGTCATACCACCCCTGGGTATATACCCACAAGACTCATCCTATAGCAGAGACACATACACATCTATGTTTATTACATTTCTCTTCACAGTACCAAAGAACTGGAAGCAAACCAATTGTCCCTCAACCCATGAGTGGATAAAGAAAATGTGGTACATCTACGCAATGGAATTCTATGCAGTGGTAAAGAAAGATGACATTATGAAATTTGCAGGTAAATGGATGGAACTTGAAGCCATTATGCTAAGTGAAGTAACACAGTAACAGAAAAACAAATGAAGTATAGTGTCCCTTATTTGTGGATCTTAGCACCCAAACTCTCTTTCTAAGGCAAACTGAATACTTCCTCTTTTTTTCCTTTTTCTATCCTTTCTTTTTTTAGTAAATATAACACCCGATGTTACTCATCAACTTGCTATGCAAAGTAGGGATGTAAAGTAATATTTTTTCTTTACCTGCATGCAACTCTACTGTCAAAATATGAATCCTTGAACATGTTTTGGAACTGACCTATAGTTTATTTTCAGATGTCATAATTTTGGTATATGTGTGCTGTGCATGTATGTAGATTTTGGAGTGATACACACTGGAAGCAACAACAACAACAAAAAGACTAGGTCAAAGAGCTGACTGAAACAGTAAACTTCTGCCCCAAACAGTAAACCTCTGTACTTCAAAATTCAAAAAAGACTGAGAAAAAGATGAAAGACATGTATGGCACAATCCATGAATTCTGTTGGGGTGGAGGGAATAGGGAATGTCTAAATTTGATTAAGAAATCTAGAGCCAGGCATGGTAGCACATGCCTTTAATCCTAGCACTTGGGAGGCAGAAGCAGGCAGATCTTTGTGAGTTCAAGGCCAGCCTGGTCTACAGAGTGAGTTCCAGGGCAGCTGGGGCTACAGGGAGACCCTGTCTCTAAAAGACCCCCCCAAAAAAAAAATACACTAAAGCTTACAAAATATGTGTACGTAAGAACGTGAACTAAGTTTTTTGGTTCCTGGTCCACATCTTCATGATGTGCTAAGACAAACAGTACATGCAGCTTGTGATCCGAAGTCTTGATTCCAGATTGAGTAAAGGATCAAGACTTGAGATGTAATCAAGAGTGCATACTCTCTTTGGAGTTCATTTGTCTTACAGCATTGGCAACCTAGAACAGATCATCCAGTCTATACAAATCATTTTTAGGTGATACTCTTATTTGAACCCTGTTAGCTCTTTGTCTCTCTCTCTCTCTCTCTCTCTCTCTCTCTCTCTCTCTCTCTCTCTCTCTGCCTGCCTGTCGTCTGTCTGTCTATGTGTGTGTCTGTGTGTGTTTTCACCCGAATCACCAGGTAGCTGTCACCTGTTTTATTTAGGTTTCATTTTTTCAAATTCCAGCCAGAAGCTAAATACAAATGGAATTGGTAAGCACTAGTTTTACTTCAAAGGAATAGGATCTTACTCCAATAAAGTATGCAACCCTTAAGCAAAGCTTTTCTTCATTTAAAAGGAGAAAAATAATCAAAAAAGCTATACAGTAGTCTTTCCTCATGTTCACTGCATGAGTGAGCTCTGCTTTCAGAACTCTGGTTACAGCTTGTTAACTCTTAATTTACACAGACTCCTTATAAACTTGGATATTTAATTTCCTTACTCTTAGAATATCACCAACTGCAAAGTAGGCATGGTAGCTGCAAATAAATAAGTAAATAAATAGATAAATAAATAAATAAATAAATAAAGGCTCCTATAAGACTGGGAAATGAAAGCTGATAATTTCATGGAAAATAGCTGACAAAAAAAAAAAGGGAACTGGGTGTGCTGGTGGTATACATCTGAAATCTCAGCACTCAGGAGGCTGTGGCAAGAAGATTGTGAATTTGAGGTGAATCTGGACTGACAGTGAGATCCTGACCAACCTGAGCTATATAGGGAGAACAGGAAGAGGGAGGAAGGAGGAAGGGGGGAGGGAGGGAAAGAGAGAGAGAGAGAGAGAGAGAGAGAGAGAGAGAGAGAGAGAGAGAGAGAGAGAGAAGGGAGGAAGAAGAGAGAAGTTAGTAGTTCTTGGCTATTTAATGTAGGGACAGATACCCCTCTAGAACCTACTTGTAGTTCATGTTCATAATCATAACTCTAAGTCATCATAAGAAGGCTTAATCATTTGGTTCTGATTTAAGCAATCAAGATTGAATATACTATATTTTTTAGATAGATGTCCCATCTATGTTCCAGCAGAGTTTTAATGTTTAAGATGCATGTTTAACATAGCATGGTAGTGTGCATCTCTAACCTAAGCCAAGGCCTAAGTACTGTGAATTCAAGGCCGGCCTAAGAAACATGGCAAGACAACCACCAAAAAGAGGACAGGGCACACTTGAACCAGTTGACAAATTCATAAACATATTTTATTTCTTAAAATTTAAATATTTAGAGAGGGAGAATGGAGAGGAGGAGGAGGGAAGGAAGAAAGGAAGGAGAGAGAGAGAGAGAGAGAGAGAGAGAGAGAGAGAACACCCGTGTGTTGCAGCACACATGTGGACATTAGAGGACAACTTTCAGCACACAGGGTATAAACAATTCTAAGACTACCGTTACATATTTATGCTTTCTAGAAAGGTTATTCCAGGGGCTGGAGAGATGGCTTAGCAGTTAAGAGCGCCAACTGCTCTTGCAGAGGACCCAGGTTCGATCCCCAGCACCCACATGATGGCTGAGAACCATCTTTAACTCCAGTTCCAGGGGAATCCGACATCCTCTTCTGACCTCCGCGGCATTGCACGACACGGGTGCACAGACCTACATGCAAACAGTACATTCATACACATACAAAAATAAATAAAATTAAAAAAAAAAGAATACTCATTTCTCCTGACCTTATAACACTGGACAGTCTCATTTGATTTTTAATAATTGCTAATTTAGGGAATAAAGAGTAGTACCTACTCTAGTAGTCAGCTTGATTTACATTTTATTATTAGGCAGATTAAATAGTTTTCAAATGTTAGGCATTTATATTAACTCTTTTTTTTTAATTTTATTTATTTTTCTATGTGTATGAATGTACTGTCTGCATGTAGGTCTGTGCACCCGTGTTGTGCAATGCTGCGGAGGTCAGAAGAGGGTGTCGGATTCCCCTGGAACTGGAGTTCTCCTGGAATTGGAGTTACAGACGATTCTCAGCCACCATGTGGGTGCTGGGGATCGAACCCGGGTCCTCTGCAAGAGCAGTCGGCACTCCCAGCCACCAGGACATCCCTCCTGCCCATTAACTCTTTTTTTTATATTAACATTTAAAAAATAAATTAAGGGGCCGGGCGTGGCGGTGCACGCCTTTAATACTAGCTCTTGGGAGGCAGAGGCAGGCGGATCTTTGTGAGTTCAAGGCCAGCCTGGTCTACAGAGTGAGTTCCAGGACAGCTGGGGCTACAGGGAGACCCTGTCTCGAAAAGACCAAAATAATTAATTAATTAACTAATTAATTAATTAAGAGCTGCAGATATAGCTCAGTTGGTAGAATGCTTGCCTTGCATGCACAGAGCCCTGGGTTCAGTTGCTAGCACCACATAAAATTGGGCATGGTGGCACAAGTCTATAATCTCCGGACTTGGTAGGCAGAAGCAAGAAGATTGCAAGTTTGAGGCTAGCCTGGGCTAGATGAGACCCTGTTTTACCCTCCATCCCAAGAGAAAACCTAAAAAAACAAGTAAATGATAAGTTTATTGACCTCTGAGTTGCAAACCCTAAAATAGTTCTGCTTAAATAACTACAATAAAGTTACAGAGTTATAGAAACATTGCTTCAATTCTATATTTCATATTGGGAGCTATTTATTGATTCTTTTTCATTTGTTTACTCTCTTGATATATAAGGAATATTGGCCATTTGTTCTACTTATTATGATCTATTTTTAATTCAGTCTTTATTACTCGTCGAATAAAGTCTACAATGAAAAGTTTGGCTGTGAGACCCTGAATGAGCCACCTTGCTAACCTGTTGAGCCTTGTCTCTTCCCTGGCCCTGCACTGCACACTGCTCACAGTTAAGCTCACATGCTGTGCTCCCTTTGGTCTCAGGCTTTGGCACATGCTTTACCCAGAACACCTTTCCTTCACCTCTTCACCTAACTACTTCCTACTCCCCTTCAGGTCTCAGCTTAAATGTCACTACTTCCGGGAAGCTTCCCTGACTACACCCCCAGACAATGGTAGGTGTTCCTTCTGTGTACACTGTAGCACCCTGCACTTAATCTCGGAGGCTTTTATCACTTTGCTGTAGTTTATTGTTTGATTATGTATCTACCTAATGTTTAAGGTAAGGGCTGGGTCTGTTTGCATTTTTTTTTTGCATTTTTTTTTTGTATTATCAGGACTCAGAAGTATTTAGCATAGAGATCAATGAATGAACCCATGATTATAGTCAGACTTAGCATTTTCCCCCTATTTTGAGTTCTTCTATTGTTTTGTTTGTTTGTTTGTTTGTTTGTTTTGGTCTTTTCGAGACAGGGTCTCCCTGTAGTCCCAGCTGTCCTGGAACTCACTCACCAGACTGGCCTCGAACTCACAAAGATCCGCCTGCCTCTGCCTCTGCCTCTGCCTCCCAAGTGCTAGGATTAAAGGCGTGCGCCACCACGCCCGGCCGAGTTCTTCTATTGTTTTTAAGCACAAGATGTCCCAGAAGCCCATAGGATATGACCACATTTCAGACTTTAGATACACATTGCCAAATTGTCCTCCAGAAAGTTGGAATCAATCTTTGTTTAAAACCAATGTAATAAAAAAAACAAACTTCACTGTACCTTCATCAGCCCTAAGTGTCCTGTCATCCATTTTCTTTATCATAATACTAACTGTTGTTTATTGACACTTATGTTATACTAGATACTGTGCTAAGTAAGCATCTTTACATCTGCTAGGAGAACACTCTACCACTGAACTCCTTTAGCCTAGACTCCTGTGGTGTCTTCCCTGTGTTATTTAATTTTCACATCACTTCTGTAGGTAGGCATTGCTATTGTCATTTTTCCCTCCCTCCCTCCCTCCCTCCCTCCCTCCCTCCCTTCCTTCCTTCCTCTTTCCTGAGGAGGAGGTGCTTTTTAATTCAATTCTTATTTTTTTAATTTTCATTTTTTTTTATTGATGCTTTGTGTATTTCATACATCATTTTCCAATTCAGTTAAGGCATATTTCCCTTTCCCTTCCCCCCACCCCACCCCACCCCATCCCAGATCATGCATTCTGCCATAACTGTCCTGCATCTTTCACTCAGTTTTTTTTCATTTTTTAATAATAAGTGATAATTTATGAGTACAAGCATCCTTCTTGTAAAACCAGTTTGCAAGCAGTTGTGCCCAAACCCACACAGCCCATGGGTCCCACCATCCAGCAGGGGGGGCTTGTATGTTCAATCAAGTTGATCAAATGAGTGTCCAGACTATATTGCTGTAGTTTCACTGTTCACCCCAATCGCAGCCCTTACATTCTACCATGCCCCCTCTTCCGCAGATTGTTCTCTAGGCTTAGAAAAGTACAGGTGGATGAGAAGCAAAACAGTCTACTTTCTCTGGAGCTATTGTCTTGGACTCTGGTCAATTCTGGCTGTTTCCTTTCATGGGCTGACAATTAGTCCAGGAATAACCTTTTGATCCTACTAATGAAGCACAAGCAATTAGATATATAGGTATTTAGACAGTACTAATTGTTATGGTTGGTTATTTTGGTATAGACACAGATGTTTGGATGGTATGTTAATCCATGAATTACATTTTTTTCTGTTAAATACAACAGGGTCTTACTATGGCTTATAACATCTCCTAACCACTAAAGGATGTAAGCTTGTGGCATCAGCTGTGGGTTATTCCTCCAAGGAGAGAGCTAATACCCAATTAGATTTGGGATATATAGGCATATGGCTGCCTCTGCTGCACAGTATTTCCAGGCAGGTGAGGTGTAGCTGGTGCTGACAGAGGAGTCTTGCTTGACTCAAGGAGACCCATATTTGCTTTTGCCAACAAAAAGGTTGGCCCATCTGAACATTGAAAGGAAGAAAAGCCTCAGATTGCTACAAACATCAAACCCCTCTGTGGATCCTACTTGTAACAACTATTTATAATGAAACTTACCTTCTACGTGCCACAAAGGTTTTAATACGAGAGACTTTTTTACCTCCCCCCCATAGAACGAGGAGAAATATGATGATGATGAGGTCTTTCTCCAACTGTAAAATGGGAGCCAACTGTTATGGAGGTAATCTCTTATAAAACCGGTAAAACTGCCTTCTTTAATTGACTAACAGACATAGGAACTGTGAAAAGGATTATTCTCTATTCAGAACCAAATATACTAAAGTCTCCTTAAGCTATGCATTTAAGCAAGATATATTAATACAGGAGCTCTGACATCAGGAATGGATTATTCTACCAAGGAGATGTTGGCCAGGGAATCCAAGCCCCCACAAAAGGTAAAGGCTCCTAGCCTCTAAACTGGGATACCTGCAAGAAGAGAGGCGATAAGGCCCTGCTGTCGAAGACCTGAAGTAAGCATGGGAAAGATGTATTGAGACCACACTTGCAAGTGTACAGATGGTCTCTGGAATATCAGAAAGTGTTACTAATTCAATTCTTATTAAATTAAAAACGGAACCCAGCACTGGATGTGGTGGTTCATGCCTTTAATTTCAGCACTCGGAAGGCAGAGGCAGGCAGATCTCTGTGAGTTCAAGGCCAGCCTAGTCTACATAGTGAGTTCCAGGACAGCTGGGGCTACAGGGAGACCCTGCTCAAAAAGACAAAAAGAAAATTGAACCCAGCATCTTTTTTTTTTGGTCTTTTCGAGACAGGGTCTCCCTGTAGCCCCAGCTGTCCTGGAACTCACTCTGTAGACTAGGCTGGCCTTGAACTCACAGATCCGCCTGCCTCTGCCTCCCGAGTGCTAGGATTAAAGGCGTGCGCCACCACGCCCGGCCAGAACCCAGCATCTTACAACAGGCTAAGCACCTGCTCTCCCATTGACTTTTAAAAAAAATTTTTTTTATTAATTTTATTCATTTCTGTATGTGTATGAATGTACTGTCTGCATGCAAGTCTGTGCACCCGTGTCGTGCAATGCCGCGGAGGTCAGAAGAGAGTATCGGATTCCCCTGGAACTGGAGTTCTCCTGGAACTGGAGTTTCAGACGGTTCTCGGCTGCCATGTGGGTGCTGGGGACCAAATCCGGTCCTCTGCAAGAGCGGTCGGCGCTCTTAACCGCTAGGCCATCTCTCCAGCCCCCGACATTCTTTAATTTGTATGTATTTAGCATTCCAATAATATATCTAGCTTTGGATAAAAAAAAAAAAAGCAGGTGTTTTAATTAAAGCTCACCTTCTTGAATTGTGGGGCATTTGCTCTGCCTGGCAAGCTCCCTTCCCCCTCCCTGCCCTCTCTCCCATAATTTGTACGTTCTTTTGTGTCTCACCTTCATCTTCCCATTCTCTAGACAGTCTCACTTTTGCTGCCATCTTTCTGTTTTATTCTCTGTGTGCTCAAGTGCTCCTGACCTTTTTACTGCTTCGTGCCTTTTATTAGGCATGCTGAATCCCAGAATGCCTGTTCGGGGCCGGGAGGCTTGGGAACTGTTTCCTTCATGTTATTTCAGGGAGGCATCTTGAAGGTGTCTGGTCTTGGATGCAGAATTCATCTTTTGGAGCCTATGAGGCTAAGAGACTCACACCACTAATGCTGACTCCTCTTTATATGAGGTAGATACCATGTGTGGTGATTTTCACACTTTGGCTCTACTGCCTAGGCTTTAGTAATCTTGCAATACATTTGTAGAAATGGTGTAGAGAGTTTCAGCATTTTGGTTTGCAAGTGTTAGAATTAGGAATTGTACTCAAGAATGTTTGGGCTAACTGCCCCCTACCCCCACCCTATGTTCTGTGCAATCACGTTGCCCATTGGGGATGCAAGTCATTAGGGACATCCCAGCACATTTGGCTTTGTCCTAGAGCTTGGTGACAAGGAAAAGCTTTCTGATGGCTAGAATGCTTTGAATCAANTTAGTTTTCCACTAATAGAGAAATATTTACCTATATTTTCAGTTGTTCATAGTTTTATTTTTATGTCTTAATCATCTGAAATTAGTTTTACTGTATTATATTAGGTAAGGATTATATTAATCTTGTTCTAAATAATTAACAACTTAGTCGACTTCACAAAATGATCACTTATTCTTTACAATGGTGAATAACTCCATCGTTCAGAAATAGTGAATTTGACAATAAGGTACGGTATGTTCCATTGCTAGTCCCATAGAGGCTTAGTTTATCATGTAGTACTTACTTCTCAGTAAATACAAGGTAGAAAATAAACTAGCTTAAATTTTAAATTTTGACTTGAATCTGGAGGTGTAGCTCAATAGTGGAGCACTTGTCTAATCTGTTGGAAGCCCTCCATTCAATCCCTAGCACTGCGAAAAGGGGGGAAAAAAGGAAAGGTTTATTTTAGGGGCTGAGGTGATGATAAAGTGCTTGCTATGCAAGGATGAGACCTAAGTTCAGATCCTAGCAACCACCTAAAAGCTGGGTCTGGTCCTAGTGCTGGGGATCCTGAGCCAAAGGATCCTTGGAGTGTGCTTTGAGAGACCCTGTCTCAAAAACTCAGGAGCTGAGTGATCGAGAAAGATGCCCAACATTGACTTCTACATGTACACACACACACACACCCACATACCCACACACCCACACCCACACACTCACAGACACACACTTGACTCAAGCACCTGGGAAATCGGAGGAAGACCAGACCTGCCTTTGTTACTGTCCTTAGGTTTCTCGTGCCTTCTATCTGGCTTTAAATGAAAAGGAGCAAATTCTAGATTATGTGCAGTCTGAAAATTACACTGTGTGTCATTCTTCTTATTTAACACCAATAAATATCACTCCTGGTTCCAGAAATTTATTTATTTACTTTTATTTCATGTATGAGTGTTTTACTTGTACGAATGTGTGTGCAAACCAGTGAAGGCCTAAAGAGGCCATTAGGTCCCCTAGACCTGGAGTTATGACCAGTTGTTAGCCTCCATGTGAGTGCTGGGAACCGAACCTGAATCCTTTGCAAAAGTAGCAGTGCTCTTAACCATGATCCATCTCTCCAGCCTCTGGTTCCCGAAACTTACTTGACTCTGCTTTCATTAAATGACTGCTGATATGCTGACTGCAACAGTGCCTGACCTGTTGTAGTTTTTCACATGCTTGTATATGTTTAATCATGTAAATATTTATTTATTTATTTATTTAGGTGGGCAGCAATGTACCGTGATGTATGTGTAGAAGTCAGAGGACAATTTGTGGGGGTGGTCAGTTCTATCCTTCCACCATGTGGGTTCCAGTGATTGAATTTAGGTCATCAAGCTATGGCAAGACTTTTATCAGTTGAGCCATCTCATCGGCTCCATATTTTACATCTATTTGTTCTTCTACTCAAACAATCCAGGCGTAATAGAGAAACGACTTCCAAAAGAAGAAAATGTGATTATTGATAAGACCTTTTACCCAACCTGAAATGTCTGAAATAGGCTAGAGGCCAGGCATATATGAGAAAGACCTTAAGAGTCTTAATTAGCAAATATTTAATAAGTATGGGGTTTTGATGTTTTCTGTTTGTTTTTGAGACAGGGTCTCAGTATGTAACCTTGGCTGGTCTGGATCTCACTCTGTATTCCAGGCTGGCCTCAACTCAGAGATCTACCTGCCTCTGCCTTCTGAGTGCTGGAATTAAACACATACACTACCACGCCCAGTGTAATAACTGCTATCTTATTCAGGGAATCCTGTCCAATCTTTTTTTCCAGTTCTTGGTACTGAATAATTTTTACATACTTTGACAAACTGCCCTTGAGGAGAGCAGATACTGATCACAGTGCCCCCTCATTTTCCTGTTTGTCAAGGGGTATTCTAGTAAAATACTATTGGCTGTGAAAGGTATTGATAGCTTTCCTAGACTTCCTGAAAATTAGGGAGAAGTATTTCATTTATTTAGTGGGACAGGATCTATTAAAAGCAAACAGCAAGAGGTACTACTGTTTTAACTTGTGTTTATGAAGCAGTTCAATTCATAAGTTATTAAAAAAAAGCTTTCTAGTACCTTTTCCTGTCTTGCACTGTACTTGAGTCAGAGAAATCTGTCTGTTCAGTTAGGTCACTTGTGGTGATCCAGCTGTTAACTATTCCTGACCTCAGGAAACTTAAAAGAGTAGAAAGACTGATGGTAAATAAATAAATTGCAGTGTAATAAGTGCAAATGTATAATCCTTGAAGAAAGAGGCCAACAGGGACTTCAGCTGAGCCCTGAAGAGTGGGAGCTAATCAGCAGGAAGGATTAGGGCTGAATAGTAGCAGCAGGAGGAGGGAAAAGGAGCTTTAGACTTGGGGCTAGAATGGCACTGTGCATACTGAGAACCATTATCAGGATAGTGCCAAGTGCCAAAGCAGTGTAGAAAATGAGGGTAGAGAAGCAAAGAGAGTTCTTGTGAATTTTAACATCTGTGCTTTTACCTTTACCTTGAATATAGTGTGCGTGTGTGTTTGTGTGTGTGTGTGTGTTTTCATAGGGCTTCCCCTTAAAGTAACTTTGTTTTGTTGTTGTTTATTTTAGTGCATGCTGGCCTTGAACTTGCTATGTAGTAGAGACTGGCCTTGAACTCCTGATCCTCCTACCTTAGCTTCCTGAGTGTTGGAATTACAAGTACATGCCACCATGCCATGCTTAAAGTGATTTTGTTAAAAAATTTATGGCCGGGCGTGGTGGCGCACGCCTTTAATCCTAGCACTTGGGAGGCAGAGGCAGGTGGATCTTTGTGAGTTCAAGCCCAGCCTGGTCTACAGAGTGAGTTCCAGGACAGCTGGGGCTACAGGGAGACCCTGTCTCAAAAAGACACACAAAAAAAAAAAAAAATTTATGATTGGGGCTGGAGAGATGGCCTAGTGGTTAAGAGTGCTGACTGCTGCATAAACCAATAAAGCAAATACGGGTCTCCCTGAGTCAAGCAAGACTCCACCGTCAGCACCAGCTACACCTCACCTGCCTGGAAATACTGTGCAGCAGAGGCAGCCATGTGCCTGTATATCCCAAATCTAATTGGCTTTTGGCTCTCTCCTTGGAGAAATAACCCATGGCTGATGCCACAAGCTTACATCCTCTACAGGTTAGGAGATGTTATAAGCCACAGTAAGACCCTGTCATATTTACAGGGGGGAAAAATGTAAATTCATGGATTTACCCTCCCAACATGTGTCCTATGCTAAAGTAACCTACCATAAACTATTAGTGCTGCTTAAATACCTATAGATCTAATTTGCTTTCGTCATTAGTAGGATCGAAAGGTTGTACCTGGACAAACTGTCAACCATGAAAAGGAAACAAACAGCCAAATTGACCAGAATCCAAGTCAAAAGCTCCAGAGAGAGTGGACTTGTTTACCTCTCATCCACCTGTGGCCCCGTTTTCTCCTAAGCCTAGGAGAACAACGCCTGCGGAAGAAAGGGGGCGTGGTGTGGAATGTAAGGGGCGGGCGATTGGGGTGATGGTGAAACTACAACAATAAAGACCGGACACTCATTTGATACAACTTGAATTGAACAAACAGCCTGTACAACCCCCCCACTGGATGGTGGGGCTGGTAGGGGTTTGGGCACAACGGCCCGCAAATTGGTTTTTGCGATTAAGGATACTTGTACTCAATAGGATTATCACTGTTATAGCTAAAAATGAAAAAAAAAAAAAAAACAGAGAAAAGATGCAGGACAGTTTTATGGGGCAGAATGCATGGTCTGGGATGGGTGGGGGGTGGGGCGGGGGAAAGGGAAATAAGCCTGAACGGAAATGGAAAAAATGTATGAAAAGTCACAAGCATCAATAAAAAATAAAAAAAAAAAAAAAAAAAAAGATGCTGACCATGGCACCTTGCAGAGGACCGGGTTCGATCCCCAGCACCACCACAGGGGCGGCCCAGAACCATCTGAAGCTCCAATTCCAGGAAACTCCAGTTCAGGGGAATCCAACACCTATTCTGACCTCCCAGGTGATTGAAGGACACGGGTATACACTTAGCACACATATATGCAGGCAAAAAAAAAAAAAAAAAAAAAATTTATGATTATGAGCAAAAACCAAAAACTATGAAAAATAACTTAGGATGTAGCCTAGTAATTGGGCTTGCCTGCATACACAAGGCTTCGGGTGTTCAATTCCAGCAGTGATATTAAAAAAAGAAAAAAAGGGTCTTAATAATAGCTACCACATTTTAGGTATTTGTTGTGCAATAGATGCTGAGTTTAAATAGACATCACAACAACCATTTCAAAGAGTATGACATTATTATCATTCCTATTTTACAGATGAAGAAAAACTGATCCTCAGGGAGATGTCAAGATGAAAGATAATATAATTCAGCTGAGTAGCATAGCTAGCATTTAAACCTTGGTTACCACAGAGAGCAATTACTAGACCAAATTACCTTCTAGGTGTTAGAATTGGTATCTGAATTTAGATGGTGTTTGATTTTTTTCCCCCCAATTTTAATTATTTAGCTTTACCTGGTATGGTTGAATTGCTGTGGTTTGTATCATTTTGCTGCTGGTGCCTTGATACTTAAGAAACCCAGTTCAGCAAAAGTTTAAGAGCCTTCTTATATAGTGTGTGATGTGAGGCATTATCCTTCTTATATAGTGTGTGACGTTAGGCATTACCCTTCTTGGAATGTACAGTCTAGTAGAGACATGTGTGCTCAAAAGCTAGCATGCAGGAAGAGACCCAAGCCAGGTATAGCTGGAGGAAGAAGAAGCCTTTGAGGTCTGAGGAGCTAATGGACAAAATGTGGAACAGAATGTGAGAAAGATACAGGAGCAAAATGCCTTCAGGAGAGGGAGAGAGAGAGCGAGAGATTGAGAGCATGGATGAGAGAGCAAAGAAGAAAGAGAGAGCGAGACCTAGAGCAAGAAGAAGCAAGAGAGAGAAGAGAGATATAGAGAGAGACTTGAGGGAGTGCGGATTGAATAGTAGAAGAGATAGTGTGAGAACTTACTTTTTAGGTAGTAATCTATCTGTAAGTTCCACAATTTAGAAAGCCTGTTTTTTTTCTTCTTCCCTTTGAATGCATTGTTAGATATAGTATCTAAGACACGTAGCCACAGATACCAAAGCTTCTGTCTTTGGACAGCATGTGTGAATGATTCTTACCTTGCCCCTCACTTGTTTTTCCTCTTCTATAGCTCTCCCTTGTCTTGCTTAAAGAAAATGAGAAAACAAAACAATTTCTTTTTTACTACTGCAGATAAATAGGTGACTATCTGACATGTTTATTGGAGTTAAAAAAGAAGACATCTCCATGCAGCATGTTCATGGAACGTGAATTATTTTTTAAGCAGGTTTGTTTTTTTGTTTTTTTTTTTTTTTTTGGTCTTTTTGAGACAGGGTCTCCCTGTAGCCCCAGCTGTCCTGGAACTCACTCTGTAGACCAGGCTGGCCTTGAACTCACAAAGATCTGCCTGCCTCTGCCTCCCAAGTGCTAGGATTAAAGGTGTGCACCACCATGCCCAGATTTTAAGCAATTTTTATTGAATTTTTACAATTTTCATACAATACATTTTGATGGTATTTAGAGTCCCTTCCCCAATAATAATTCTAGTATTGCTTCGGACACTTAAACATCAAGAAGGCTGAAGAGATGGTTGGGTGGTTAAGAGCACATAGTTCCCAGCACCCATGTTGGACAACTCATAATCACCTGTAACTCCAGCACCAAGAAATCTGGTATCTTCATCTGGCCTCCATGACACTCATGAGCACATACCACCCATATATATGTATATAAATATAAGTATATATTTTTTAAGAAAAGAAACATTGGGGCTGGAGAGATTGCTCAGCAGTTAAGATCTCAGCTGCTCTTCCAGAGGATCCAGGTTTGATTCTCAGCACCCTCATGGTGGTTAACAACTATCTGTAACTCCAGTTCTAGGGGATCTGACCCCATCTTCTGACCTTTCCGAGCATTGCATGACATAGGTGCACTTACATACACGCAGGCAATACACTCATTCACATAAAATAAAAAATAATAAATAAAATATTAAAAAAGAAAAGAAACATTAAGGATTTAGGAGTGTCTTTTCTTCATAAGATGTTTATCATTTTCTCAGCTAAGTATTGGGATAAACTACATATTAGCATCATGGGAGTGGGGAAGCCCTAAAAGTGTGTTCATTTTTCATTTTTTTCTTCTTCAAAGTTCTTCACAGAGCTGGAGAGATGGCTCAGCAGTTAAGAGCGCCGACTGCTCTTGCAGAGGACCGGGTTCAATTCCCAGCACCCACATGTTGGCTAAGAACCGCCTTTAAGCTGGGCATGGTGACACACACTTTTAATCCTAGCACTCAGGAGGCAGAAGCAGGTGGATCTCTGTGAGTTCAAGGCCAGCCTGGTCTACAGAGTTCCAAGCCAGCTAGGGCTATAGGGAGATCCTGTCTCAAAAAAAAAAGTTCTTCAGGAATACTTAAGGTAGCATGAAGCAGTCTAACATCGTGGTTAGAAGAGCAGGGTCTGGAAACTGAAGAGTTTGAATACTGACTTTATAGTTTCTAGACTTGGACAAGCTGCTTACCACTCTATGCTTTGTTTTACCAACCTATAAAATTAGGGTAATAATAGTACCTCTTTCCAGAAATAGTGTAAACATTAAATAATGTTTTAGTAGTATGCCTAGCACTAAGTAAGCATGTACCTATGAAGTATCAGTCATAGTAATGATTTAGAGTTGCTATTTAATTATTAAGCAGTTTTTTTTATTATAGCCCAGATTTGGTAGGGGAGGTATTTGCTGTATAAATATAATTCAAATGGTCTGTTTCAGAGTTTAGTTCTGCTTTTCTTAAAATTATTTTACTTGAAAGAGCTTAATTGATGTGGAAGGTAGCTGGTTAGTCTCGTAAAACCTTTTTACTTGATAAAAACCTCCATTAAAAAAAAAAATCAGAGAATGCAGACCTTTAATCCCAGCACTCAGCGGATCTCTGTGAGTTTAAGGCCAGCCTGGTCTACATGGTGAGTTCCAGGCCAGCTGGGGCTATAAGGAGACCCTGTCTCAAAAAGACAAAAAAAAAAAAAAAACAAAAAAAAAAAAAAAAAGAATCTCTAATGCATATATCTCTCCAGCAGAATATGTTGCAGAGAGACGTTGTGTAACAACCCTGAAACAGCCCATGCAATGATTCATGTAACTGTAATCTTTAAAAATCTCCTTCCCTTCTGAGCTTATCGATTTAACAGGCCATGTGTAAAACTGTATTTATGCTATTTTGCAATATGATAAGATCATTGCAAGTGACTACTTTTGTTTATATAATCAGATCATAGACTGGATATGCTGGTGTTTTAGTGATTGAAACGACAAATCATGTGTCAAAATAAAACACAAATAGCCAGATATTCTTTACTACTGACACTGAATGTATTCATGTGTTTAAATATATCTTTGTTGAAGGAAATGATAGGTGAGAACAGTGATCAGTCTAAATTCAGCCATTCCAAGCATTTGGCAATTGAAATTGAATGCAGGTCTCAGAAGATGCACCTCCAAAAAGATGAAAAACATGTTTGGCAGACTGCATGAGCTCTGGTGGGGTGGAGGTGGGGGTAGGGAGGGGGTCATCAGGCTAGGCTTTGATTTGTATGTAAGTCTGTATGAAATGCACAGAGCTTCATAAAACATTGGCTTTTGGAAAAAAAAAAAAAAAAGAAGATGCATCTCTGAATGAGCATGTATGCTATAACAAGAGGTCTTTGGTCCAGGCCTTGATTGCACTGCAGATTTTGCTATTGAATCATAGAATAGATAGATAATAGAGAGAAGATAGAAGATAGATAATAGATAGATAGAATAAAGAGAGAGACACCTGAACTGAAAAATATTCACACCCCTACTACTAGGCTCCTTCTCTTTGTCCCTGTTCCTGGCCATTAAGTAGTGGACTACATTTTCCTTTTTTTTTTTGTTTTTTTGTCTTTTTGAGACAGTGTCCCCCTGAGCCCAGCTGTCCTGGAACTCCACTCTGTAGACCAGGCCCCCTGGCCTTAACTCACAAAGATTCCCTTCCTTCCTCTGCCTCCCAGTGCTTAGGATAAAGGCCGCCAACACCATGCCCGACTTGCATTTCCATTAAAAAAAAAAAAAGGTTCTTTGGGGCTGGAGAGAAGACTCAGAGGTTAAGAGCACTGGATGTTCTTGCAGAAGACCCAGGTTTGAATCCCAGCACCCACATAGCAGCTAACAACCATCTGTAACTCCAGTTCCAGGGGATCTGATGCTCTATTCTGTCCTTCGCAGGTATTGCATGACATGGGTACACTTATATACCTGCAGGAAACACATATAAAATTAAAATGAAAATAATAAAAAATGGGGGTTTTTGAGGCAGGGTCTCCTTGTAATCCCAGCTGGCCTGAACTCACTATGTAGAGGAAGCCAGCCTTGATCTCACTGAAATCCACCTACCTCTGCCTCCCAAGTGCTGGGATTAAAAGCTTGTGCCACCTTGCCTGCTTGAATTCTCGTTTTTTACTTGTCTCATAAAAAATGGCTGATACGATGCTAGGCAGTACGTACATGTTGATTGCAGGAAGCAGTAAAAATGTGGTGGTGGCAATGGCTTTATTTTGATTAGGGAAGCAAAACCTTTCCTAGAGGCCAGTCCCTGTCTCCTAGCAGACTTCATTTTTGAGTCTCAGGTGGGAACTAGATTATATAACCACTTTGACTTGCAAAACCACAGGGAAAGGAAGTATATGGCGTTTTCTTAAGTGTTGAGTGGCAGCAAGGGAGAAGGATGTTTGGAACCAGATGTTGCCCAAGTCTGTCGTAACAACTAATGCAATTTTAAAGAACTATTTTCTTTTACAAACTTTTTTATTTTGTGTTTCTTTGTGTGTGTGTGTGTGTGTGTGTGTTTGTGTGTATTTGTGTATGTGCCTACACACATCATAGCACACATGTGGAGATCAGAGGACAACTTGGAGGAGTTGCTTCTTTCCTGCCACCATGTGGTCCCAGGGATCAAACTCAGGTTGTCAGGCTTGGGGACAGATTCTTTTACCCACTGAGCGAGCCATCTCTCTTCAAGAACTGTATCTTGAAAGCTAAAGAGCCTGCCTGGAGCCCAGAGATATTCAATAGGTCACCAGTTTGTGAACACCTTATAAAAGTATATTTATTTTAATTTTATTTGCATTTCAGTATTCTGTTGACCCTTTGTTGACTTTCATCAGTCATTTATTTGTTGACATGGAACTTGATATTAGAAAGCCTGAGTGTAAGTCCTGGTACAGAGTTCAATAGCAAGCCGGGCATGGTGGCGCATGCCTTTAATCCCAGCACTCAGGAGGCAGAGGCAGGTGGATCTCTGTGAGTTCAAGACCAGCCTGGTCTACAGAGTGAGTTCCAGGCCAGCTGGGACTAAAGGGAGACCCTGTCTCAAAAACACCAAAAAAAAAAAAAACAAAACCCAAACAAACAGAGTTCGATAGCAAGCAGTATGATATTGGCCATGTTTGCTTTTCCAAAATCTGCCATTCTTCGTCTGGGAAATGGGTATGTAGCACTGTAATATAGCATTGTAGGTGAGTGCAGGGGCTCTGGAATCAGAAAGACTTGAGCTGCAATCTTATCTCTGCCAAGTAAGTTTTATAATGTTTTTCTGTAAAATGGGGTTAATAGTTGTGTCCTAACTTAAGAGTCTTTATGGAGTAAATTGAGAGGCAGCAGAGTCTCATTTTAGCAGAGTTCTAAAGTGAGCATGTAAGGCAGAAATCAAATATAGCTACCCCATGGGAAGAAAAATAGGGCTTTCCTTTTTTTATATCAAAAAAAAATTTCCATCAGTTTCTAAGAAATGCTAAAATACATACTTTTTTTTTCAAAATACATACTTTTTAAAAAATATTTATTTATTTATTTATTTTTGGTCTTTTTGAGACAGATTCCCTGTAGCCCCAGCTGTCCTGGAATTCGCTCTGTAGACCAGGCTGGCCTTGAACTCACAAAGATCCACCTGCCTCTGCCTCCCAAGTGCTAGGATTAAAGGTGTGTGCCACCACGCCTGGCTCTATTATTTTTTTTTTATGTGTATGAGTGTACTGTCTGCATGTAAGTTGGTGCACCCATGCCGTGCAATGCCGTGGAGGTCAGAAGAGGGCGTCATATTCCCCTGGAACTGGAGCTAAAAACAGTTCTTAGCCACCATGTGGGTGCTGGGAATCGAACCCGGGTCCTCTGCAAGAGCAGTCAGGGCTCTTAACGGCTGAGCCATCTCTCCAGCCCCTCAAAATACATACTTTTAAGCATATAACTGCTCCTGAGATGGTCTGATGGAGTCCGCTTTTCCCACCTTGTGCTCACTTTGTTGCATTCACTTGCAGTATATAATGCCAAATATGTTATAACTAATATTTTATTATCCAGTACATTAAGTCAAATTAACAAATAAAATGCACATTTAACTCCAGAGTTATAAGATGCTTAGGTTAACATAGATCTGGCCCTTTTAAGTCTTATAAGCTGTTATTCTTACCACAGATGTAGCATACGATGTTTGAGAATGAAGAAACAGGTTATCTAGGGCTCTTGACATGGATCCATGAACCAGTGGCTTTTTTTTTTCTGTCACATTAGCCAAAATTTATAATAAATGTATATGACCAAAGGAATAATGTCACTATTTTAAAGATGAAGGTTCAGGATTATCAATTGTATTTCAAATGAATATTATGATATAACTGTCTCTGGATTGGCTAATATCATGACCCCCCCATATTATATGCTAATTTTATTTTGTGTCTAAATTTATAAGGAATACTTTTATTTAAAACATTTTTATCTGTTGTATGTGTATGAGTGTTTTGTCTGCATGTATTTAAGTACACCATGTGCTTATAACCTTCACAGAGGACAAAAGATGTTCTCATATCCCCTGGAATTGGTGTTACAGATGGTTGTTAGCCACCATGTGGGTACTGGGAACCAAACCCTGATCCTCTGCAAGAGCATACAGTACTCTTAACTACTGAGCCATTTCTCCAGCTCCTATTTTGATTTTCAAATGCAAAACATTTGCTTCTGTTCAAATTTATGATATGAGGATTTTAAAGGACAAAGTGATATTAGGTGGAATACAAGATGTCCCAATGAGAAAATTCAGCTGGGAGTCATTCATCAACCATGTTAATCATCTTTTGACAAAAGTTATGCTGAGCCATAGCTCAGAGCTGATACACATGTATAGCAAGATCTTAAAACACTGACAGAAAGTATTAAATGTATCCTGATAGGATTTTTGTATATTTACTTTCTGAATAGCATGTATTTGTTCCTTAAAATACTTGGGGACTTCAGTTGCTTGGGCCAAGTTGCAGGGCCCAAATAAATGAATCATATACATAAAAAGGCATAAACAGAACCCATGTTTCCCTAGTATTACCCTATAGGAAGATAGATAGGGTTCTTCTTTTCTTAAACCAATGTTCATTTTGCAGATTACAATGAGCAGGGATATACACTCTGAAAGATTTTTTTTTTTGATCCAAAAAATTTTTTTGGTCTTTTTGAGACAGGGTCTTCCTGTAACCCCCACTATCCTGGAACTTGCTATGTAGACTAGGTGGCTTTGAACTCACAGAGAGCCGATGCCTGCCTCTGCCTCCCGAGTGCTGGGATTACAGGTATGTGCCACCATACCCTGCTAAGGATCCAAATTTTTAAAGTAAAAATAACAGTGATATACTGTAAAACTCTAAGAGCAGTAATATGCTTTTGTTAAATACTGTCAAGTGTTTTCTACTGAAAGTAAAGATGTCTAAACTTGTACCTTGTCATTTGTTGCTTGGTATAGGGTTGTCTTGTTTTTAAACAAGGGAAGAAAATCTTGTTTTAAGGTGACTCATATAGTGACGTAGTAGGTTAGTAATGGGGAAATGTTTCTCTGCCCAATATGAGCACAGATACTTATATTTTCCCACCAAATTTAACTCTTATATTTGGACTTCTTATTTTTGCTCTTGGAACACAAATCTAGGCCCTTCCATATGCTAAATGGAACTTAGGAAATCTGTGGGTGCAGATACTTGGTTCAGTAAGACCATTGTAAGAAGGATTAAATTTTACTTGTGTATCATCATGGGAATTTAAGACATGGCATTTATAATATATGAGTCATAATTAGATTGCACTTTTAAGTCTTTAAATATCCAGTAATCTTTCTTACTTTTGATTATTTTTTTTCTACTGTCCCTGGAGACTTATTCATCTGTGATTGGGTGATTTATTCATTTACAGTTAATTAAATTCAGGTACTAAGACTTATTTTAAAATCTTGCTATAGTTATAGAACTAGGTCTAATAAAAACTTAATTTTGTAGCTTTCTTGATAGTGTCATGACCTGGAATAGGCATAGTTAGTTGGAAAGACACATAGAAACTTACTGTCTTAGTTCCAGACACTTAATAGATTTTTATAATCTCCCTTAAGAGAATTTGTATTAAAAAATATAGGCCAGGGCTGGAGAGATGGAGATGACTCATTGGTTAGGAGTGTTGACTTCTCTTGCAGAGGACCTGGATTCAGTTTCGAACGCCCACATGGAGTTACCTTCTGTAACTCCAGTTCCAAGGGATCTGATGCCCTCTTCTGGTCACCACAGGCTCCTGGACACATATGGTTCACATAAACTCATGCACGTACATACACACATATGCATAAAAATAATAAATAAATATTTAAAAAGAAAATTATACAACCCATTTTTTATAGTAGGGCAGAGTTTAGTTTTTATTTTTATTTATTTTTTAATTTTATTTATGTCTATGAACGTACTGTCTCCATGCAGGTCTGTGCACCCATGTCGTGCAATGCCACGGAGGTCAGCCGAGGGTGTCAAATTCCCCTGGAGCTGGAGTTCTCCTGGAATTGGAGTTTCAGATGGTTCTGGGCCACCATGTGGGTGCTGGGGATCGAACGTGGGTCCTCTGCAAGAGCGGTCGGCACTCTTAACCGCTAGGCCATCTCTCCAGCCCAGAGTTTAGTTTTTAATAATAAATCATCTAAACCTAAGGTTTGGAGTAACTTATTGAAAAGCTTAGAGAAAAGATTAGAAAGAGACTAAGGTTTTGTCAGAGTTGATGCATTCTGATACATCAACAGTTTTATCTGAGAGAAGATTAGAGTGTTTTGTTTTATTTGTTTATTTTTGTCTTTTTTGAGACAGGGTCTTCCTGTAGCCCCAGCTGTCTTGGAACTCACTATGTAGACCAGGCTGGCCTTGAACTCACAGATATCCACCTGCCTCTGCCTCCCTAGTGCTAGGATTAAAGGCATGTGCCACCACACCTGGCAAATTAGAGGGTTTTTTTTTATTATTAATTTTATTTATTTCTGTATGTGTATGAATGTACTGTCTGCATGCAAGTCTGTGCACCCGTGTCGTGCAACGCCGCGGAGTTCAGAAGAGGGTCTCGGATTCCCCTGGAACTGGAGTTTTCCTGGAATTGGAGTTTCAGACGGTTCTCAGCCGCCATGTGGGTGATGGGGATCGAACCCGGGTCCTCTGTAAGAGCGGTCGGCGCTCTTAACCGCTAGGCCATCTCTCCAGCCCCAAATTAGAGTTTTTAAAGATAAAATTTTCACTGGGCATGGTGGTGCATGCCTTTAGTCCTAGCACTTGGGAGGCAGAGGCAGGTGGATCTTTGTGAGTTCAAGGCCAGCCTGGTCTACACAGTGAGTTCCAGGTCAGCTGGGGCTACAGGGAGACCCTGTCTCAAAAAGACCAAAAAAAATAAAATAAAATAAAATAGATAAAATTTTTTATGGTCAGATGTTAAAAGTAGCCCACTGGGCTCTGGATCTGAATATTTTCTTCTTTATTTTGAAATTTTCAGTTATGGAACTCTAGGTTATAGCACAGTATGACTTAGTTCATTTAGGAAACATAACAGAGCATATATATTCAAAACACTTGTATAGTCCTGAGAAGAGACAGTGCATTTATGCAAAGGCTGTAGCATTTGCTCTGTGCTTTGTAGCTCCTTGTTTCTGGATTGCCTTCAGTGCTGTAAACATCCCGTTGGTAGAAAGTCTTCTTCTGAAGGTGAGCTTCATTTTTTTAAACAATCTATCAAATGAATATTGATTAACCAATCTTAAACATCTTGAGGATTTTTTGTATTTCAGGCCATAGGGACACAAGTTTGTCTAAAATAATCGGTTTCTTCCCTCAAGGCTGTGGGACACTGGTAGATGTATAACCCTGGGGCAGATGGCACATCCCAAACTCTCCACAGCAACTAACAACTATCTGTAACTCCAGTTCCAGAGGATCTAACGTATTCTTCTGACTTCTGTGGCCATTGCACGATGACATGGCTGGACTTACACACATGCAGGCAGTACATTCATACACATAAAACAAAAATAAAAGTAATAAAACATTTAAAACGAGCAAACAAAACCTTTAAGTAGGTATTTTAGAGGTTTAAATTGAATTCTCTGTCTTTATCTTTTTTTAAAATTTTATTTATTTATTTATTTATTTATTTATTTATTTATTTTGAGACAGGGTCTCTCTGAAGCCCCAGCTGGCCTGGAACTTGCTATGTAGACCAGGCTGGACTTGAACGCACAGAGTCCGCCTGCCTCTGCCTCCCCAGTGCTGGGATTAAAGGTGTATGCTTCCACTCCCAGCTCATTTACCTTATTTTTTTTTTTTTAATTTTAATTTTATTTATTTCTGTATGTGTATGAATGTACTGTCTGCATGCAGGTTTGTACACCCGTGTCGTGCAATGCCACGGAGGTCAGAAGAGGGTCTCGGATTCCCCTGGAACTGGAATTCTCCTGGAATTGGAGTTTCAGTCGGTTCTCAGCCGCCATGTGGGTGCTGGGAATAGAACCCCGATCCACTGCAAGCGCAGTCGGTGCTCTTAACCGCTAGACCATCTCTCCAGCCCTTATTTATTATTTTTATGTGTATGAATGTACTGTCTGCATGTAGGTTTGTGCACCCGTGTCGTGCAATGCCACGGAGGTCAGAAGAGGGCATCGGATTCCCCTGGAACTAGAGTCAAAGACGGTGATGTGGGTGCTGGGAATAGAACCCCGATCCACTGCAAGCGCAGTCGGTGCTCTTAACCGCTAGACCATCTCTCCAGCCCTTATTTATTATTTTTATGTGTATGAATGTACTGTCTGCATGTAGGTTTGTGCACCCGTGTCGTGCAGTGCCACGGAGGTCAGAAGAGGGTGTCGGATTCCCCTGGAACTGGAGTTAAAGATGGCTCTCAGCCACCATGTGGGTGCTGGGGATCGAACCGGGCTTATTTGCAAGAGCAATCGGCGCTCTTAACGGTTAGGCCATCTCTCCAGCCTTTATCTTGGCATATTCTCAGAACATAGCCACTAAAAAATTAATAGAGTTGCTGGGCGTGGTGGCGCACGCCTTTAATCCTAGCACTTGGGAGGCAGAGGCAGGCGGATCTTTGTGAGTTCAAGGCCAGCCTGGTCTCCAGAGTGAGTTCCAGGACAGCTGGGGCTATAGGGAGACCCTGTCTCAAAAAGACCAAAAAAAAAGAGTTTGCCCACTTCTCTCTCTTAGTTGCCTGTGCAGCCTCTTTAGTTTCTGCCTTTTTTTTTTTTTTTTAATGTCTTGGCTAATGAAGTCTCTTTAACAGCAAATATGAGGGGAGGAAAGAGAGGAAGAGATAGTAAATTGTTTTTAGGTGAATAATAGATAAAATGTAATTTATCATTCAAACCAGCATAGCAATGAGAATGAGAGGACTGTTAGTAATTTTGCTGTGTAACAGGTATGAACCAGAATGAGCAAATAAATGGGTGTGTATGGGGATTCTAGAGAACAGCCTTAAAGTGAATATTTTCGGGGCTGGAGAGATGGCTCAGTGGTTAAGAACGCTGACTGCTCTTGCAGAGGACCTGGGTTTGATCCCCAGCACCCACATGGCGGCTAAGAACTGTCTTTAACTCCAGTTCCAGGGGAATCCGACACCCTCTTCTGACCTCCGCAGCATTGCACAACAAGGGTGCACCAACCTACATGCAGACAGTACATTCGTACACATAAAAAATAAATAAAATTAAAAACAATTTAAAAAGTGAATATTTACAAGGGTTGCTTTCATTTGAAGATTTATTTTTTATTTATGTGGATGTGCATGAGACCATATATGTATGCGTGCTATATAGGTTCCTGCAGATGCCAGAGGAAGGCAGTGGATCCCCTGGAACTGGAGTTTCAGGAAGTTATAAGCCACCCAGCAAGGGTCCTAGGTACCAAACTCAGGTCCTCTGGAAAAGCAGTGTACACTCTCAACAGCTGAGCCATCTCTCCATCCCCAGAGGTTGCTTTGTAAAGGTAGTTGTACATACTCATAACAAAGGCTTCTTTGTGCAACCATATGAGTTTTATCCTGTAAATAAGTAAAGAAAAGAACTTATATACTATATTAAATGTCAGTTTTTGTTTTGTTTAGTTTTTTTGAGACAAGGCCTTAGGTGGCCTCAAATTCACAGGGATCTGCCTGCCTCTGCCTCTTGAGTGCTTGAATTAAAGGTTTGTGCCACTACAACTAGGGTTCAATTTTGATAAATGAAAAATTTCATGTTGTATCATATAGTGTAACTTCATTGCCAATTTTTGATTTTGCATTTCCCACTATAAAAAAAGAGACAGTAAGATATGTAAGATAATCTAGTTTTTCTCCCTCAAGTAAGTAGTTTAGGGAATAATTTCTTATTAATTAAAAGTCAAAGAACTGCTCCAGAGGCTAGAGAGATGGCTCAGTGGTTAAGAGCACACTCTGCTTTTGCAGAGGAGCTGAGTTTGATTCCCAGCAGCAACGTAGGGCAGCTCACTCCCACCTATAACTCCAGCTCCAGCTTCAGGGTACCTGGACTCATGTGCACATACCCCCCCATAATTAAAAATCAATCTAAAAAGAAAAGAACTCCTCTAAAAATGTAGGTTAGGTACTCCAAAACTATACTATATTTATGAGCATAAATTTTTTAATTTTCCTAAAAACATTTAATGTTTCTTTTTTGATGTTTAGGTCATTAGCCTGAGCCCTTAATAGCTAAGACATCTCTCCAGCCCTACCTTAGACTCTTAGAAATTTCCTCACTTCCTGTTATCCTGTAAGATGCTTTATATCAAAGAAATGTAAAGAACCTTGAAACTCTAAAAGTGGAAAGTTTAGAAATTAGACTTTATCTTCATGTTTATTGGGTTAGTTTTATTATCAAAACTCAGGTAAAAATTTTTATTATACTGTGGGAGAAAATATTTAGAGTTTGTTTCAGGGCTAGAGAGGTGGCTCAGTTGGTGAAAGGCCTGCCTCTCAAGCAAAAAGATTTGATTTCAGATCCCTGGAATTCATGTGAAAGCCAGGCATGGTGGTGTTTGCCTGTAACTCTAGCCTTGGAGTGGGGAGGGGTCAGAGACAGGTGGAGGGTCTCTGCAACTCACTAGTGAACCAGCCCAGCCTAGGACTGGAGTTATGGGCAGTTGTTAGCCTCCATGTGGGTGCTGGGAACTGAACCCAAGTCCTCTGCAAGAGCAACTAGTGCTCTTAACTATTGAGTCATCTTTCTAACCTTTTTTTTTTTTCCCCTCACAGAGTCTTACTGTAGCCCCAGCTGGCCTGGAACTCATTATGTAGAGCGGGTGGGGAGGAAGGAGAGGCTAATCTCACAGATATCCATCTGTGTCTGCCACCATGCTCAGCTCCTAATACTTCACATCTTGATATCATTACAGTGGTGATAAAGTTTCAGCATTTGAATTTTAGGGAGACCTGTTCAAACCATAGGAGCCCTCTCCACTTTTTATGAATTCCACTGACATTCTCTGACCCGAGACCTCAGGATGAACTCCAGATGAGTGTGGTACCACAGAGACTCTAAGCAAAGGAGAAGGAAGGAAGTGGTTACTCTTAGGTCAGATGTCCTGGGGAAGTCAAGAGAAGCAAGAGTAGAAAGCATATTGACTTAGGCAACTAGAAGGGCTCTGTTAACCTAGATGAGGTCAGTTTTTGTAGAGTAGTGGGGTGGGTTGCAGAAGATTGGAAGGTGAGTTAGTGGTAAGAGAAGGACCAAGTAGAGACTGTTCTTTTCTTTTTATTTATTTATTTATTTATTTATTTATTTATTTATTTATTTATTTTTTTTGGTCTTTTCGAGACAGGGTCTCTCCGTAGCCCCAGCTGTCCTGGAACTCACTGTGTAGACCAGGCTAGCCTTGAGCTCACAAAGATCCGCCTGCCTCTGCCTCCCAAGTGCTAGGATTAAAGACATGTGCCACCACGCCCAGCTATTTATTATTTTTATGTGATAAGTATATTGTCTGCATGTGTGTAGGTGCATTCATGTGGTACAGTGCCCTCAGAGGTCAGAAGACAGAGACGTGTCCTCTGGAACTGGGTTAGGACAATTGTTAGCCACCATATAGGTCCTGGGGATAGAACCTGGGTCCCCTGCAAGAACAGCTAGTGCTCTTAACCACTGAGCCAACTCTCCAGCCCTGAGACTGTTCTTTTCAAAACTTGGTCTTAAGAAAGGAAATGAGGGCTGGAAAGATGGCCTAGCAGTTAAGAGTGCCGACGGCTCTTGTAGAGGACCCGGGTTTGATCCCCAGCACCCACATGGCGGCTGAGAACCGTCTTTGACTCCAGTTCCAGGGGAATCCGACAACCTCTTCTGACCTCTGTGGCATTGCATGACACGGGTGCACAGACCTACATGCAGACAGTACATTCATACATATACCAAAAAAAAAAAAAAATGGAAAAGAAAAAGAAAGGAAATGAGCTGGGTGTGGTGGTACATGCATTTAATCCCAGCACTTGGCAGGCAGAGCAGGCGGATCTCTGAGTTAGGCCAACCTGGTCTACATAGGGAGTTCCAGACAAACTGGGACTACAGGGAGACCTTGTTTCAAAGACCAAAAAAAAAAAGGAAATTAAAGTAGTTAAAGAAAGGAGAACTTGGGGGCTAGAGAAGGACTCTTCTGGCGTATTTGGAAGTCTTGAGAATATTTCTGTGAGGGGAAGACTTCATCAGGAAAGATAAGTGTCAAGCTATAGTACGGAATAGAGGATGATATAAGGAACATGATCTCAGCCACATGGACAAATTAGCTTTGAGGGGGGTTGTATGTTACACTGAGCTCTAATGTATGCTGGCAGTTGTGGTTTTAGTGTTTGTGTCTCTTCTATGTAGCTTTACTAATTGCTTTTCATTGTCACTTCCTACTGTCATTGTGCCTTCCTTTAATAGCTCTCTACTTTTACCAGTTTACTGCTTCATATCTGCTTCCAGCTAGAAAACCAGAAAGCCAAGCTTTTCAGGAATTGGCAGTAAATGAACTGAAGGTCTAAAAAGTACTTGTCATCCAGGGCCTCGTGGCACATGCCTGTAATTCCAGTGCTGGAGTCTGAGGCCTCAGGAGCAAAAAGGTTGATGCTAGCCTAGGCTGTTTGGAGATCCCTATTTTCCCAAACAAAAAACATATCAATCACAACAAAAATAAAAAACAAAGGAAAAAAAAACAACTTGTCTCTATCAATAGGAGTTCACAAGCTTTGAGACCTTTCTTTTCTGTGCTAGAATCCCTTTTTGTAGGTAAAGTGGTAAAGGAAGAGTTACTCTGGAAACTTTAGACTTAAACTTTAAACAGCTACTTACTACATTTCAAAACACTTACTGGTGGCAGATGTCCTCAAGCTTTATGCTGTTCATACAAAATCTTTTCAAATTTTAGAGACAGGTTTTCACTAGAATCTAGGAACGTAATTCAAAGACGTATAAGGCTTTGAATTATATACATTTTATGTTTTCTCTTACTATCTGTGAGCTTCCATTGTAAGGTCAAATGTGATCTATAAATTCACTTTATTTCCATTATTTTAACCTATGCTAGTGGTGAAAACATTGAATCAGTTTTTATCAAAGATAAGGAAGAAAATGTTTTTCCTACTATTTAAATCATTGAGCTGAAAATTAAAATTAATATAGTATTTAATAATAGCATATGCTTGCATAAGATGATTTAAAAGTAGGTCTAAGAATAGTTGATGGCTTCTGGGGAAGGAAGGGTCAGTTTTCTTTAAGGTTGGGCCCCTGGTAGGTTGACCATGCTCCAGTGGATGGCCCCACACTCAAGAATATATGGGGAGCACAAATTGGACTTGATGGGTTATTAAAAAAAAGGAGGGCATGAAGTGGGGGGGACATAGAGGGTGGGAGTGAACCTGGGAGGAGTTAGGGGAGGAGTGGGGGTAAGTATGATCAAAATACATTGTATAACATTCTCAAAGAATTACTAAAATAGCAAAAACAACCTATAAAAAATTAAAGTAGGTCTAAAAATAGCAGATATGGTCTTTTTCTTATTTTTAAAAAATATTTTAAAGCTTTGTTCTATTTATTTTTTTGCATTTTATTTTTTATTGATGTTTTGTGTATTTCAGATATCATTTTTCAGTTCAAATTTAGATATATTCCCCTTTCCCTTCTCCCCCACCCCACCCCAGATCATGCAGTCTACCATAAATGTACTGCATCTTTCTCTCGGCCTTTTTTTTTTATGTTTAAGAATTCACATTTTCCTCCTTTAATTTTATATTACTCTAAAATATGAATACATGGTCTTCCACCCATATACAATAATTACAGAGTCTGAAAATAAGTGATAGGTCGATTCTAGAGCTCATTAAGAGATTTACATTATAACAACATAGTTACTTTCAGATAAAAAGAAATATAACAATAATGTTGTTCAGCTTGCCTTTCAACTGGGGATTTGGTGTTAGCATCCACAAATGACGGAAATCATTCGCCATTTGTTTTTCTGGGACTGTGTTACTTCACTTAGCATAATGGATTCGAGTTCCATCCATTTACCTGCAAAGTTCCTAATGTCATCTTTCTTTACCACTATGTAGAACTCCATTGTGTAGATGTACCACATTTTTGTCATCTACTTGTCTGTTTAGGGGAATTTGGGTTGGTTCCAGCTCACTATTGTGAAGAGAGCTGCAATAAACATAGATGTGCATGTATCTTTGTGGTAAGAGTTTACATTCACCCCTTTTTTTTTTAATGAGTTTACATTCTCAGTAGCAGTGGATGAGTGTTCCCCTTTCCCTGCAACCTCTCCAGCATTTGGTGTCTTTTGTTTTCTTCATCTTAGCCAGTCTTATCAGAGTGAGATGATATTTGAGAGTGGTTTAAATTTGTATTTCCTTCATTGTTAATGATGTTGAACATTTTTTAAGATATTTCTCAGCCATCTTTAATTGCTCACTGGTGAAGTCTCTGTTCAGCTCTTTACTCCATCTTTTGAGTAGGTCATTTGTTTTCTTTGTTTTTTGAGAAGTCTATATATTCTGCACATTAATGCTCTGTCAGATGTATCACTGGTGAAGATTTCCTCCCACTTCGTGGGTTTTCTCTTCACTTCCTTGATTGTTTCTTTCGCTGTACAGAAGCTTTTGAGTTTGATGAGATCCCATTTGTCAACTGTTGACCTTATTTCCTGTGCAGCTGCTGTCTGATATAGAAAGTCTTTTCCTATGCCTATGTCTTGTAGGTTGTTGCCAACTTTTTCTTCTATCACCTTCAGGGTTTCAGGTTTCACTTTGAGATCTCTGATCCACTTGGAGTTGGTTTTTGTACAGGGTAAGAGGTAGGGGTTTCATTTTGTTCTTCTACAAATGATGATCCAAGTTAGCCAGCACCATTTGCTGAACATGGTATCCTTCCTCCATTGAGGTTTTTTTGCCCCTTTGTCAAATATGAGGTGGCTGAAATTGTATGAGCTCAAGTTTGGATCTTCAATTTTGTTCCATTGGTCAATGGGTCTGTTTTTGTGCCGGTACCAGGCTGTCTTTATGACTGTAGCCCTGTAATATAGCTTGAAGTCTTGTAGAGCAATCCCCCCTGAATTGCATTTTTCACTCAGGGTTGCTTTAGCCATTTGGGGTCTTTTATTTTTCCATATGAATTTAAAGATTTTGTTTCCCCAAGTCTGTGAAGAAACTCTTGGGGATTTTGATTGGGATTGCGTTGAATCTGTATATCAACTTGGGTAAAATGGACATTTTTACTATATTAATTTTTCTGATCCATGAGCATGGGAGGTCTTGCCATCTTTTGACGTCATTTTTCAATCTCCTTTTTCAGGGGTTTAAAATTTTTGTTGTAGAGATCTTTGGTATCTTTGGTTAGATTTGTTCCCTTTTTTTTTTTTTTTGAGGCTATTGTGAGTGGGAAGGTCTTCTTATATTCCTTCTCCACTTGTTTATTGTTGGTGTAAAGAAAGGCTACTGATATTTCTAGGTTAATTTTGTATCCCACCCCTTTACTGAAACTGTTAATCGTTTCTAGGAGTTTTCTGGTGGAGTTTTTAGCATCCCTTGGTAAACTATCATATCATCTGCAAAAACGGATAGTTTAACTTCCTCTTTTCCAATTAGTACGCCTTTATTTTTCTTCCCTTGTCTTATTGCCCTAGCAAGCATTTCAAGCACTATGTTGAAGAGGAGTGGTGATAAGGGGCAGCCTTGCCAGGTTCCCGCCTTTAAGGGAAATGGTTCCAATTTTTCTCTGTTTAAAATGATGTTGGCAGTGGGTTTGCTATATATGGCTTTTATAGTGTTGAGGAATGTTCCCTTCAGTCCAGTTCCCTGTAGAATGTTAAACATGAAGAGATGCTGGAGCTTGTCAAAGGCTTTTTCTGCATAAATTGAGATGATTGTGTGGTTTTTATCTTTCAGTACATTTATGTGTTTTATGATATTTATTGATTTACATATGTTGAACTATCCTTGCATCTCTGGTATGAATCCAGTTAACCAAAAGAAAGAAAAAGCATCTCCAAATCAATAGTATTTGTGATGAAAGGGGAAACATCACAAGAGACAAAGTAAAGATCCAGACAATCATAGGAGAATACTTGAAAAACCTATACTCCACTAAATTTGAAAACCTAAGAGAAATGGATGAATATCTGAAATCCTGGGAACCAACAAAGCTTAACCAAGAAGAGATTGAAAGTTTAAACAGACCCATAATATTTGAGGAAATTGAGGATGTAATAAAAACCCTCCCAACTAAAAAAAGCCTGGGCCCAGATGGTTTCATAGCAGAATTTTATAAAACATTTAAAGAGGTCCTATAACCATTACTACTCAAACTGTTCAGAAGGATACAAACAGAGGGAATTCTCCCACATTCCTTCTATGAATCCAGCATCACTCTAATACCAAAACCCCAGGCAAAGATACAACCAAAAAAGAAAGCTATAGACCCATGTCACTAATTAACATAGATGCAAAAACTTTCAACAAAATACTTGCTTTTTTTTATTTTAATTATGTATATGTTGTAGGGAGAGGGGTGTGCAGGTGAGTGCAGGTGCCTGTAGAAGCCTAAATTTTCAGGCAGTTGTGAGCTGCTTGATATGGGTTCTGGGAACTGAACTCAGGACTTCTCAATCCCCAGTTGCCTTTCTTATAATGACCAAAAGTTTCTTCAAAAAGAAAGAAATAAGGACAGCCAGCATTTAGTGGGCACTCACTGTGCCAGCCTCTGTTCTGAGTTCTTGGTATGTAGGATCTGAGTTAGTCCTCAGAACATCCCTTTAAGTATATTAATATATTAAGTATATCTATTATTAGCATCCCTTATTAAAGATGAGAAAATCAAGGCATAGATTTGAATCCAGACAGTCTGACTTTAGATCCTGTTGCCTTAACAACATAGGCTGCCTTATCCTTCTAGTCTTAAATTCTACCTTTAAGTTCTGCATCATTTTTGGTGGGTTCAGGAAAGAGAAGCAAGAAAATAACCTCTTTTTTTCATGCTAAAACTTGAGGTTATGGTGCATTGTCATTGAACAATTCTATAATATCAATATCAAAATTATTCATGATTTAAGATTCTCCTTTCTGCCTGGGGCAATGCATGCCTTTAATCCCAGCACTCGGGAGGCAGAGGCAGGTGGATCTTTGTGAGTTCAAGGCCTACCTGGTCTACATAGTGAGCTCCAGACCAGTTGGGGACTAAAGGGAGACCCTGTCTCAAAAAGACAAAAAGACAAAAAAAAAAAAAAAGATAATGCCTCTCAGACATGCCCTCACACTAGTGGGATAGAGGAAATTCCCCAGTGGAGGTTCCCTCTTCCCAGGTATGTCACATTGACAACTGAAACTACCTAGCACACTAGTTAATAATCCCAGGTACTATACTAAATTGTTTTATATATATATATATATATTTTTTTTTTCCTAATGACTTCATACATTTATAACTAAAATTGTTTTTTTTTTTTTTTTAGAAACTCGGTTTTAAAATAATTATCAAAATCAAACCTTTAGGTAAAAGGCAAAGATTGAAAGACCATTCAAGATCCAGACTTAGTTTTGGTCTGGGAAAGAGATGGTGATTTCTAGTAAATGCCTCCTTGTTTGCTTTTCAGTTTTCTGTAAACAGCAAACATAAGAAGAGTACGTTATTGTGTACAATTTTGACAAAAATTATCTTTAAAATGTACATTGAGCCTCAGTATCACATAATTGTGTGTATAGAAGAACTGATTAAAATTGGCATATTTAGGTATTTTACTAAGAGAAATAGCATTCATGGAAACTGTTGAAGAATGCATAAGAAACCCCAAGCAAATAGATATCTATGCATGTTCCTGAAAGTGAAAAGTTAATGTTGCAAAGATGCTACTTCTACCCAAATTAATTTATACCTTTAAGACAATTCTGATCAGAATTTTGTGCAAGCTGAGCTGAGAAAGTAACTCAGTGTTATAATCCTAGGATGCACAAGGATGTACAAGGTCCAGATTCAATTTCCAGCACTAGGGGGAAAAAAAGGATTTCTACTTGGAAAAAATGCTGTCTCTTAGAACTTAAAAGCTAATTCTAAAATTCACATGAATTTTAAGAAAACAAGATCTTTTAAAATAAGAGAATCAGAGAGGTAAAATATACGCTATTACTAAAAAGTATAGATTAGTGGAATAAAGATCTATAAAATATGTTAGAGATGGTATTTTAAATCAGTGTTGATAGTAAGAACTAAAACTGAAGCTTTCATGGAAAAAAGGAATCTGCTTTGATTTGGATAAGTATGTCCTAAAGGCCCATTAAGGCTAGTTCCTAGGGTGCCATTATTGGGAGATAGTGGACTATTTAATAGACTTACTGGATCAACTTTGTTATCTTCCTGCCTTTATCATTTGAGTAACTGGGATTGTAAATATACTTTACCAGACCAGGCCAATTTTTTTAATGCTTAGTTATTTTAGTTTTTTTCCTTTAACAGTAAACATATTTATGTAACAGAGGCAGGTTTTTTTGGGGGAGGGGGGGTTGCTTTTTTTTTTTTTTGGTCTTCTCAAGACAGGGTCTCCCTGTAGCCCCAGCTGGCCTGGAACTCACTCTGTAAACCAGGCTGGCCTTGAACTCACAAAGATCCGCCTGCCTCTGCCTCCCAAGTGCTAGGATTAAAGGCATGCGCCACCACGCCTGGCACAGAGGCAGTTTTTAAAATAAGAAAACAAAGGGGGCACATTAACAAATGTTGAAGTTCTTTTAAAAATTCACTTCAGTTATGATGTTTACATTCCCATGCAAGTTAATTTTTTTTTTTTTTCAGACAGGGTCTCCCTATAGCCCCAGCCGATCTGGAACTCACTCTGTAGACCCTGCTGGCCTTGAACTCACAGAGATCTGCCGGCCTCTGCCTCTGGAGTGCTAAGGATTAAACGCATGCGCCACCACACCTGGCTTTAAGGTGGTTCTTAGCCACCATGTGGGTGCTGGGAATTGAACCCACGTTCTCTGCTAGAGCAGTCAGTGCCCTTAACTGCTGAGCCATCTCTCCAGCTCCACAGTTATTCTTATTCAAGTTTCGATAACTATCGCTAAAAGTTTGGAGGGTGGTGGTAGCCCATGTATGGACTGTCAAAGTAGAACTTAATTCATCTTAATATGTATCATGAAAGGCATTGCTGTATTTCGTAGTAATGAATCCTATAGCCTCAGCTGGCTTGGAATTCACTATGAGACCAGATCTCACAGAAATCCTTCCACCTTTGCCACCACACTTGGCCCTATCAGCAATTTTAACAGGTCAAATTGAGTATTTAATGGGTTGTTTTGAAAAATGTTGTTAATAGAATTTATCATTTTTACCAGGTGTGGTATGGCAGCCTTTAATCTAAGCACTTACATTTCGAAGCCAGAGGTTGATGGATCTGTGACTTTAAGGCCATCCTGGTCTACATAACAAGTTCTAGGCCAGCTGCATAATGAGATTGGAGAGAGAGAGAGAAAGAGAGAGAGAGACAGAGAGAGAGAGAGACAGAGAGAGACAGAGAGAGAGACAGAGGAAGAGAAAGAAAGGAGGGAGGGAGAGAAAGGGGGGATGGAGGAAGGGAAGGAAAGATCATTCTTCATTCTTTTGCTGTTTGTTGTTATATCAGAGTGTGAAATACCTTTGATATTGCAGATTATTAAAGAGAATAGAAGTAATTTGTCTTATTTTCTTAACCACCCAGAATCAGCATTAGACTCCATATGTTTAAGGGGCTGGTTCCATAAGACCTCCTTCACTTCAGACACAAGTGGCAAATAGGAGATTCATAGGGTATCTACTACTATGTTAGTCAGCTTTCTGCAACTCTAACAGAATGTTGGAGGTAATCATGGAGAAAAGGGTTAGTTTTGACTTATGGTTTTAAAGATTCCAATTCATGATCATTGGTACTATTGTTTGGGGCTTGTAGTAAGGTAACAGAACAGTGGAAGGTGGTTCAGTAGCAAAACCCTTACCTCATCACAAGTCAGGGAGCAAAGAATAAAATACCTTTAAAGGCAGGTTTCCAGTGGCCTAAAGATATCTATGAGACCCCACCAATAGTGCTACTCTGGGGATCAGCTCTTTCAAGAGTTCATATAACATCCAAATCATGGCTCACACATTTCTGTCCAACTTGGCTACAAAGCTGGAGTGTTGTTGTTTTTTTTTACCACAGGGACTCCGGAATGGAGTTCTTAATAACCCCCCTCTCAGTGCTGATAATTTGTGAGAATGGCTCATAGAATTTAGGAAAGCACTTTAGTGTTGCTAGCTTGTAAATACAACTCAGAAACAGCTACATGGGAAAAGGTATGGGAAGAGTGTTTGGCCTTTTAGGGCCCTCCAAGGACACGACCCTCTAGCACCCCAGTGTGTTCCTTCCCTGGAAGTTCTCTGAACTCCTTCATTTGTATTATTATTTGTGTATGGTGCATGCATGTGTGCATTCACATGTATGTGGACACAGACATATGTGCAGGTATGTATGCACATGCATACTTGTGCGTATGAAGGCCAGAGGTTGAAGTCAGATATCTTTCTTCATTTCTCTCCATTATACATATAGAGGTAGGGTGTTTCGCTTGAGCCCAGAGCTCACTGATTCCCTAGTCTGTCTAGCCAGCTTGCTCTAGGGAGTTAGTTCCCTGTCTCTACCTCCCAAGCACAGGGATCATAGGCAAGTGGCCACACTTACCTGGCATTTACATGTGTGCTGGGGATCTAAACTCTAGTCCTTACACGTGTGCAGCAACTGCTTTCCCCACTTAGCCATCTCCTCAGGCCCCATTATTTTTTAATGGAAGTTGCAAACATAGACTTGACCGATGAAATCATTCATTAGCTATCGATAATAACTCACTCTCTAGCCCTTGTGTAGCCCCCAGATTTGGGAGTAGAGCTGAAAGCTGCAAACTTCTAATCAAGGCTTGGTCTTTCTGGTGACCAGCTCCCATCCTACTGCAGCCAACAAAAGATGCTCTTATCACTCAGGAAATTCCAACTGTTTTAGGAGTTCTCTGCCAGGAAAGCATTAAATGTCTTTTTATGATACCACAGCAAGAAAGCCTAGTTTGGGATTAATAGAATTGAAAGTTAGCTCCTGCTTTAAAGGTCCTTTACTGGTAGAACTGTCCTAAATCCTTTAAAGATTAAGACTTGGTAAGATGAAGAGAGGGGAAGAACAACAAAGGCATGAAGTCAAAGACACTGAGATAAATGCAGATTGATTCTGTGATAATAAAGCACTTGGTAAGAGGGAAAAGGAAGTGCCACAAAGAGTGCCAAGTAAAGAAGGACCAAATCCAGGAGGGCATTTTATTCCTTGGTAAGAAATGTAGGCTTAAACTTGCATTCTCAAACTTCAGATTGCTTCAGAATCAGTTCAGAAGTATATGTAACACAATTAGCTCAGAAATGTGTATTTTACAAGCATCTTCAAATAACTCTGACATAGGAAACACCGCTTTTGGTAATTGGGATCTAATGGGTTTTATGTAGAAAAGTAAGGTCAGAATTATGTATTAAAGTGAATGGTTGGAATTACCAACCATTTGTTATTAGAAATAACAAAGACCCAAGGTTAAGGCACTTATGGTTGGGATACAGTGAAAGAAATAAACTAGAGAAATATTTAAAATAAAATGGAAGGGGCTTCATGAGAGATTGTGAAAAGTGAGGCAGAGGGAAAAAGCTGGTTGGCTCTAGAAGACTTTGAGCTTGATTAGGTTGAACAGATGATGGATATCATTAAAACAAAGATGCAGGGCTAAAGAGATGGCCCAGTGGTTAAGAGCACTGGCTGCTCTTGCAGAAGACCTGGGTTTGATTCCCAGTATCCATATGGTGGCTAACAACCTTTGATAACTCCAGTTCCAGGGGCTCTTACATCCTCTTCTGACCTCTGTGGGCATTGCACAACACAGGTACACTTACAGACATTCAGGCAAAACACTCATACACGTAAACTAAACAACAAACAGTTTAAAAACCCAAACTAAAGATACAAGAAATAAAGCTTTGGTAGGAAGATGAGTTCAACTGTGGACATATTGAGAATATAATCTTGTGGAACGTATAGACAAGTATGTTTCCATAAAAGGATACCCAGAGGGCTACTGGTGAAATTTTAACAGTAATAAATTTATGGGCTCACATGGAAATTGAGAAAAATGGGATCACCCAATGAATTCCCAGGGAAATAGATGCCAATGATAAAACATGCCTAGAGAGCCCATGTTTAAAGGGGGGAAAAAAAGTCCAAAAACATGTAATGAAACTGAAAAGAAATAACTACAAAGCAATTTGTAGATGACAAATAGAGAATATCATGCCAACAGTGTTAGTGAATGATCTAATTCTACCAAATGCTGCTGAGAAATACAGTAAGATAGTGTTATGAATTAGAATGATGGAAGTTCCCAGTGACTTCTGGCTGAATTGGAAGAAGTTAGACAGAGAACCCTGATTACAGTAGGTTGGAGAACTGGCTGAGTTGGAACACTGAATATGGAGTATTCCTTTCTAGAAGTATTCCTGTGAATCAAAGAAGAGCAAGAATAATATCTAGTAGAGGAATGGCAATATCAAATCATTTGACTTTTTTTTATGGGGAGAGTCTTTTGAGACAAGGTCTTCCTGTAGCTCCAGCTGGCCTGGAACTCGCTATGTAGATCAGGCTGGCCTTGAACTCACGGAGATCCATCTGCTGCTGCCTCCTGAGTACTGGGATTAAAGGCATGCACCACCATGCCTGCCTTATTTGTTTAAAGTAATATTTTATTGATTCTTTGAGAATTTCATACAATGCATTTTGGTTATATTCAGACCTCTTCCCCATATCCTCTCACATCTACGTACCTCCTTACCCTCTCCCAACTTCATGTCCTCTATAATTTTTTTATTTTTATTTTGTGTGTATGAGTGTTATGCTTGCATGTAGGTAGGTGCACCCATGTTGTACAATGCTCATGAAGGTTAGCAGAGGGTGTCAGATTCCCTAGAACTGGAGTTACAGTTGTTAGCTGCATGTGGGTGCTGGGAATAGAACCTGGAACCTCTGCAAGACCAGCCAGTGTTCTTAACCACTAAGCAATCTCTCCAGCCCCTCTTATAATTTTTTAAAAGGCTTATCAAGTCTATTTGTGTTCTCCAAATGCTCTTGGCTGTGGGTCCATCCCCTGGAGCCTGGTCAACATACCTATTTTTAAAATGTGCAATTGATTTGAACATGTTTATATATATATATTTTTTTTTAATTTTATTTATTTCGGTATGTGTATCAATGTACTGTCTGCATGCAGGTCTGTGCACCCGTGTCGTGCAATGCCGCGGAGGTCAGAAGAGGGTCTCGGATTCCCCTGGAACTGGAGTTCTCCTGGAACTGGAGTTTCAGACGGCTCTCGGCCGCCATGTGGGTGCTGGGGATCGAACCCGGGTCCTCTGCAAGAGCGGTCGGTGCTCTTAACCGCTAGGCCATCTCTCCAGCCCCATGTTTATATATTAAGGGAAATGAGCCAAGTTGTTGAGGGTAGGGGAAGAGAAAGAAGATAAAACTGAGAGGGGATAACTGATGGAACCAGAGATCCCGTGAGAAGGGTCTAGAAAGCTGAGGTAGTTAGCCTGGAATTAGAGACGTTAGCTTGGGACAGGAAAATAATTTATGCATTCACTGTGATTTATTATGTATTTCCTGTAATGGTTGACTCTTACTGGACAGCATGGCATTCTCCATTATTCCCAGAAATTAAAATATAGTCAGTGTGTACACACAATCTGTCTACATAAAAGTTCTTAGCTATTACTAATACTTGGACATTACTATATATATTATGTATAATTAGGTTATCATTATCACCCTGACTGCTGAAGAGATTATCAAAGCTCTTTCTGAAACTTGATAGGAAAATGTCTTCTGTTTGTTTTTTTATATTCTTTTTACAGTTTTTCAGGATATAGTGACACACAATAAGATCCCAACTAACGTAAGATTTGGGAAATATTTGAATTATGAAAATATAATCCAAAATATAAAAGTTACTCATCATTCAGGATTTATAGTCTTTGAATTACTAACTCTACAAATTAATACCAAATTTTTATTTGGTTTGGTTTTGGTTTTGGTTTTGGTTTTTTGAGACAGGATCTCATTATGCAGTCCAGGCTGGCCTGGAACTCACAGAGATCTGCCTGCCTCTGCCTCTGTGTCTTGAATGCTGAGATTAAAGAAATGTGCCATCACTCCTGGCCAAAATTGAGTGCTTGTTTGTTTGTTTTGTTTTGTTTTGCTTTGTGTGGTCTGAGACCAAACAAAGGGTCTCCCTGTAGCCCCAGATGGCCTGGAATTCACCATGTAGACCAGGCCGGCCTTGAACTCACTGACATCCACCTGCCTCTGCCTCCCAAATGCTGGGATTAAAGGCATGTACCACCACTCCCTGCCAAATTGAGTTTCTTAACAGGTATCTTTTATTATATCAGAATCCAACTTGTCAGTAGGCATAAGAATATATCTTGTCCATTATAGTAAAAAAAAAGTCTTTGATAATGATTTGTATATTTCCAACCCAGAAATTGAACCACATTCATTATAAAACTTGAGTCTAAGAATATAGCTCAGTAGTGGAACACTTGCTAGCTGCACAATCCCTTAAATTCTATCTCTAAAGCTGAAAAAAAAAAGCAATTCTATGTGAGAATAGAATTTTTATCTTTATTATATACTGTGGAAAAAAATCTCAAGGACAGTTATAAATCTTCCATGATTTGGGTTTTTTGTTCCTTTTTTTATGGTTGTGAGAGAAAGAAATGTAAATATCGGGGCTGGAGAGATGGCTCAGCGGTTAAGAGCACCAACTGCTCTTGTAGAGGATCTGGGTTCGATTCCCAGCACCCACGTGGCGGCTAAGAACCATCTTTAACTCCAGTTCTAGGGGAATCCAACACCCTCTTCTGACCTCTGCAGCACTGCATGGCACGGGTACACCTACACAGTACACTCATATACATAAAATAATTAAAAAATTAAAAATTGAGCCGGGCGTGGTGGCGCACGCCTTTAATCCTAGCACTTGGGAGGCAGAGGCAGGCGGATCTTTGTGAGTTCAAGGCCAGCCTGGTCTACAGAGTGAGTTTCAGGACAGCCTGGAGCTCCAGGGAGACCCTGTCTCGAAAAGACAAAAAAAAAAAAAATTAAAATTGTAAATATCAAATATATTTGCTAGAAAAGCCTGTGATTTTTAAAAATCTTTTTTTATTTTTAATATAAAATCACTTTATTGGGGCTGGAGAGATG
>VZQC01000356.1:2461132-2514079 GCA_009823505.1 Rhizomys pruinosus
AAAAAAAAAAAAAAAAAAAAAGACAAAAAATAGGGCTGAAGAGATGGCCTAGCAGTTAAGAATGCTGACTGCTCTTGCAGAGGACCCAGGTTCAATCCCCAGCACCCTCATGGCAGCTGAGAACCGTCTTTGGCTTCAGTTCCAGGGGAATCTGACACCCTCTTCTGACCTCCGAGGCATTGCACACGGGTGTGCAGACATACACGCAGACAGTACATTCATACACATAAAAATAAATAAAATTTAAAAAGACAAAAAATAAATAAATACAAAATAAAGTGCACTGAGTATAAACATTTTAGAGTTCCTTTTGCACAGAGACAGTGTCTTTGCCGTTAAAGTTAGGCAAGAACTTTTTTTTTTGGTCTTTTCGAGACAGGGTCTCCCTGTAGCCCCAGCTGTCCTGGAATTCGCTCTGTAGACCAGGCTGGCCTTGAATTCACAAAGATCCGTCTGCCTCTGCCTCCCAAGTGCTAAAGAACATCTTATATAGTATATACTGTATTGTGATTATTTCTTGACATATTTTCTCTTTATTAAATGGGATGCCTCTTGGCATCTTTTCATGTGTTTATTTGATGCCTCTTTTACTGGTGAGAGTTTTATTCAAATCTTTTGTCTTTAAAAATTGACATGCTTATTTTAATATTTAGTGTCTTGCATACAAATATTTATTAGATATACTTTGTTGTTGCTGTTGTTGTTGTTGTTGTTTTTGGTCCTTTTGAGACAGGGTCTCCCTGTAGCTCTGGCTGTCCTGGAACTCATTCTGTAGACCAGACTGGCCTTGAACTCACAGAGATCTGCCTGCCTCTGCCTCCCAAGTGCTAGGATTAAAGGTGTGCGCCACCATGCCCGGCTTAGGTATACTTTGTAAAATTTCCACCATTTTTTTTTCCTTTATTTGAGACAAGATCTTGTTATGTAGCCCATGCTGGCTTCTAAGTTATAATCCTTATGCCTCAGTCTCCCAAGTGTTGGCTGGGCTTATAGGCATGTTCCACTGCTTGCTTGCTTGCTTCCTTTCTTTCCTTTCTCTTCTTTTTCTTTCCTTTTTCTTTCCTTTTCCTTTCCTTTTCCTTTCTTTTCCTTCCTTCCTTCCTTCCTTCCTTCCTTCCTTCCTTCCTTTCTTTCTTTCCTTCCTTCCTTCTTTCCTTCTTTCCTTCTTTCCTTCTTTCCTTCTTTCTTTCGTTCGTTCGTTCGTTTCTTTGACAGGGTCTCCCTGTAGACCAGGCTGGCCTTGAACTCACAGAGATCTGTCTGCTTCTTCCTCCCCAGTGCTGGGAGTAAAGGTGTGTGCCACCACACCTGGCTTAAAGATGGTTCTTAGCCACCATGTGGGTGCTAAGAATGGAACTTGGGTCCTCGGCAAGAGCAGTCAACCACTGAGCCATCTCTCCAGCCCCCTCCACTACATTTCTTAAATATGTCCCTTAAAGACCAAAATTTTTTGTTTTGGGTTTTTTTGTTTGTTTGTTTTTTGTTTCTTGGGTTTTTTTTTTTTTTAGCCAGGATCTTCCTGTAGCCCCAGCTGTCCTGGAACTCACTATGTAGATCAGGCTGGCTTGAACTCACAGAGATACGCCTGCCTCTGCCTCCCGAGTGCAGGGATTAAAGGCTTGTGCCACCATGCCCAACCTGCTTTCAAATTCTTGTGATTGAGATTCACATAGAAAATATATTTTACATTATGGCCTCATGCACTTGGATAGATACACACACACACACGCACACACACACACACACACACGCTCACACACACGCACACACGCACATGCACACACACCCCACCAGCAGCAGCAGTAGCAGCAGAAGTCTTATAAAACAACTCTTTCTACATGTGTAGTATACAGTGGTATTTTCTAATCTGTTCAGTTTTAAAGGAGAAGGTGCAGCTGGAAGTGTAGCTTAGTGTTATAGTTAGCTTCCATAAGGGCTTGGGACCATATACACAAATAAACAAAAAATGATGCTCCGGAAAACTGAATGGATTCTACAAGATGTTGCTGAGTCACACCCTATGTTTTAGAAAATTTTTCATTTGAATAGGCTTCTGTTCTTACTGCATTTTGAAACAACTTTCCAAGGCTATGGATTATTGCCCAGGAGGCTCCGAAGAAAGGTGAATATAGGAGCTTGAGAGATGGCTCAATGGTTAAGGTCACTGGTTGCTCTTCCAGAGGACCTGGGTTTGGTTTCTTGCACCCATGTGGTGGCTGTCAATCGTCCATAACTCCAGTTCCAGGGGAGCAACACCCTCTCTGGCCTCTGAGGGCATTGGATGTATGGGTGCACTTACATGTAGGCAAAACACTCGTACACATAAAAATAAATCAATTAAAATAAAAAATTTTAAACTATTTTGTTACTTTTATTTTATGTGTATGAGTATATTGCTTGCATGCATGAAGTCCATGCCTGAGTTCCAGGCTTTTCCCTGACATTGGGCCAATGAATAGCAGCAACTCCTATGTATTAGTATCTATTTCTACTGCTTGTGTGGTCTTGATTTCATTTGAGCCTGAGCTCTGTACAGAGATTGGCAAAGACTTTGGACCTTCCTATATTTATTCCTAAGAACAAAATACCAACAAACTCATTTTTTTTCTGGAGGTTTCTCTTCAGAGAAACTTCTTTCTGTGGCAGTAATCGTCAAAAGGGTGCTGAGCTGGAGAGATGGCTCCGTGGTTAAGAGCTCTTGCTGTTCTGGCAAAGAACCCAGATTCAATTCTGTTCTAGTTTGCTTTCAGTTGCTGTGACAAAACATTGACCAGTTCCAACTTGGGGAGGAAAGGGTGTATTTGGCTTACATCTTCTAGGTCACAGTTCATTGCTGAAGGAGACCAAGGTAGGAATTCAGGGCAGGAACCTGGAAGCAGGAGCTGAAGCACAGGCCATAGGGGAACGCTGTTTACTGGCTCGCTCACCTGGCCCATGCTTAGCCCACTTTCTTCAGGACTACCTGCCCAGGGGTGTCACCATCCACAGTGGGTTGTTCCCTCCCACATCACCTAACAGTCAAGAAAACACCCATAGACACAGCCACAGGTCAGTCCAATGGAGGAAATTTCTCAGTTGAGGTGCCCTCAACCCAGGTGTGTCAAGTTGACACTAAAGCTGTCCAGTACAATTGACTCCTTGTCAGCTTGACATACAAAACATATTACTATTAAACCACCACCTTCCCATTTCTTTTCCCCAAGATATGATGTTAACATTAATATTACAACATAAGACAGTAAGTATGACCTTCAAAACCCCTCAACCCTTAAAAAAAAAAAATCCAAGCACTTAAAAGTTCATAGTCTCTTAAAAGTCTCTTAACTTGCGGGGCATGGTGGCTCATGCCTTTAATCCTAGCACTTGGGAGGCAGAGGCAGGCGGATCTTTGTGAGTTCAAGGCCAGCCTGGTCTACAGAGTGAGTTCCAGGACAGCTGGGGCTACAGGGAGACCCTGTCTCGAAAAGACAAGACAAAAAAAAAAAAAAAGAAAAAAAAAAGCGTCTTAACTCTGGGCCCCTGTAAAATCCAAAACAAATACTGTTTTATTCCAAAGGGAAGAATCAGGCGCACCTAAGCAAAACCTAAGTCCAGCAAAGTAGCTCAAGGATGCACATCTGGGATTCACTCACGATCTTCTGGGCTCCAAAGGCTTTCTGCAGTTCCACTTCTCTGTGCCATCTATAGCTCATCTTGCAGGCCCAGGCCGGCTCCATTCCACACTTATCACTGCTCTTGGTGGTCATGCCATGGTCCTGGCATCTCTAAAAAGCTGGGGTCTCCACTGAAACTGAGGCTGCACCTTCACCAATGGGCTTTTTAAACCTCTCCTGGTGCAAAGCCTCATTTTCTTCATGACCCCTGCAATCCTGGGGTCTTCACTGCAACTGAGGCTGGACCTTCACCAATGGCTTTTCCTTGGTCTCTCAGAGTGCCAAGCCTCAGCTGCTCCCTGCACACTTTCAACACCAGACCCATCTAGGAGACTCTTTCACATTACCAAGTCCTGCTTCCAGCTTGAGATGGAAGCTCAGGCCCCCTCTGGGCCGTAGCTTCTGTGTGCTGACATTGAGGAAATTCTTCCCAGATTTCACCACAATATGCTGGTCTCTTGTTACTCACAGCTGATTTTTCAGCTCCAGCTAAGGAGCAATTGTCCCAGTAAAACAAAGGTTTCACTTCAGATTCTGGTCTCTTCTTAATCACAGCTGATTCTTCAGCCCCAGCCTAGAACCCACAGATTCTCAATTGAAAATATCATACAAACAGCCCTGATGGTCTCTGCTTCCCTTTGAAGCCAGGCCTCCATCATCTACAACTCTTTCAGCATAACTGTTCCACAGCAACAAACTCTAAGGCACTCATTGCTTTTCCAGTTCCAAACCTTTCCCCAGTCCTCCCCCAAAATACCAAGGTTAGGTCTGGCACAGCAGTACCCTACTCTCAGTACCAATTTCTGTTCTAGTTTCTTTCAATTGCTATGACAAAACACTCTGACCAAAACCAATTTGGGGAGGAAGGGGTTTATTTGGCTTACATCTCCCGGGTCACAGTTCATCACTGAGGGAACCTAAGGTATGAACTAAGGCAAGAAACTGTAAGCAGGAACTGAAGCACAGGCCTGGAGGAATGTTGCTTAATGGCTTGCTCCCCTGGTCCATGCTCAGCCTGCTTTCTTACATAATACAGGACCACCTACCTAGGGGTGGCACTACCCACAGTGGGCTGTGCCCTCCCAAATCACCCAACAATCAGGAAAATACCCTACAAACACAGGCCAGTCCAATGGAGGGAATTTCATAATTGAGGCTCCATCAACCCAGGGGTGTCAAGATAACACTAAAGCTATCCAGCACAATTTCCCAGCACCCTCACAACCTTCTGTAACTTTAGTTCCAAGGGATCCTTTTCCAGCCTCTGTGTGTACCAGGTACACATGTAGCAATCATACATACATGCAAACAAAACACTCATACAAATAAAATATTGAATCTTTTTCAAAAAGGGATCTGTGCTAATCCTCTGGCTTAGACAGGGTGACTTTGACCTGTGACTTGTGTTTTCCTGATCCTTCATTCCCTCCTTGATGCTCTCATGTTTTGGGTCTCTAGTCTCTTTATTTTCTTTTTCTTCTCTTTTTGAGACAGGGTCTCCCTGTATCCCCAGCTGGCCTGGAACTCACTATGTAGTCCAGGGTAGCCTTGAACTCACAGAGATCTGCCTGCCTCTGCCTCTCGAGTGCTGGGATTAAAGGCATGCGCCACCATGCTCAGCTTTAAGATGGTTCTCAGCCGCCATGTGGGTGCTGGGAATCAAACCCTGGTCCTCTGCAAGAGCAGTTGGTACTCTTAACCACTAAGCCATCTCTCAAGTCCCAGTTTGTTTGATTTTTATCTTCCCATGTAGCTGAGGCTGATCTTAAACTCTTGATGTTCCTGCCTCCACACCCCCAGTGTTGGGATTATAGGTGTGCACTGCCACACCAGATTTGTGTGGTGCTAGTGATGGAATCCAGGGCTTCATGCATGCTGGGAGAGCACCCTACAGAGAGCCACACCACCACCTGCTCCAGATCATGTTTCAGAATTCTCCTCTTGCCACTGCCCCTGGGTACTTGGGGGCTTTCTGAAGTGTTGGTTCTTGCTTTCTGTACCAGGCAGACTTGTGGCATCTCATGTGAATGGTGATAGTCAGAGCCTCATTTTTTNTAAATTCTGTGTTGGCCTAAAGTTTAGGGATCCAGAATGTTTCCTTTTGGGGCCTCCTCCATAAGGACATACAGAAAGCTGAAGTGGTCCCAGTGGGAGCTATGAGATCTTAGAAGCCAGGCTAATAATTGAGTCAAGGAACACTGCAAAGCATTGTGGCTAGCTCTAGAGTCCTACCTCACATCTGAGCTTGACTTGCCAGAAGGCTGCTCTTTTCAACATGGATAGCTTGGATTTGAGGCATCCAGTAATCTTGGTTATAGAGATATTCTTTGATGACTGGCATCCCTAAACTAAGATTCCCTTTAGCATTTCTCAATACAATGGAAGTTGATTTTAAGAGGTAAGACCCCGGGGCTGGAGAGATAGCCTAGCGGTTAAGAGCACCGACTGCTCTTGCAGAGGACCCAGGTTCGATCCCCAGCACCCACATGGCGGCTAAGAACTGTCTGTAACTCCAATCCCAGGAGAACTCCAGTTCCAGGGGAATCGGAGACCCTCTTCTGACCTCCGCGGCATTGCCGGCCACGGGTGCACAGACCTACATGTAGACAGTACACTCATACACATACAAAAATAAATAAAATTAAAAAAAAAAAAAGAGGTAAGACCCCTTGTTATTAACTATACCTTTAGAATCTCTGGCCTTCGAAGTAATTTCTGAATTTATTTCTAAAACCCTTTTCCTAAAGTGAAAAATAAAGTTAGACAAATGTCCTGTCTTTATTTTATTTTCATTTTTTGAGGCAGAGTCTAGTGTAGCCCATTCTGGCCTTAAACTTGCTATATAGCTGTGGCTGGCCTTGAACTCCTGATCTTCCTGCTTCCACCTCCCAAGCAGCAGTATTGTATGTATGTACCACCAAGCCTGGCTATTTTGTTTTTTTGAGGCAGGATCTCACTAGGTAGCCTAGGCTGGCCTGGAATTCGTGATCTTCCTGCCTTAACGTCTCAGCGCTAGAATTACAGGCCACCATGCAGGCAAGAAATGCCTGTTCCTTTATGAATTCCTTCTTTCTAGATCTTACTGATCCTCTCATCTCTAGTTAAAGGACATTGTTACTTTGTGGCTCTACAGCTTTTAGTTACTTCTCTCATCCCTTTGCTCATTTCTTTTTTCTTTTTGGTATTTTTGAACAAGGTCTCCCTTTAGTCCCAGCTGTCTCACTATGTATATATACCAGGCTGGCCTTGAACTCACAGACATCCTCCTGCCTCTGCCTTCCAAGTGCTGGGATTAAAGGTGTTGGCCACCATACCTGGCCTTTTGCTCATTTCTTAACATTGTTTAATTTGTGGTCAGCTCTGAGCTCTTTTTGTTAACTGTCCATGAAGTCCCATTTTCCCAGATCATTTTCTATGATGCTCAGTGAAAGCAACTGAAAAGTTGTTCTTCCCAAGGGATGTATTACACAGGCCCAAGACTAATATTTGGTAGAGACACTTTTCAGAATCCTCTAGTGAGAAATTAATGTTATGACATCATCCTGTCTATATGCATGGGAATTTCCCCCAAGAAATTTGGCAGCCTTACTGTGATGTCTGCTCCTAGAAATGTGGGTAACTCAGAAGTGTAGGGCAGAATCAATACCTGGCTTCTATCACCTTTAAACTGTTTCTAGATTTATCTTGAGGAGTAGCCCCTACCTGTGCTGCATCTGACATTAAATATGAGTTGCTGGGGTAACTATTTCTCCAAAGACTAGAGAACTGATTCCTTTCAAAAAGTATACCTGAGGTTTACAAGCATTTATTAAATTCCTTCGTTCATCATACTCCAATTAATCAAGTAGAATGTGAAAATAATTTCACTACATGAGATCTTGTAGTAAGAAAACTATGAAGGAAATTAATTACAAATACAAAATCATTACTCTCTTTACTCCCAGTTCTTTAATTTTAGGTACATATGGCTTTTCTTGCTAATCAACTTGGATTTTTCTTCTAGTACTCTAAAATGTTCAGTTCTCTTATTTGTTTAAAAAAAATGGAGCTCTTTCCTTGCAGGGAAATGGGCCTAATCCCTGGTTCTTTCCACAACCATCTGAAACCAACTTAGTAGTGCCTCAGGATTCTATCTCAGTAACACTGATCTCTCTACACTTGTCTTACTTTCCTGGCACACATCCTCAGACAAATGTCCAAAAGAGACTTGTCCCTCTTCTTACGTGTCATCTTCTTATCTTCAATTCTTGTTTTCTTAATTTCCCTGGTTTCTATTAATAGCCTTTTCTTTGCTGTTCTAACCTCCATTTTCCCAAAGAAATAACAGAGCTTCACCCTCTCACACTCTATGGTGGTCATAGATCATATTTACTGGTATATACATTAGCATTTCCAAAACCCAGTTAGTCTCCATAGTCCAGGTGCCAAGTCATGCTACACATACTGTTTTTCAAAAGTTAGGATAGGGGAAGTGATCTAAATACTATCAAACTATATTATATGAAAACAAATCACAAAAATTCAATTAATTTTTTCATTTTATCTTATATTATTTTTAATGTATTTTAATTGAATGTGTATTTCATACACAATATCTTATCCTTCTTTATAATCCCTTCTCCATCGGCACCCTTCCATAGCCTGTCCCCCACTGGATTTCATGCATTCCGTCATTTATGTTAAGGCTTGTTGGGTCAAGTTAGTGTCCATCCACTGGGGTCTAGTCAGCTATGTAGAGTTACTCCCTTAAAGATCAGCTCTTCCTCAGCCAGTAGTAATGTGCTGTTCACTAGTTCTTTGACTATTGGGCCCTTCTGCTCATTTCCACAGTACAATACTAGTTTTTTTTCTGCTTGCCAAGGAAGTTTCTTTCATGAGGGTAACTGGCATACTTGTCTGTAAATATAAGGATCCATATTTAGCACATAGTAAGAAATTACATTTGTCTAGGCATGTGACAGCCTTGGGGTTTTCTAAGATCTATGACCTCTCTAGTCATGTGTATTTAGATATGTTTACAGTAGCACACATGAGTTTCCTCCCATTGCGTGGGCTTTAGGTCCAATTAGATAGCTGTCGATTGCCCCCAATATAAAAGTGCCAGTACCACCCCAATATAGTTTACTGTGCCAGTCATTGTTGTAGTTATTAGGCCTTAAAGCTGGAGCCGGACTATCGATTGGTGTTCTCCCTTAGCAGCTTGTATCGTGTTCTCCAAAACTATGAGCGCTAGCCTTTGGGGAGGGGGCTTCTAGGTCAGCTCCAGCTCTGTTGCTCCAAGTCCTTTGTCTTACCTTCGAGTTCTGGGAGGCAATCAAGGGCTGTAGCAATAGCCTGTGTAACGTTGAGAGTCTCTTGGACTACCCTGGCCAACAACTCTAAGGGAGGTTTCTTCTGTCTGGCACTGTTTCTTGTTATATAGTCAATTAAAAAAAATTTATGTAATAAATAAAAAGTGTTTATGTGGCAGAAGTTGATGGTCGTTTATTAGCTTGCATATATATGGATACAAGTCTGGAAGTAAAGAACTGGAATTCTAAGTTTTTTAAACCATGAAAATAATATATAAGGTGATTTACCAAATAAATGATGGCCACCAAGAATTATATGCTTTAAGCATGCACATAGTTAAGCTTGTATGTAGCACCTTATTTGCTAGACTGCTTTTCCCCATGAAGTTGTCAGAACTGGATTTATTTTTAATTCCTGCACAGATCAGTTGGGAACTAAGCAGCTAACTTGTTAATAGCCGAAGCCTAATACAAAAAATGGAAAATAATAGAGCATTTTGGTACACCTAAGACAAATTGGCCTCTGCACAGACTATATTTCATTTGTGAATCACTTAATTAGCAACCCAAGACTTGAATCCACACACACGCACGCACGTGCATGCGCACACACACACACACACACACACACACACACACACACACACACACTTCTGTCCCTCCCTCCACACCGGCCCCTGCCCCTGCCCTTCCACGATTTAAAGGTGTGTGCCACTGTGCTCAACATGATTCTCCTTTGCATCTTGAAATTCTGGATCTAGAAATGTGTGTGTGTGCGTGTTCGTGTGTGTATTCACAAAATACAAGTAATGTTTCCTTCGCTTAAACTAGCTAACCTGTGTAATACGAATGGCTGCCTTTTCATCTCACTGGAAATACCCTACTCCTTCCCTTTGATGACTTTGCTGTTAGTTGCAACTTTAGGAATTTAAGCACCAGTTAGGAATGTTTCTGTGAGAGGACATCAATATTTCTTAACAGTCTTTATGTAAAGAACTGTAAACTGCTGATTTACAGTTAATTGATTTTTTAATTTTTATTTTATTTTACTTTATTTATTTATGTGTATGAATGTATTGTCTGCATGTAGGTTTGTGCACCCGTGTCGTGCAATGCTTTGGAGGTCAGAAGAGGGCATCGGATTCCCCTGGAACTGGAATTCTTCTGGAATTGGAGTTACAGATAGTTCTCAGCCGCTGTGTGGGTGCTGGGGATCGAACCCAGGTCCTCTGCAAGAGCAGTCGGCGCTCTTAACCGCTAGGCCATCTCTCCAGCCCCTCCAGTTAATTGATTTTTGTTTTTATGCACTGGTCCCAAAATCTTCCAGCATAGTCTCTTTTGCTATCTTCTGATCTTTGTAAATTCTTGTCCTTTATTCTCTCTTTTCCTTTATTTATGAAGGCACTGATTTTTTTTATATAGAGTTCAGTGTCCTTATATTTTTATCCCATTTGTATTTATTGTGTGTGTTAGGGGGGACATGTGGCACAGTACATATGTGGAAGTCTGTGTGGAAGTCTGAGGATAACTTGAGAGATTCAGTTCTGTCCTTCTACCATATGGGTCCCCAGGATCAATCTCAGGTCTTTAGGTTTGCCAACAATCGTCCTTACCTACTAAGCTATCTCTCCAGCCCTAGGGCACTGATTTTTAATTAATGACAAACAGATTTTGTTCCAGATCTTTCTCTCTCTCTTTTTATTTTTTGCATCAGCTCTGTCTTTTTGTGCCAAAATCCATTTGACTTAGTTGAAAAACATGTGGCCAGGAACTAAGGCTAGCAAAGTCCTGTTTCCCATTCAAGGAATGATTTTTAAAAGAGTATTTCTGATTTCTTCTTGGCATCCACAATTCTTCCTTAAACTAAGGTTGAAAGCTCTCAATTGCCCTGAAAAAAATGGTACAGGGTATTTTAACATCAATGGCAAATTATCCACACAGGAGAAGGTGAATCCCAATGGTCTCTGTCCCTAATACTTTATTGTCTCATAGACTGAATATGCAACTGGGTAGCAAAGCATTTCTACTTCTGGTTCTGAATTTCCAGGCTAAGTTTAAATTGCTGATTCTTTTTCTTCCCTGTATGCTTGGAGGTTAAAATAATCAATGTGGTTATCTTTTAGCAAAGCAGCAATGGTTTAATTGTGGTGGTAGGGGTATCACTCTTAAGTTGCAGGAATTACTTCATACTTCTTTTAATTATAGACTTACTATTTTAGCATTTTAAAGCTGTTTCTGTATCAGAGTCAAATGTGTATTCTCTATATAGGAAAAACATTGATCTCTTACTTCAATTTAATTGTAAAGATACTTTTTCAGTGTCTGAAAAAGTCATTGAAATTTAGAATCCTACTGCTTAGCTGCTTTCATAAGAGTGATGTGATAAAGCCAGGTGTGATGGCGCACGCCTTTAATCCTAGCACTTGGCAGGCAGAGGCAGGCGGATCTTTGTGAGTTCAAGGCCAGCCTGGTCTACAGAGTGAGTTCTAGGACAGCTGGGGCTACAAGGAGACCCTGTCTTGAAAAGACCAAAAAAAAAAAAAAAAAAAAAAAAAAGAGTGACATGATTCCACCATCCTGTTTTGTTTTATTTTTTAATTTAATTTATTTTTTATATGTATGAATGTACTGTCTGCATGTAGGTCTGTGCACCCGTGTCATGCAATGCCTCGGAGGTCAGAAGAGGGTGTCGGATTCCCCTGGAACTGGAGTTCTCCTGGAATTGGAGTTACAGACGGTTCTCAGCCGCTGTGTGGGTGCTGGGGATCGAACCCGGGTCCTCTGCAAGAGCAGTCGGCGCTCTTAACTGCTAGGCTATCTCTCTAGCCCCATCCTGGTTTTAATGTAGCAATTTAAGTGCAATCTGCCTGAAGCAGTGGTTCTAAACTTAATGCATTACCTAAATCATCTGGAAGTCTTGCCCTCACTGAGAACAAAGTTCGATAATGAGAATCTTTGTTATGGACTTATTCTGAGCCAGAAAACAAACAAACAAACAAACAAACAAACAAACATATTTAGGCATGGTGGCACACATTTTTAATCTCAGCACTTCAGAGGCAAAGACAGGTAGATCTCTTGAGATTTGAGGCCAGCTGGTCTACCATAGTGATTTCAGGCCAGCTGAGCTAAGAACCTCAAAAAAAAAACATCAAAAAAAAAAACAAAAAAAGAAATAACAACATAACAAAACCAAACTATCTCTATTTCTGAGGTTTACATCCAGTTTTTTCATTTTTATTTTGTACATATTTTTATAATATGGATAGAATTTTTTTTTTTCTTTCTAATTTTTTTTTTTCTTTAGACAAGGTTACCTGATGTTAGATCAGGTTTGGCTTCAATTCTCCAATGCACAGAGAACCACTGCCTTTGCCTCCACCAGTTGCTGGGATTAAAGTTCTTCATATTTCCACTCTTAGGACAAAGCTTTTTTGTTTTTTTTTTGGTGTTTTCGCGAGACAGGTCTCCCGAGTCCCCAGCCGTCGGAACCACCTCGTAGATAACAGGCTGGCCGCGAACTCACAAAAGATCCGCTGCCTCTGCCTCCTCGGTGCTAGATTTAAAGGCATGTGCCACCATGCCCGTCGGGCTACAAATTCGTAAAGACTAACTGCTGTTGCTTCTGGCCACTGGTAGTTGTAGGAGAACCACACTTGTGAAAATCATTACTTACATTTTCCTCCTATTTTATAACCTTTTAGGGCAAGTGGTTATATTAAAAAAGGGAAGGGGTGGAGCTCAAAAAGATGATAGAGTTTGGGGACTTTTTTTTTTTTAATTCAGATTATGGCTGGGTGTGGTGGCGCATGTCTTTGATCCCAGCACTCAAACTAAAGGGAGACCCTGCCTCAAAAAGCCCTCCCAAAAAAATTCAGATTATGTCTGTGATGGTATAAATGTGTTACTGCAAGTAATATGATGTTTGTGTAGGAATTAGATTTTTTTTTTTTTTAAGATGGGTTCTCCCTGTAGCCCCAGCTGGCCTGTAACTCTGTACTTAGACCAGGCTAGGCTTGAACTCACAGAAATTCCCCTTCCTCTATCTCCCAAATAACAGGATTAAAGGCCTGCATCACCACACCTGGCCCAGGAATGAGATATTTTTATAGCAAACATTGAAAGAATGAAAAACAAGGTGTCCAAATTTAATTGTAAAATTATTAATTGCGTGCGTTTGGGGTGTTATATCATGTAGGAGGGGTGTAATGACTACAGCATGTGTTGTGTATGGAAAGGTCAGAGGACAATTTTGTGGAGTCCAAGTCTCCTCCTTCCACCCTTTATGTGGGTTCTGGGAATCAAAGTCAGGTTACCAGACTTGAACAGCAACAACTGCCATCTCACCACCCCACATCTAAACCTGTATCACTATCCTGCCTTCCTTCTCTCTTCGCTTTTTTTTCCTTCTCTTTCGTTTTTTTTTTCCTCCTCTTTTTTTTTCTTTTCTTTTTTCTTTTTTTTTTTCTCCTCCCTCTCTCTCTTCTCCTTCCCTTCTTTTTCCCCTCCCCCTCCTTCCCTTCCTTCTTTTTCTCCCCTTCCTTTTTTTTTTTTTTTTTTTTTTGTATTTTGGAGAGAGGGTCTCCCTTTAGTCCAGCTGGCCTAGAGCTCACTCTGTAGACCATGCCCAGCAACTTTTTCTTTTTAGTACTAGGGATTGGAGTGGAACCTGGGGCCTCAAGTATGCTAGGTAAATGTAAATATTATTACTGTTAATTACAGTCAAAGACTTAGAAAAGAAAGGGAAGTATAGCAAAGAGTATGAGTGATGTATACAAGAAACTGAATTTAAATCCCTGCTTTAAAAATAAAAAATAAAAATAAAAACTAGCTGGGTGTGGTGATGCACGCCTTTAATCCCAGCACTCAAGAGGCAGAAGCAGGCAGATCTCTGTGAGTTCAAGGCCAGCCTGGTCAAAAAGCAAGTTCCAGGCCAGCTAAGGCTACAAGAGACTCTGTCTTGAAAAGACAAAAAATAAATGAATACAAAGATAAAAAAAAAAGGGGGGGGGATAAAAACTAGTAAAACCCCTTGTCGGCCACTTAATGAATGAATTTGACTAATTTGGAATATTAAATGAGATAATAAGTGGAAAATGCTTTGCTTATGGTAGCTGTCCATTGAAGTTACTTTATCTTTAGACAGGTCTCACTTAAATATCCTTGAACTTTGTGGCTTTGAACTCCTGATCCTCCTTCCTGTACCACGTACCCATCAAAGAAAATTGTTTTCATAAAAGTTGACCTCCTATTGTTTGTGTACACTAAGAATTTTTTTCAATCTCTATGGATATTAAATTATTCAGACTCAATATTGACAAAATAATTGGATTTCAATAGTCACAGTGATATAAGATGTGAACTCTGTTCTGTAAGTACATAGAATCTGCTTGGGTAGATAGGATTCTTTTCATTGAAAGTACCAAAAAGCCCGTGTGTGTGTGTGTGTGTGTGTGTGTGTGTGTGTGTGTGTGTGTGTTTGTGTCTGAGACAGGGTCTCAACTGTAGCCCCAGCTGTCCTAGAACTCACTATGTAGACCAGGCTGGCCTTGAATTCACAGAGATCTGCCTGCCTCTTCCTCCCGAGTGCTGGGATTAAAGGCCTATGCCACCACGCTGGGCCAAAATGCCCTTTTTTTAAAAAAAATTTATTTTTAATTATTTTTATTTTATGTGTATGAGTGTTTTGCCTGCATGTATGTAAGTGCCCCTGTGTGTACAATACCTGTGGAGGCCAGAAGAGTACATTGGATCCTCTAAAACTGGAGTTAATGACTGTTATAAACAGCCATGTGGGTGCTGAGAACCCTAACCCAGTCCTCTGCAAGAGCAGCAAGTGCTCTTAACCTCTGAACCAACTTTCCAGCCCCCAGAATGCCCTTTTGAAAGTAAGATAAACTGACATTTTTTTATTTATACATATATTTTTTTATCAAATCTAGACCTGTGTGTCCCCCATCCCCCCACCCCTCCAGAGCTCATGCATTCTGCCAAACATGCTATTCATCTCTTTCTCAGTCTTTCTCAATATTTTCCATGGGGAAGTTGACTGTTTTGAGCAGAAGTTCACTGTTTCAGTCAGTTCTTTGATGCAGTCCTTTCTGTTGTTGTTGTTGTTGTTGTTGTTGTTGTTTCCAATATGCATCACTCCCAACTGCTTTGGACAAAAGCTCAAGGGGCCATGCACAAGAAATACTTACAACTAGGTAATTGGCACTAGCATCCACAGATGAGGGATACCATTCATCGTTTGTTTTTCTGGGACTGTGTTACTTCACTCAGCATGATGTCCTCTAGCTCCAGCCATTTTCCTGCAAAGCTCATTGTCTGCCATTCTCCCAGCCTCCCTCACCTCTTTCTTTATGAAAAAAACAAGTTGCACAACTTTTTGATCTTTTTATTTTATGGAGCATGCAACCAAACCTGAGAGATAAGGTATGACTCTGTGGAAATACTGTCCCTTTACCCCGGAAATTAGAGGAAACAACGGTTAGGTTTGTAGGCGAATCCCATTCATAAAGCAAGATAAGTTTTTACCCCGAAGAGCTTCATCCACAATCACATTATACGTTTACACCCTAGTTCTACAATATTATCAACTACTGGGATATACTGGTTGGAGCTTGTAAGTAAAAACTCACAGATTGACCTACGCTACATTTGCTGCCAAATCTACCATTCTTAACTATTCACATAGCATTCCGCTTGCTTTATAAGTTTAAGAAGCAGAAAGCATGTTATTATTTCTTTTCTCTGTTTCCTCCTCTTTTTTTTTTTTAAATGTTAATTTGCTTGTATCTGTGTACTAATAGGATTTTTTTTTTTTGAGGCAGGTCTTACCATATAGTCCTGGTTGGCCTGGAACTCACTAAGTAGAACAGGATGGCCTTGAACTTGCAACAATCCTCCTGCTTCTGCCTCCCAAGTACTAGGATTACAGTTATGTGCCTGTACCTGAGTAGAAACTAGGATTTTAAAAATAACTTCAGCAAGGCCACCCCCTGGTCTACAGAGTGGTTCCAGGACAGCTGGGGCTACAGGGAGACCCTGTCTCAAAAACACCAAAAAAAAAAAAAAAAATACACTATCAGATATTAAATGATAGAATGTATCTTTGTCTAGGACTAAAATCTTTCTGTTGTTAAAAGCCACAAAATACTCAGGCACAGGTGCAACTGGATTGACAGAGCAATTTCATAGTTTGAGGATTATCCAATTCCCTACCCCTAGGTTATACATTTTTAAAAATAATTATTTCAGTATGTAATATAAGTACTGGTGAACTAATTTCAGAATGTGTCAAAGAGTTCTTGAATATGTCTTTCTTCCCTGTCTTCACACCTTCTAGTTCTCCATGAATCTATTCCCAAAAGTAATCACTATACCAGTTTCTCAGCTATTGTCCAAGACAGGCAGCAGAAACACAGGATTGTATGTGTACATAAGTCCTTTCTCTAAGATATACAAATGGAAGCAACTGGGGGCTGGAGAGATAGCCTAGCGGTTAAGAGCACTGACTGCTCTTGCAGAGAACCTGGGTTCAATCCCCAGCACCCACATGGTGGCTAAGAACTGTCTGTAACTCCAATTCCAGGAGAACTCCAGTTCCAGGGGAATTCGACACCCTCTTCTGACCTCCGTGGCACTGCACGACACGGGTGCACAAACCTACATGCAGACAGTACATTCATTACATACAAAATAAAAAAAAAAAAAATAAAAAAAAACACAAACAAATGGAACAACCTCACCATACAAACAACATACTCTTGAATAATGAAGGGGTCAAGAAGAGATAAAGAACGAATAAAAGCATTCCTGGAACTGATAGACAATGACAATACAACACACACAAAACCTATGGGATACCTTAAAAGCAGTCCTAAGAGGAAGTTTATGGGATACCTTAAAAGCAGTCCTAAGAGGAAAGTTTATAGCCCTGGTGCCTACATTAGAAACAAGAAAGAGCACAAGTGGAATGACTAACACTACAGCTAAAAGCACTTGAGAGGCAAAACGAGTGAACCCTAAATGCAACAGACAGCAAGAAATAACAAAAATCAGAGCAGAAATCAATGAAATAGAAACAAAAGAAAACAATACAAAAAAAAAAATGATGAATCCAAAAGTTGGTTCTTTGAAAGAATAAAAACAAGATAAACAAGAGTCTAGCCCAGTGAACCAAAAAAAGAAGGAACAACTCCAAATCATACAATCCGTGATGAAAAGGGAAATATCACAACAGACAAGTGAAAGATCCAGAAAATCATCAGGAATACTTTAAAAACCTATACTCTTACAGTTTGAAAACCTAGAAAGAAGAAATGGATAATATCTGAATCTGGGAATCACCAAAGCTCAACCAACAAGAGATCAACAGCTTAAACCAGTCCCATTAACACATGTAGAAATTGAAGATAATAAGAATATCTTCAACTAAAAAAAGCCCAGCCCAGATGGTTTCACAACGGCCAGAATTCTATAAAACATTTCAAAAGACCTACACCATTATTGCTGTGAAACTGTTTAGAAGGATACAATCGAGGGAATTCTCCCAAATTCCTTTCATAAAGCCAGCCATCACTCTCTTACCAAAACCAGGCAAAGATACAACAAAAGAGAATTATAGACCCTCTCCTAATGAACACAGATGCCAAAATTCTAAACAGGATACTGGCAATCGCATACAGACCACATCAAAAGATCTCCATCATGATCAAGTGGATTCATACCAGAGATCAGGGATTGGTTCAACATACGAAAATCAATAAACATCATCAAACATCAAAGGAATCAAAGGCAAAAACCACCACGCATCATCTCAATTGATGCTGAAAAAAGCCTTTGACAAAATCCAATCCCTTCATGCTTAAAGTCCTAGAAGGAATTGGATTGGAGGGATCATTCCTCAATGTAATCAAAGCCATATACAGGAAACCCACGGCCAATATCATCCTAAATGGGGAAATGACAAAAACATTCCTTTAAGGTAGGAACTCGGCCAAGGCTGCCCCGTCACCACTCCTCTTCAATATAGTGCTTGAAAACACTTGCTAGAGCCATAAGGCAAGAAAAGGAAATTAAAGGAGTACTAATTGGAAAGAGGAACTCAAGCTATCCCTATTTGTGATGATATGATTATTTACTTAAGGGATGCTAAAAACTCCACCAGAAAACTCCCTAGAAATGATAACACTTCAGCAAAGTAGAGAATAACAAAATTAACCTTAAAAAAAAAAAATCAATGGCCTTTTCTTTACACCAAGAACAAAGCAACTGGAGAGAAAGAATTCAAAGAGACCTTCCCACCACAATAGCCTCAAAACATAAAATACCTAGGAACAAACCTAACCAACAGACACCAAAGATCTCTACAACAAAAATTTTAAACCTTTAAAGAAAGAAATTGAAGAAGACATCAGAAGATGGAAAAAACCCTCCATGCTCATGGATTGGAAAATTAACATTGTAAAAAGTCCATTCTACCAAAACTCGTGTATAGATTTAATGCAATCCCATCAAAATCCCCAGAGTTTCCTCACAGGCTTGGAAACAACTTCTTAATTCATTTGGGAAACAAAGACCCCAAATAGCCCAAAACAACCCTGAGTAAAAAGAGCTACAGAGGGGGATCTCTATACCAGACTTCAAACTATACTAAGGGCTATAGTCATAAAAACAGCCTGGTCTGGCACAAAAACAGACCTGTTGACCAATGGAACAAAACGAAGATCCAACCTGAGCACAATCAATTTCGGCCATCTCATAATTTGGCAAAGGGCCAAGAAGCACATGGAGAAAGGACAGCATCTTCAGCAAGTGGTGTTGGACAAAACTGGATCACCACTTGTAGAAGAATGAAATTAAACCCCTTTCTCTCACCCTGTACAAAAGTCAAGTCCAGAATGGATCAAAGACCTCAACATGAAACCCCAAACTCTGAAGGCGATAGAAGAAAAAGTTGGCAGCAGACTACAAGACATAGGAGTAGGAAAAAACTTCCTAAATCAGCACAGCAGCTATAAGAATTAAGGTGGACAACTGACACAATGGACCTCATTAAACTCAAAAGCTTCTATACATCAAAGAAACAATCATGGAATTGAAGAGAAATCCCAGAGTGGGAGGAAACCTTCACTGCAGATACATCTGACAAAGCATTGATTTCCAATATATAAACTACTCAAAAAACAAAGAAAGAAAGAAAACAAATGGCCCACTCAATAGATGGAGCAAAGAGCTGAAACAGAGACTTCACAAGTGAGGAATTAGAGATGGCCGAGAAACACCTAAGAACGTGTTCAAACAGTGGGGCTGGAGAGATGGCCTAACGGGTTAAGAGCGCCTGACCGCTCTTGCAGAGGAGCCCGGGTTCGATCCCCAGCACCCACATGGCTGCCGCGAACCTCTGAAACTCCAATTCCAGGAGAACTCCAGCTCCAGGGGAATCCGGACACCCCCACTTCTGCCTCCGCGGCAATGCACGACACGGGTCACAGCCTGCATGCAGACACACATTCATACACATACAGAATAAATAAAAATAATAAAAAAAAATGTAAAAACAAGTGTTCAACATCACTCATAATCATTAAGAAATGCAACATCAAAACCACTTTAAGATATTATCTTACTCCAATAAGACTGGCTAGGATCAAGAAAATGAATGAAGGGCTGGAGAGATGTCTAGCGGTTCAAGATGCTGGCCCATCTACAGAGGACCCGGGTTCGATCCCGCAGCCCCAATGGCGGCCGAGAGCTGTCTGAAACTCCAATTCCAGGCGAACTCCCGTTCCAGGGGAACCGAGCCCCTCTTCTGACCTCCACGCATTGCACGACTGGGTCACAAACTTGCATGCCAGACAGTACATTCATACACATACAGAAATAAATAAATTAAAAAAAAATAAAAAATAAATAAAAAAAGAAAACGAATGATACCAAGTGCTGGAGAGGTTGTGGGGAAAGGGGAACACTCATCCATTGCTGGTGGGAATGCAAACCCGTGCAGCCACTATGAAAAGCAGTGTGGAGAACCCTTGGAAGACTTGGAATGAACTTGCCACCTGACCCAGCCATACCACTCCTGGACATGTACCCCCCAAGACTCACCCCACCGCAGAGATACATGCATGGCCATGTTTATTTCAGCTCTCTTCACAATAGCAAAGAGCTGGAACCAACCCAAATGTCCCTCAACTGATGAGTGGTTAGAGCAAATGTGGTACATCTACACAATGGAGTTCTGCAGCAGTAAAGAAAGAAACATCGGTACCACCATGCTAGCTTTTTTTTTTTTTTTTTAAATGTGAATGTGTATTGCCTGCATGGTAGTTGAGTGTGCTCATATCATGCAATGTCCAGAGGTCAGAAGAGGGTGTCGGATCCCCGGGAACCTAGATGGTTGTTAGCCTCCAGATGGGTGGTGGGAATCGACCCTGGGTCCACTGTTCCAGAGCAGTCAAGTGCTCTTATACTGCTGAACCATCTCTCACCTTATTTTTTTAGTTTTTAATTTATTCTGTATATGGTGTGTCTGGTGTAGGGTCTGGTGCACTCAAGAGTACAGGTGCCCATTTAAGACATGAGCATTGGACCCTCTATGGTCTGGGGTTACACACACTTGTGAATGGCCTGACATTGGTCTGGGCATCTGTCCAGGCCTTTGATACTTCTTTAAAAAATCTGTGTGTGTGGGTTGTGTGGTGTGTGTGTGTGATGGTGTTTGGTGTGGTTTGTTGTGTGAGACATGTGAGAGAGAGAGAGAGAGAGAGGACAGATGAGACAAGAGACAGAAGAGAAAGAGACATACAGAAGTAGAAGAGTAGGTACTGTGGGTGTGTGCATGCCAAGTGGTGTGTAGGAGATCAGAAGACAACTTTTTTAATTTTGTTAATTAATTTATTTATTTATATTGTATATTTTAAACACGGGTCTCCGTTATTGCACCAGTTGTCCTGGAACTCACCTGTACGATCAGGCGTGCTTGCCCTCATAGATCCACTGGTCTCTGCCATCCTGAGTGCTAGACTTAAGGCGATGCCCCACCACTTATTATTAAATAACTATATGTACATATAATCACCATTCCAGCACATATAAGTTAGGCAATATATTACAAATCTTCTGAGAAAAATGGGGGAAAAATCATCCAAAAGAAAGGTAATTCCCAAAGGTTTTTATGAAATTTTACAACATTTTACCAGATGTTTTCAGTGCGAAAAGTACGAAAAGATTAAGAGCTCAGAACCACTTGCAAAACAAATTGGTAGTAACAATTTTAGGCGTTGTTTGCTTTCCTTCCTTCTCACTGTCCAACTGAGCTGAGATGTTGTCAGGCTTCACCTTGCACCCCATGTTTTCACATGCGAGTGCTTTACTCACCAGCCATCTCTACCCTAAGGGACTTGACAGGTTTTTAAAGTATTTTATTAATATATTCAAAGTCGCGAGGGCAGGAAGGACTAGATACTTCTAATAGAAAAATATGGGATTGCCTTCATCATCTTCAGAATTCCAAAGGGAAATAGGGAAATAGTCAAAGGGACTAAGCAGGAAAATTACTAAGCCATGAGTGTTTCCCTAGCATTCATAAGGAAGTGGAAGGATTCCTGTCCTTGTACTAACAGGGGGGAAAAACGTTTAGAGGGCTGAGCATGTAGCCCAGTAGAATTGTCTGCAGGTGTAAGGCCCTGGGTGTGATGTCCAGGACCATAAAGCATTTGGGCAACTTCTATAATACAAGTTTAAAACAAGCTCAACTGAGATAAGACCCTACCATCATAGGGGCTGGAAAGATGCCCTCAGTGGTGTTAAGAGCACTGACTATTCTTCTGCACGAGGAATTTGGGTTTTTTTGTTTTTTGTTTTGTTTTGTTTTGTTTTTTGGTCTTTTCGAGATACAAGGGTCTCCCTGTACCCCAGCTGTCACTGGAATTTTGCTTGCTGTAGACCAAAGGCTGGCCTGTGAACTCACAAAGCACTTGGGAGGCAGAGGCAGGTGATCTTTGTGAGTCCAAGCCAGCCGTGGGTCTACAGAGTAGGTTCAGGAAAGCTGGGGCTACAGAGACCCTGTCTCGAAAACCAAAAAAATAAAAATAAAAAATAAAGCAGAGAGGGATAATGACCAGTAAGACTTGCTGTAAAACCCAAATAGGAAAAGTATCAGAGTGGACAAAAGTTAAAAAGACGTAAAACCAGGAAGAAAGGCAACTAACAGAAAGAACTACTAAATTTTTTTTATTTTTTTTTGTTTTTTTTGATGCTGTGTAGTTGAGTTTGTCACCGTTTTGTCATGCAGGAGGTGAATCCATCCTGGCAGTGATGGGTGGCAGAGAGTCCAGATTCCCCTGGAACTGGAGTTTAAAAAAATACGGTTTCATTACTCTGCCATGTGGTGCGGAATTAACCCCAGGTCCTCATGCAAGAACAGTCCGTGCTCTCAACCGCTGAACCAATCTCTCGCAGCCCCTCACTTTTTGTATTTTTTTCATTTAGGTTTATTTGTACTCTAAAATTCTTAATCTCTTCAGGTATTCTGCAGGTTGAAACAGCCTTGGTTGAAAAAATCGTCAACAGCCTTAAAGTAGTTATACTGACTAAATTTCAGCCACTGTTAGTGCGAAGTTTTGATAACATAGGTGGTCAGCTGTTTCCCCCAAAAACAAACATTTGAGTGGAATCTAATGGGTCAGAATTGGAGCTTTTCTGTCCTCTTTTTTGTTGCTAGTTAGGGACAAACATTCTTGTGTTACTAGCTATTTTTACTTCTTTGTCTCCTTGTCCTATCTATGCTTCAGACAGATTCTGAAAAAGATTGGCGAATGGAAGAAAAGGTTTTAAATTGTTTTCTGGCATCTGGCAAAGGATTTGAGTAGGGCATGTCTTTTGGCTCTTATAAACACTTGTAAGCAGAGGTCTAATGAGGCTAGGTTAGTGGTTTGATCCTCTAATCAGGCTCTATCTTACTGTCTAAGATCCGTTCTCTAAACATAACATTAAGTGTATCTCTTTGGGTGTGATGATAAATGAATACAGATCTGTACCTAGTTTGGGAAGTTCCAAAATGAAAGGTAGCAGTGTCATCATTTAAAGAAAAAAGATAACCCGTGCCTAAGTTGGAAAAGCACAGAAACTGCTTCAGCCAACCAAACATTCCTCATTCAGTTTTATACTCATTTAACTAGTCACTCTATCAGCTATATTCTGTCTAAAACAGCCATCACTAATCAGAACTGCAGTTTCTCACCTATGAGATAACATTTTTTCAGTGATTTCAGCTGGCATTTTCCCTCATGCTTATTTATCTGGATTTCTGAAATTGTCTTATTTGTATTATAGAGCTCTTATTTGGAAGACATTGAATCAGCAGTACTGCTTTACTATGAATGTAGAGAATCAGAAATCTATAGTGGCTTTTTTTTTTTTTTTTTTTTTTAGTATTTTGAGAGGGGTCTCTTGTAAGCCCCACAGCTTGGTCTAGAACTCACTATGTAGACCAGGCTGGCCGCAACTACAACAGGATCCGCATCTGCCTCCCAAGGGTGCAGGGATAAAGTATGCACACCACACCGCCACCAAGTCCGGCACCCTTTAAAGATGTTTTAACGGTTAGTATTTACCCTGTTTATACATATATAAACATATAGCCCTTTGTTAACTTAAGTAAAAGCTTTTCAGTGGTAAAATTGTCCCTTAATGCAACTGATAATCTGCCTATTATTTCATTGTTATTTGTCCCTACTCATCCAATATAGTTTAGAACTAAAAACTATGGCATAACTTTTTGTTATGCATGGTAATTTTTTATTGTTGTATTTTAGGTGTGTGAGTGTTTGCCTGCAATAACGTAGTGGTCCACATATCTGGTAGCTCATGAAGGGTCAGAAGAAGTGCATGCATCCCTGGAACTGGAGTATAAGACTAGCTTTTTAGCCACTAGTGGGTGACTGGAAATTGACCTGGGCTCCGACTGGAAGAAGATCGTGCTCTTAACCACTAACATCCTCGTAGCTCCCTGCTCTTTTTGTTGTTTTGTTTGTCTGTTGGTTTAGTATGAGATGGTGGTCTTGCATGTAGCCCTCGAGTAATGCCTGGAACCTCCCTAATGAGCAGGCTAGTCTCAATCAGACTCACAAGAATCATTCTGCTCTGCTCAGGAATGTGGGAGTTAAGAGCATGCCCACCACACCCCAACCCAATTTTAATGCAATTTTTTTTTCCTTTTGTTTCTTTTTAAAAATTACACGCTAAAAATTACTCCCCGCCCCAACCCCTTTTTTTTTTTGGTATTTTTTGAGACAGAGGTCTCACTTTAGTTACCAGGTAGTCCCTGGATGCTCGCTCTGTAGACAGGCGGGACCTTGTAACGCCACAGAGATCCGCCTACCTCGCCTCCAGTGGCTGGGATTAAGGCGGGCACCACCACACTAGGCATGCAATATGTTTTTTAAATACAAGTTGTTTCGCTTTTCCTGGTGCAATATACTTGGTAATTGATGATGCCTTTATTCCTTCCCATGTACATGTCCTGACTATTGATAATGTTAAGCCAAAGAAAGTTATAATCACTGATGTATAACATTAAACTATATTTCATGAGATGATATGTATTTTATTTATTCCATCTGACCCTCAGCATAGTTACCCAAGGAGTCAAGATGAAAGAGAAAATGGCTTATTTTTTAGGATGGAGAGAATAGATCAACAGGTATAGAGCACTGGCTGCTCTTTTTTGTGTTTTTAATTTTTTTATTATTAATTTATTTATCTCTGTATGGTATGAATGTACTGTCTGCATGCAAGTGTCGTGCACCCGTGTCATGCAATGCCGCGGAGGTCAGAAGAGGGGGGTCGGATTCCCCTGGAACTGGAGTTCTCCTGGAATTGGAGTTACAGACGGTTCTGCACCGCCATGTGGATGGCGTGGGGATCGAACCCGGGTCCTCTGCAAGAGCGGTTGGCGCTCTTAACCGTAGGCCATCTCTCCAGCGCCCCGAGCACTGGCTGCTCTTCAGATGTCGCCAGTTTTGATTTCCAGACCTACATGGGGCTAAGTGGCGTCTTCTGACTGCAAGTTCCAGGAAGAATCTACACCCTCTTTGACCTCTGCTGCAATTGTATGACACAGGTACACTTACATACTGCAGACCATACACGCATACACATAAAATAAAAATATAAAATATTAAACCCAGGTGCAGTCACATGCCTTTTAANTGCCTTTAATCTCAGCACTCATGGAGGGAGAAGCATGCCTGTGAGATGAGGCAAACCTGGTTTCTGAAGTGAGTCCAGGCCAGCTGAGATTATAGGAAGCCACTGTTTCAAAAAGCCACACAAAAATACAAATAAATAAATAAATAAACAAACAAATAAAACACAAACACTAACAGGTTCGCCCACTTAGTTAATGTGATCTTTTTTTTTTTTTTTCTTTTTCAGACAAGGTTCTCTTAGCCCCCAGCTGGCCTGGAGCTCACTCTGTAGACAGGCTGGCCTTGAAAACTCACAAAGATCCGCTGCCTCTGCCTCCCAAGTCTGGGATAAAAGGTTGCACCACCACGCCCTGCAGTACATGTGATCTTAAGCACATTCCATAATTTTTGTGAGCTAACTTTCTCCATTGTAAAAATGGGCATAGCATCTAACAGAATTCTTGGGAAAACTGTATGAGAGACAATGTAAGAAAAACATGTGATTTGGCATGATGGCACATACCTTTAAGCCCAGCCACTTGAGAGGCAAAGGCAGGCAGATCTCTGTTAAGATCCAGCCCACTCTGGTCTCTATAGCAAGTTTCCAGCCACCTGGGGCCATAAGAGACTGTGTCCTCGAAAAAGAAAAAGGAGAGGAAAAGAAGGAAAAAGGAAAAGAAAAAGAATGTGTAGCCTGATTTACTCCTAATACTGCTACAACTACTTTATTTTTGTGGTTTTGGGACTCCAACCAGGGGGCCTTAGGCAAACTAAGGCTGAGCAAGCACTAAGCTACACCCCAATTTACTACTAATACTACTACTACTGCTACTGCTGCTGCTATACATATTGCTGCTGCTGCTATTAGTTGCTGCAGCTAGTGTAGTAAATAATTAATATTACTATAATAATAGTCATAATCTCCAAGATGTAAAAGATTATTAATTACATATTTTGGTTTCATTATCTCTCTCTCTCTCTCTCTATCTTCTTCTCTCTCTCTCTCTCTCTCCCCCTTCCTTCCCTTTCTCCCTCCTCCCTCCCTCTCTCGTCTCTCAAGTGACAGGTCTTCCCTTGCTATGTAGCCCAAGCTGGCCTCAAATTCATAATCCTCCGCTTCAGCTCCTCAGGTGCTAAGATGACAAGTGTGTGCCATCACACTTGGCTCAACATTTCCTTTTAAAGAAATCTTTTCTTTCTAAGGAAATTCTGCTTCTATCAAATTAGAAGTGCTTCAATTCTAAATAAAAACAAAATCATATTCCTTACACAACATAGAAATATTGATCTAATAATGAATCATTCATTATCATTTATTATACCCTTATTAAATATGAGTATTTTCTGGATGTCAAATGAATTATAATAAAATACCAAAGAAAAAGAAATTAAAAAAGGGACAAATAGCCGGGCGTGATGGCGCATGCCTTTAATCCTAGCACTTGGGAGGCAGAGGCAGGTGGATCTTTGTGAGTTCAAGCCCAGCCTGGTCTACAGAGTGAGTTCCAGGACAGCTGGGGCTACAGGGAGACCCTGTCTCAAAAAGACAAAAAAAAAAAAAAATTTTAAAAAAAAAATAAAAAAGGGACAAATAATAATAGAGGGCATGAGGTCTGGGGGTGAAGGGGATAGTAAGGTGGGGGTGAAGTGGGGGGGGTCTGAACATGATGAAAATACATTGTATGAAATTCTCAAAGAATCAATAAAATATTTATTTTGAAAAAGAGAAACAAGTTGCAAAACTTTTTGATTTTTTTTTTTAATGGAGATGCAAAAACCTGAGAGATAAGGATATGACTCTGTGGAAATATGTCCCTTTAACCAGGATAATTAGGAGAAAAACAGGTTAGGATTTTTAGGAAGAATCACATTCATATAAAGCAAGAAGTTTTTACCCAGAAGAGCTTCTAAACATCAATTATAGTTTAAACTGTTCTCTTTATATGGGATATATGGTTGGAGCTTATGTACTCACAGTTACCTAGCTACATTTGCTGAAATCTCTTACTCCGCTTGCTTTATAAGTTTAAGAAGCAGAAAGCATTTGATTATTTCTTTTCTCTGTCTTTCCTCCTCTTTTTTTTTTTAAATGAATTATTTTTTTTTTTTTTTTTTTTTTTTTATAGCAGGGTCTCCCTGTAGGTTCCTGGCTGTCCTGTGAACTCACTAACGTAGAACAGGATGGCCTTGACTTGCAAACAATCCTCCTGCCTTCCCTCCCAAGTACTAGATTACCAGTTATGTGCCTGTACCTGAGTAGAAACTAGGATTTTAAAAAACACTATCAGCAAGGCCACCCTGGTCTACAGAGTGGTTCCAGGACGCTGGGGCTACAGGGGACCCTGTCTCAAAAACACCAAAAAAAAAAATACCACTATCAGATCTATAAATGATAGAATGTATCTTTGTCTAGGACTAAAATCTTTCTGTTGTTAAAAGAGAACCACAAAATCCACTAGACCACCGCGGCAAACGAATGACAGCAGAAATATTAAGTTCTGCGGACATTCAACACCATCAGGCCCACTCTTTCAAATACCTTTCGTACTTGTATAAGTAATGCTCAACTCATTTCAGAATGCTTAAAGTCTTGCATAGCTAATGCACACTTCTCGACATCCACCTCCCCCAAAAGTACCACAGTCATATCCCCCCACCAGAACTTTCCTACGCTATTGTCCAAGACAGGCAGCAGAAACACAGGATTGTATGTGTACATAAGTCCTTTCTCTAAGATATACAAATGGAGAAGACTGGGGGCTGGAGAGATAGCCTAGCGGTTAAGAGAGCACTGATGCTCTTGCAGAGAACCTGGGTTCAATCCCCGCACCCACATGGGGCTAAGAACTGTCTGTAACTCCAATTCCAGGAGAACTCCAGTTCCAGGGGGAATCGACACCCTCTTCTGACCTCCGTGGCACTGCACGACACGGGTGCACAAAACCTACATGCAGGACAGTACATTCATCACATACCAAAAATAAAAAAAAAATTAAAAAAAAAACAAAAACAAACAAATGGAACACCTCACCATACAAAAATACAACATACTCTTGAATAATGAAGGGTCAGGAAGAGATAAAGAACGCAATAAAAGCATTCCTGGAACTGATTGACAATGACAATACAAACACAACAAAACCTATGGGATACCTGTAAAAGCAGTCCTAAGAGGAAGTTTATGGGATACCTTAAAATTACGTCCTAAGGAGGAAGTTTATAGCCCTGGTGCTTACATTAGAAAAAACAGAAAGGCACAAGTGGAATGATTTCTAACACTACAGCTAAAAGCACTTGAGAGGCAAAACGGGTGAACCCTAAATGCAAAAACGACGGAGTAAAACAAAATCAGCGCAGAAATCAATGAAATAGAAACAAAAGACAACCCATACAAAAAAAAATTGATGAATCCAAAAGTTGGTTCTTTGAAAGATAAAAACAAGATAACAGGTTCTAGCCCAGTGAACCAAAAAGAAAGAAGGAACAACTCCAAATCACATACAACCGTGATGAAAAGGGAATATCACAACAGACAAGGATAAAGATCCAGAAAACCTACAGGAATACTTTAGACCTATACCTCACAGTTTGAAAACCTAGAGACATGGATCATGAATATCTGAATCTCTGGAATCACCAAAGCTAACCAAGAAGAGATCAACAGCTTAAACCAGCCCATTAACACATGTAGAAATTGAAGAGTAATAAGAATTCCCAACTAAAAAAAGCCCAGGCCCAGAGGGTTCACAACGCGAGCGCAACGAATCAAAAACATTCAAAACAGACCTACAACCATTATTTAGCTGAAAAATGTTTAGAAGGATACAATCGAGGGAATTCTCCCAAATTCTTCATAAAGCCAGCACACATCTATTACCAAAACCAGGCAAAGATACAACTAAAAGAGAATTATAGACCCCTCCTAATGAACACAGATGCCAAATTTCTAAAAGGATACTGGCAACTCGCATACAGACCACATCAAAAGCATCCCATCATGATCAAGTTGGATTCATACCAGAGATTCAGGGATTGGTTCAACATACGCAAATCAATTAACACATTACAAACACAAATGGATCAAAGACAAAAACCACCACCATCATCTCAATTGATGCTGAAAAAAGCCTTTGACAAAACCCGCATCCCTTCATGCTTAAAGTCCTAGAAGGACTTGGATTGGAGGGATCTTCCTCAATGTAATCAAAGCCATATACAGGAACCCACGCGCCAATTCATCCTAATGGGGAAATGACAAAAACATTCCTTTAAGGTAGGAACTCGGCACGGCTGCCCCGTCACCACTCCTCTTCAATATAGTGCTTGTGAAACACTTGCTAGAGCCAATAAGGCCGAAAAGGAAAATTAAAGGAGTACTAATTGGAAAAAGAGGAACTCAAGCTATCCCTATTTGTGATGATATGATTATTTACTTAAGGGATGCTAAACACTCCACCAGAAAACTCCTAGAAATGATAACAGCTTCAGCAAAGTAGAGGATACAAAATTAACCTTAAAAAAAAAAAATCAATGGCCTTTTTTACACCAAGAACAAGCAACTGGGAGAAAGAATTCAAGAGACCTTCCCACCCACAATAGCCTCAAAACATAAAATACCTGGAACAAACCAACCAACGACACCAAAGATCTCTACAACAAAAATTTTAAACCTTTAACGAAAGAAATTGAAGAGAAGACATCAGAAGATGGAAAAAAACCTCCCATGCTCATGGATTGGAAAATTAACATTGTTAAAATGTCCATTCTACCAAAACTCTTGTGTATAGATTTAATGCAATCCCATTAAATCCCCCAGAGTTTCCTCACAGGCTTGGAAAACAACTTCTTAAATTCATTTGGGAAACACAAAGACCAAATAGCCCCAAACAACCCTGCGTGAAAAGAGCTACACAGGGGGGATCTCTATACCAGACTCAAACTATACTATAGGGCTATAGTCATAAAACAGCCTGGTACTGGCACAAAAAACAGACCTGTTGACCAATTGGAACAAAAACGAAATCCAACCTGAGCACAACAATTTCGGCCCTCCTCATATTTGGCAAAGGGCCAAGAAGACAAATGGAGAAAAGACAGCATCTTCAGCAAGTGTGTTGACAAAACTGGATCACCACTTGTAGAAGAATGAAATTAAACCCCTTTCTCTCACCCTGTACAAAAGTCAAGTCCAGAATGGATCAAAGACCTCAACATGAAACCCCAAACTCTGAAGGCGATAGAAGAAAAAGTTGGCAGCCGACTACAAGACCTAGGAGTAGGAAAAAACTTCCTAAATCAGACAGCAGCTGCATAAAGATTAAGGTGGACAATGACACAATGGACCTCATTAAACTCAAAAGCTTCTATACATAACAAGAAACAATCAAGGAATTGAAGAGAAATCCCCCGAGAGGGAGGAAACCTTCACTGCAGATACATCTGACAAAGCCATTGATTCCCGCATATTAAAAACTACTCAAAAAAAAAGAAAGAAAGAAAGAAAAAACAATGGCCCACTCAATAGATGGAGCAAAGAGCTGAAACAGAGACTTCACAAGTGAGGAATTAGAGTGGCCGAGAAAACACCTTAAGAAAGTGTTCAACAGTGGGGCTGGAGAGATGGCCTAACGGGTTAAGAGCGCCCCGACCGCTCTTGCAGAGGAGCGGTTCGATCCCCAGCACCCACTGGCTGGCCGGAACCTCTGAAACTCCAATTCCAGGAGAAACTCCAGCTCCAGGGGAATCCGGACACCCCACTTCTGACCTCCGCGGCAATGCACGACACGGGTGCACAGCCTGCATGCAGACAGAACATTCATACACATACAGAAATAAATAAAAATAATAAAAAAAAAATGAAAAAGAAGTGTTCAACATCACTAATCATTAAGAAATGCAACAAACACCAAACATTTAAGATATTATCTTACTCCAATAAGACTGGCTAGGATCAAGAAAATGAATGAAGGGCTGGAGAGATGCTAGCGGTTCAAGAGTGTGCCACTCTAACAGAGGACCCGGGTTCGATCCCGCAGCCCACATGGCGGCCCGAGAGCTGTCTGAAACTCCAATTCCAGGGAACTCCCGTTCCAGGGAATCCGAGCCCCTCTTCTGACCCTCCACGCATTGCACGACTGGTGCACAAACTTGCATGCCAGACAGTACATTTCATACACATACAGAAATAAATAAATTAAAAAAAAAATAAAATAAATAAAAAAGAAAACGAATGATACCAAGTGCTGGAGAGGTTGTGGGGAAAAGGGGAACAGCCATCCATTGCTGGTGGGAATGCAAACCCGTGCAGCCACTATGAAAGCAGTGTGGAGAACCCTTGGAAGACTTGGAATGAACTTGCCACCTGACCCACCATACCACCTCTGGGCATGTACCCCCTCAAGACTCACCCCACCGCAGAGTACATGCCTGGCCATGTTTATTTCAGTCTCTCTCACCATGCAAGAGCTGGAACCAACCACATGTCCCTCAACTGATGAGTGGTTAGAGAAATGTGGGACATCTACACCAATGGAGTGCTGGTACCACCATGCCTAGCTTTTTTTTTTTTTTTTAATGTGAATGAGTGTATTGCCTGCATGTATGTGAGTGCCCTCATATCATGCAATGTCACAGAGGTCAGAAGAGGGTGTCGGATCCCCTGGAACTAGAGTTGTTAGCCTCCATATGGGTGCTGGGAATCGACCCTGGGTCCACTGTCAGAGCAGTCAGTGCTCTTAACTGCTGAACCATCTCTCCAGCCCCTTATTTTTTATTTTTAATTATTTGTATATGTGTGTCTGTGTATGGGTCTGTGCACATGAGTACAGGTGCCCATTTAAGACAGAAGCATTGGACCCTCTATGGTCTGGGGTTACACACACTTGTGAATGGCCTGACATGGTTCTGGGCATCTGTCCAGGCCTTTGATACTTCTTTTTAAAAAATCTTGTGTGTGTGTGTGTGTGTGTGTGTGTGTGTGTGTGTTGTGTGTGTGTTGTGTGAATGGCAGAGAGAGAGAGAGAGAGAGAGACAGAGAGACAGAGAGACAGAGAAAGAGACAGACAGATAGAATAGTATGTCTGTGGGTGTGTGCATGCCACAGTGTGTGTATGGAGATCAGAAGACAACTTTTTTATTTTTTATTATTTATTTATTTAATTGTATTTTTAAGACAGGGTCTCCTTATAGCCCCAGTTGTCCTGGAACTCACTCTGTAGATCAGGCTGTCCTTGAACTCAGAGATCCACTGGTCTCTGCCTCCTGAGTGCTAGACTTAAAGGCATGCACCACCACTTTTTTATTTTAAATAACTATATTACATATAAATCACACATTCACCATATAAGTTAGGCAAGTAATACAAAATCTTCTGAGAAAAATGGGGGAAAAATGCATCCAAAAGAGTAATTCCAAAGGTTTTGAAATGTTTACAACATTTTTCCAGATGTGTGTTCAAGCGAAAAATACAGAAAGATTAATGATCAGAAAACTTGCAAAAAAAATTGGTAATTAAACAACTTTATGGAGTTGGTTCTTTCCTTCCTTCCACTGCCAACTGAGCTGAGGTTGTCAGGCTTCACTTGCACCCTGTTTCACATGGCGAGTGCTTTACTCACCAAGCCATCTCTACCCTAAGGGCTTGAAGGTTTTTAAAGATATTTTATTATATATTCAAAGCACAGGAGGGCAGGAAGGACTAGATACTTCTAATAGAAAAATATGGGATTGCCTTCATCATCTTCAGAATTCCAAAGGGAAATAGGGAAATAGTCAAAGGGACTAAGCAGGAAAATTACTAAGCCATGAGTGTTTCCCTAGCATTCATAAGGAAGGAAGGATCACTGTCCTTGTACTAGGGGGAAAAAAAGTTAGAGGGCTGAGCATGTAGCCCAGTAGAATTGTCTGCAGGTGTAAGGCCCTGGGTGTGATGTCCAGGACCATAAAGCATTTGGGCAACTTCTATAATACAAGTTTAAAACAAGCTCAACTGAGATAAGACCCTACCATCATGGGGCTGGAAAGATGCCTCAGTGGTTAAGAGCACTGACTGTTCTTGCAGAGGATGTGGGTTTTTTTGTTTTGTTTTGTTTTGTTTTGTTTTTGGTCTTTTCGAGACAGGGTCTCCCTGTAGCCCCAGCTGTCCTGGAATTTGCTCTGTAGACCAAGCTGGCCTTGAACTCACAAAGCACTTGGGAGGCAGAGGCAGGTGGATCTTTGTGAGTCCAAGGCCAGCCTGGTCTACAGAGTGAGTTCCAGGACAGCTGGGGCTACAGGGAGACCCTGTCTCGAAAAGACCAAAAAAAAAAAAAGCTCTAATGGGAACGGAACTCTGGGCTTCCTGCATGTTAGGCAAGCCCTTTACCAACTGAGCTGCTTCCCCGGCCCTAGAAGTTTAGTATTTTATATTTTATGTATATGAGTGTATTGACATTGCAATACACTCATATACATAAAATATAAAATACTATCATGTCACACAATGCCCACGGAGGTCAGAAGAGGGTGGTGGATCCCCTGGAACAGAAGTTATGGATGGTTATTAGCCACCATGTGAGTGGTTGGAATTGAACCCAGGTCCTCTGCAAGAAAACTCAGTGCTGTTTCTCTAGCCCTCAAATTCAGTCTTTTGACCATAATGTAGGAATTGATAAAAATCTAAATAAGTAGCTGATTTGGGAGAGGACCAGTGGTGTGCCTGTTGAGACTCTCAGATTTTTAAAATTTATTATTATTTTTATTTTATGTTTAGGAGTAAATTGCCTACATACATATAAATGCACCCATGTCATCTGGTGCTGTGCACATGGAGATTAGAAGAGGGCGTCAGATCCCCTGGAACTGGAGTTACGGACAGTCGTTAGCTGCTATATGGTTGCTGGGAACCAAATCTGGGTCCTCTGCAAAAGCAGCCAGTACTCTTAGCCACTGACCCACCTCTCCGTCCCCTCATACACAATGTATATATATATATATATAAAATTTATAATAGATCCCACTATGTAGCCCCAGCTGTCCTGGAGCTTCCTATGTAGACAAGGCTGGCACTGAATTTATAGAGATCCACCTGCCTCTGACTCCTGAGTTCTGATGTTAAAGGTGTGTGCCACTATGCCTGGCTAGAAGCTTATTAAAAAAAAACAAAACATTTACTGTTTTATTTTAAGGTAGGAAATGTCTTAGAATTTTATAAATTATCATTTAGAGACAATAACATTTCTAGACTTGCCCCTTTTTCATTTTTTCTTTAAATTTAAAGTACTAAATACTGATTTCTTTGGCATACATTCACTGAGAAGCTAGAAAGATTTTTACATTCCAACAGCAAATGGAACATGCTATAAATAGAACATGCCACTTTTCAAACCAGTTAACACTCAGGATTCCCAAGCATTCTAAAATTTATATGATGGTAAAATACCACAGTTTCCTTTTTCTTTTAAAATCCTTTTTTACATTAAAAATTAATTTTATGGGGCTGTAAAGATGGCTCATCAGTTAAATCTCCAACCACTCTTGCAGAGGACCTGGGTTCGATTCTTAGCACCCACATGGCAGCTAAGAACCCTCTTTAAGCCGAGTGTGGTGGCGCACACCTTTAATCCTAGTACTNTTTAGTATTTTTGAGACGGGGTCTCTCTGTAGCCCCAGCTGGTCTAGAACTCACTATGTAGACCAGGCTGGCCTCAACCTACAAAGATCCGCCTCTGCCTCCCAAGTGCAGGGATTAAAGGTATGCACCACCACACCCGGCTACCTTTAGTGATTTTAATGTATGTATGTACATGTTTTATACATATATAAACATATAGCCTTTGTTAACTTAAGTAAAAGCTTTTCAGTGGTAAAATTGTCCCTTAATGCAACTGATAATCTGCCTATTATTTCATTGTTATTTGTCCCTACTCATCCAATATAGTTTAGGATATAAAAACTATGGCATACTTTTATGCATGGTAATTTATTTATTTTTAATTTTAGGTGTGTGAGTGTTTTGCCTGCATATATATAAGTGCACCCATATGGTACAGTACCAGAAGAGGTCAGAAGAGAGTGTTGGATCCCCTGGAACTGGAGTTATAGACTGTTGTTAGCCATCATGTGGGTGCTGGAAATTGAACCTGGGTCCTCTGGAAGAAGATCAGTGCTCTTAACCACTAAACCATCTCTTCAGCCCCTGCTCTTTTGTTTGTTTTGTTTTGTCTTTTGGTTTATTAGAGATGGTGTCTTGCTATGTAGCCCTGAGTAGCCTGGAACTCACTATATAGAGCAGGCTAGTCTCAGACTCACAGAGATCATTCTGCCTCTGCCTCAGGAATGCTGGGATTAAGAGCATGCCCCACCACACCCACCCAATTTAATGCATTTTTTTTTTCTTTTTTAGTTTTACCCTTTTTTTTTGGTATTTTTTGAGACAGAGTCTCCCTTTTAGTACCAGGTGTCCTGGAGCTCGCTCTGTAGACCAGGCTGGCCTTGAACCCACAGAGATCCGCCTACCTCTGCCTCCCGAGTGCTGGGATTAAAGGCGTGCACCACCACACTCGGCAATGCATATGTTTTTAATAGTCAGTTGTTTCCTTTTCCTGGTGACAGTTACTTGGTATTGATGATGCCTTTATTCCTTCCCATGTACATGTCCTGACTATTGATAATGTTAAGCCAAAGAAAGTTATAATCACTGATGTATAACATTAAACTATATTTCATGAGATGATATGTATTTTATTTATTCCATCTGACCCTCAGCATAGTTACCCAAGGAGTCAAGATGAAAGAGAAAATGGCTTATTTTTTAGGATGGAGAGATAGCTCACAGGTTAAGAGCACTGGCTGCTCTTTTTTTTTAATTTTTTTTATTAATTTTATTTATCTCTGTATGCGTATGAATGTACTGTCTGCATGCAAGTTTGTGCACCCGTGTCATGCAATGCCGCGGAGGTCAGAAGAGGGCGTCGGATTCCCCTGGAACTGGAGTTCTCCTGGAATTGGAGTTACAGACGGTTCTCGGCCGCCATGTGGATGCTGGGGATCGAACCCGGGTCCTCTGCAAGAGCGGTTGGCGCTCTTAACCGCTAGGCCATCTCTCCAGCCCCGAGCACTGGCTGCTCTTGCAGAGGTCGCCAGTTTGATTCCAGACCTACATGTTGGCTAATGGCTGTCTTCGACTCAAGTTCCAGGAGAATCTGACACCCTCTTTTGACCTCTGCTGGCATTGTATGACACAGGTACACTTACATACATGCAACCAATACACTCATACACATAAAATAAAAATAATAAAATATTAACCAGGTGCAGTCACATGCCTTTTAATCCCAGCACTCAGGAGGCAGAGGCAGGTGGATCTCTGTGGGTTCAAGGTCAGCCTGGTCTACATAGAGAGTTCCAGGACAGCTGGGACTGGAGAAGAAAAGAAAATGGCATATATTGTGCATTGTAGTAAGCAGAAGCATTAGTCTATAGAGTGTCAGTATATCCTGAGATACAAATAAATTTCCCCTGAGTATTGAACAGCCCAGTTGTTCATACTCATTATTGTATCTTAAATAGGTTCTGAAACTATCTTAAAGAGGGAATGAATGGAAGAACCGTGACTAGTGAAAATGAACTGGCAATTCTATATCTGACTTACAAAAACAATGTAAAGAAATCCCTGATCTCTGCTCTTTGCTTCTCCTGTAAATCCAGATGCCTTTTGCTTCCCACTGGAGCTAAGTTGAAGTCTTAGTGCTTTGGGGTAGGAACCTTATGCAGATTTGGAATGGCACTGGGAGAAAACATTTTATGTAAGCAAAAGGATTCTCACACCCATAAGAGACTGAGCTGCTCTTATAAAACCAGCCCCAACCACCATTTTATGGGTGATTCAGATGGTTTGCTATCAAGTTGAAGCTTAGAAACATGGCCACTCTTTTTGCCACTTGGAGATTTGTTCTGAGCCTAGGCTATACAATAAATCCTTATCAAATTCTAAAAACTATAGTTAATATAACATGTAAGCTGAATTATAACATGGTTTAAATTGATTTGACTGGTTACTCCCCTGCCGCATACTTTTACTAGATTTGCTCACTTTTACTAGATTTGCTCTCTTTGAACACACAACTGTGACTAAAACTACTTGTCCAAACCTCTGTCATAGATCTGAGTTCTGTCTGTATCAGAATGTAGCACTCACAGTACCAGTAAGCCATGGAAACAGCTGCTTCTCAATTGTGCCACTGAAGTACTCCCTATTCCTTTGCTTTGGTTTGGTCTTTTTCATGACAGGGTCTCCCTGTAGCCCCAGGTGACCTGAAACTCAGTATGTAGACCAGGCTGGCCTGAATCTCACAGGGATCCACCTGCCTCAGCCCCCCAAGCGCTGGGATTAAAGGTGTGTCCCACCACACCTCCCTTGTTCTCCCTGCTCTTAAACTATCTGTATTTTCATGGTACAATCTTAGAACTTTCTTCACTAATTATATCAACTTACCTAGTTATACTCTATTCCATCTTGATAAAGAGTCTGGAATGCATGTATTCAATCATTATGATTCATTTATAGCTGGAGTGGTGCTCATTTCCTTATGCTTACAAGCATTAACTGATGGGCTCACACAAACACTCCTTTATCATCCATATTTTGCAGATGACAAGTTGAGTATGAAAAAGTTATATTTTGTGATAAGTAGGGGTAGTGCTGACATCACATCTCAGCTGGCAGCCACCAGTGAGATCATTACCAGAGAGTAGTATCATTGATAGATTATGTACCAGGGTACTTATATAGTATCCTAAAAGATTTATTTTGTTCACTGTGAGGTAGAATCCTCTAGACTTATATTGATTCATTCTTTGAGTTGATTTTTTTCTCAGAGATCAGTGCATGAAATCTATACAAAAATATTTTATTTTTGCATATTTTATTATTATTTTAATATTTTATTTATGTGTATGAGTGTTATGTCCCCTAAAACATTTTAAATATGAGGGAAAAGGGTGACTCTAGTTTTAATACCTTTTCTCTTTTGCAAATAATTTGACCCATATATATTTACAAGGCTTTTTTTTTTTTTAAGATAGGCAGCTTAGGGGGCCGGAGAGATGGCCTAGCAGTTAAGAGCGCCGACTGCTCTTGCAGAGGACCCGGGTTCGATCCCCAGCACCCACATGGCAGCCGAGAACCGTCTGAAACTCCAATTCCAGGAGAACTCCAGTTCCAGGGGAATCCGACACCCTCTTCTGACCTCCGCAGCATTGCACGACACGGGCGCACAGACCTGCATGCAAACAGTACATTCATACACATACAGAAATAAATAAAATTAAAAAAAAAAGATAGGCAGCTTAGACTGGCCTGGAAGTTGCCTCTACCTCCCCACTGCTGGGATTACTGGCAGTTTATTTTATGGCCAGAATTTTCGTTCATTTGAAAGTTGGGTTTTGGCTTTGGCCTGCAAGCCTGATAATCTGAGTTTGATCACTGGATCCCATGGTGAAAGGAAAGGACCAACTCCCAAAAGCTGTGCTCAGAACTCTGTATGCAGGTTGGTAATCATACTTGCGTGTGTGTGTGTGTGTGTGTGTGTGTGTGTGTGTGTGTATGAAATTTAAAAACAGAAGTCAAGTTTTTTGGGTTTTTTTTCCCATTTCAAGATGTAAAATTATAAGCCAAATATGGGACCTACATCTATAATCCCAGCACTGGGGAGGTTGAGACCCTGTCTCAAAAACAAAACAACAACCAAAAAACCACAAATGGACAGATTTTTTGTCTATGTTTTGAGGCAGGGTCCTGTTTATCCCTGGATGGTCTCAGACTCACTGTGTAGCTAAAGATAACCTTGAACTTCTGATCCTCTTACTTCCACCTCCAGACTGCTATGGCTACAGGAATGTACCATCCCTGCTGTATGCAGTGGTGAGGGTCAAACCTAGGGCTTCATGCATTCTAGGCAAGTATTCTACCAACTGACACACAGTGTCAGCCTAGCTCTTTAAAGATATTGAATCTTGTTTTTCTTGCTCCAGGAGTATTTTCCACATTTTTCTCACTTTCTGTCTTTATTCAAATTCCTATGTCAAACAAGGTTTGAAGAGGTCCTTCCTAATCTAAAGGATTGGCAGAAGATATCAATCAAAAGATATCAATCAATCAGATACTTCCACTTTATGCAATGGTTCAGTCTCCAGTGTTGCATATTCACACATGCAAAGTTAGCAGTCTAATCTGAAGATTTAGTATGGGAGTAGTGTTATTTCCAGAGCAAATCCCTATTATTTAATTTGCTTCCAGGGAAGTGATGTGGGATCTTGATAACTATTTGAACTGGAAGTCCTCATATAAAGAGTAAGAATAGAATATAAAGTTAATTACTGAAGGATTTGGTCTAGAATCTTGGGATAGTAGATTATGAACTTTGGCTAGGTGTATTCATTCATTCATTCATTCACACATTGATTGACTCATCTACAAATCACTGAGTAAATGGCTGTGGGGGTTGGGCATAAAATAAAGAATCTTGCTTAGAGAATATATTGTCAATAAGTCAGTTTTATGGATATTTATAAAAAAGAAAGGTGAAAATCATTAAATAGTATATAAAGGAAAAAGAGAAAAAAATCTAGATAAGTGGAAAAAAAATGGTTGGAAGCCATGTTGGCTGGAGGGCTGGCTGTCTAAGTTTTTCCTAGAAGAAAAAAGTGTGAAGAGTCGCTGACCTTTTTGGTTCCATTTAGATAATGGTTGGAGCAGCTACTTGCTTCCTCTTCTGATATTGGAGAGACTAAGTACTAGAGCAGGTAACAGTGTGAGTAGGAGAGATACCAGACAACACTAGCTTGGTCACAGGAGTTTCACCTTGGCTGGGTGTGGTGGCGCACACCTTTAATCCCAGCACTTGGGAGGCAGAGGCTGGCAGGTCTCCGTGAGTTCAAGGCCAACCTGGTCTACATAGTGAGCTCCAGGGGGGGGACTAAAGGGAGACCCTGTCTCAAAAAGACAAAAAAATAATAAAATAAAAGAGAATGTCATGAGTACTTTTCAATCCCCAGGACTCAGGGGTGGTACTTGAGAAGGGGTGGGAATGTCTTGTCTGTATAGACTGCTAGGTTGAAGTAATATGGCTGTAGAGGCCACGGAGGTGCCTGAGGGCTTTGAGGTTCCTCATTGTTCTTATCTCCTTTTCTGCTCCTTTCAAGCCTAAAAAGGAGAAACAAGTTCTTGAAGAGCTAAGATTCCAATTTCTGTGCTTATAGGAGCTCAGATATGAACAATGGAGCTATGCACAATTGGATTCATTACCTTTGTAGGGCTATTTCTTCAGCCAAATAGACAAGAGAATACTTGTTCTATTAGTTTATTTCCTAAGAAGAAGAAATTTCTTTATTCCTTACATTTCTCTATTCTTCTGACCCTGTCCCTATCAATTACACATGAGATGATCATACTTTTTTTTTTTTTTTTTTTTTTTTTTGCCTTTTTTGAGACCAGGGTCTTCTGTAGCCCCAGCTGTCCTGGAATTGACTATGTTAAACCAGGCTGGCCTGAACTACAGAGATCCACCACCCTCTGCCTCCCGAGTGCTGGAATTAAAGCATACACCAACCACACCTAACCAGATGATCATACTAATGGTATGGTCTGTTTCATTCCTTTGCTTTGTTTGTTATATCCTTATAGAGAATGCATTTTCCCTTTGTAAAATTTTTTTAAAAGCTTATGTTTAAATAGCCCAGTGAAAGGCAGAGATGTTAGTCTTTTTTATTATTAAAGAAGGCAAAAAAGGCCACCCAGACCAAAAAAAGGAAAATCCAAAATATAAGATTATTTGGTTGAGAATATTTATATTGATTGATTGATTGATTGTGATTGATTGACTGACTGACTGATTTAGCTGGGATCAAACCAGGGCCTCATATATACCAAGCATATGCTGTGTCACTGAGCTTCATCCAGCAGCCCCCTTGACATTTTGAGATGGTAGAGTTAGATTCTCCTCTAGGGCAAGATAGGGTCTCAGGCTGAGGGTAGCTAGGGCATGTAGCCTATAGTAACCAAGTCTGGACATTTCTGGTCATTTATATCAACCCTGTTCCTTTCCGTTATCAGTACTACATGAATTTCTCTTTTATCAGACTCTTTTATCAGATTGTAGAAACATCACTAGTATATACAAGTATGAAATAGGAAAAAAAGAAAAATTCATAAGGAAAAAATATGTTTTATGAGTTTCAAAGAGCTGGTTGGCCAGTAGTAAAGAGCTATCCCACCAGAGTCGAGAATTGTTTGGATTGTTTCTGCAGCACTTCTAATACATAGTAGATCACTTATCAGGACATATGATCAGAAAGGGAAGAAAAAAAAAGTTTCTAGTGGCAAAAAAAAAAGTTTCACCATAAACTATATTCCTCTTTTTCCCTTTGAGAGAAGTTTGATCCAAATGATCACATTGGTAAGAAGCTTCTTCTGCTGCAAAAATTATTTTAATTCATTTCAGAATAAGTTGTAACAATTAGCTCAACTATTTATCTCAGAAAAGTTATTCTGAGAAATAATTTTGTTTTCTTTCTAAGAGTTTTTAAAATTTTTTATTATTTTTTATGTGTATGAATGTACTGTCTGCATGTAGGTTTGTGCACCCGTATCGTGCAATGCCATGGAGGTCAGAAGAGGGCATCAGATTCCCCTGGAACTGGAGTTAAAGATGGTTCTTAGCCTTCATGTGGGTGCTGGGAATCAAACCCCGGTCCTCTGCAAGAGCAGTCGGTGCTCTTAACCACTGAACCATCTCTCCAGCCCCAAGCTTTTTTTTTTTTTAACCTTTTGAGACAGGGTTTCCCTTTAATCCCAGCTGGCCTGGAACTTGCTATGTATATCAGGCTGGCTTTGAACTCACAGAGAGATCCGCCTATGTCTGTCTCCTGAGTCTTGGGATTAAACTTTCTTTTTTTTTCTTTTTTTCTTATCTTTTTTTTTGGGGGGGGGGTCTTTTCGAGACAGGGTCTCCCTGTAGTCCCAGCTGTCCTGGAACTCACTCTGTAGACCAGGCTGGCCTTGAACTCACAAAGATCTGCCTGCCTCTGCCTCCCAAGTGCTAGGATTAAAGGCGTGCACCACCACGCCCTGCTGGGATTAAACTTTCTAAGATTTTTTGATTGACATATTTGAGAAAGAATAACACGTAATAATTTTCAGTGCAAAGTGTATCTTTGAAATTAGACATATTTAGCTCAGTAGGTTCCATTGTAGCTCCAAATTAGAATCACTTGGTGACCTTTAAAATAATTTAATATCTTATTCAAGTCTAGCTAATGAAGGATCTCTGAGTTGTACCCAGGAATTAGTACTTCTTAAATGCTCCCAGGACTGGTCTAACCTGAATCAGGAGTTCAGAACCATCAATTTAACCCTATTCTAAGTTTTGCTGCACTAAACCAAGGTTCAATCAACAGCATTTATAGGATCTGTTTCCTTGAAGAGCAGATGATATATGAGATGGAGCAGAATCTTAAGAGCTGACTGTAACTGTAAACATTTGATTACTCAACTACAACACATTTCACTTATATTCAGTGGAATTCTTTGGCTGGAATTCTCTTAAAAGAAGAGCAGGAAACTAAATTAGGTAATCCAAATCTGCCTGAATAAAGGATAAAACTTTACAAACCTCTTGGAAGACCATAAATATTTATACTTACTGTGTCAACATTTTCAGAGTTAAAGAAAAATTAGGGATTGCTTTGTTCTTTGTACTTATATACAGTAGTGGGGTTCATTGTAATGTTTTCATTTTCATACCTGCATATAATAGTTGGCATTTTTGTTGAAACTAAAATGTACATACGGGCCGGGCGTGGTGGCGCACGCCTTTAATCCTAGCACTTGGGAGGCCGATTTTTGTGAGTTCAAGGCCAGCCTGGTCTACAGAGTGAGTTCCAGGACAGCTGGGACTACAGGGAGACCCTGTCTCAAAAAGACCAAAACAAATAAATAAATAAATAGATAGATAGATAGATAGATAGATAGATAGATAGATAAATAAATAAATAGTACATACAGAAAAATGCATTTATTTTGCATTTTTATGTATAACTTAATTTTTTGTGTCTTTTTGAGACAGGGTCTCCCTGTAGCCCCAGCTGTCCTGGAATTCCCTCTGTAGATCAGGCTGGCCTTGAACTCACAGAGATTCTCCTGCCTCTGCCTCCGGAGTGCTGGGATTAAAGGTGTGTGCCATCATGCCCAGCATGTACATCTTAATTTTCACAAACTGATTATATTAGTTCTTTTTTCTCATTGCTGTGAAAAATAACTGCTGAGAAGCAATTTAAGAAAAGGTTTGGCATACAATTTGAAGAGATATATTCCAGCTGGCAGAGAAGGCATGGTAGCAGGAGCAGAGAGCTGGCAAGTCACACAGCATCCACAGTCAGGAAACAAAATAAATGGGAGTGAGGCCAGGCTATAAAACCTCAAGGCTGGCCACCAAGGTGCCGCTTTCTCCAGTAAGACTTCATTCCCTAAAGGTTCCACCACCTTCCCAAACAATGCAACAATTGCAGAACAAGCGTTCAAATACATGAACCTATGGGGGGCATTTTCATATTCAAACCACACCAATGTTTTCACAAACACAGAACAAGAACCTGTATAGCCTGTAGTTAGATTGAGCCACAGAATATTACCCCTATTGCCATTCCCTGGTACTGTTTTCTGTCTGCTAGTCACCATCCTCTAGCCATTATCCCTCAGCAATAACCACTATCCTGATTTCTTGGCCACATGATTTTTTAAAAAATATTTGTTATTTCATTTTAATTTTGTGTGATTGTGTGTGTCAGTGTGGGATTGTGTACATGAATGCAGTGGTGGTAGAAGTCCGAAGAGGGTGTTGGATCCCCTGGAGCTGGTATTAGCAGGTATTTGTGAGCTGCCCAATCCAGGTGCTGTGAACCAAACTTGGATTTTCTGCAAGAGCAGTACAAGCAGTACAAGCCAGTGAGTAATCTCTCCAGCCCCTTGACCACATGATTTTGATGTGGTTATCGGGTCATATGGGGTTACATTTTTAGAGGACCCTCTCTCACTTCAGGATCAAGGTTAAGAACCATTCATGTAGTTAACTCTCAGGCTCAAGATTCAGACAATTTGGATCAAGAGTCCAAGCTTTACTTCTAACTGACCGTATCACTCCACTACTCTGAACCTCATTTCCCCCATCCCAAAATATGGAGATAAGTATTTGCCTTGTGGGATTGTTAAAAATAAATGAGATCTTACAGGGAGATCCTGTCTCGAAAAAAAACAAAAACAAAACAAAAAAAAGAACTAGAGGGCCTAGTACATTATCTGCTGTGAGTGAGAAAGTTGGAGCAGGTACACAATTCCTTTGTGACACCATCTCCTCAACAGAATCAAAACAGGACCACTATTGTCTGTGATCACAATTCAATTTATATTTCAGCTTTAGAGGAAATTAGGGAGAAAAAAGTTGGCATCTTGACCATCTTTTCTTCACCATTCTTGATAGTGTCATGACTAACATGGTAGTTTCTAATATATATTAGAAGCAGGGTCTCACTATATAGCCCTGGCCTCATACTCACAGAGATCTGCCTGCATCCACCTCCCAAGTGCTGGGATTAAGGGTGTGCAACACTGTTACAACCTAAAATATATTATTTAAATTTATAAAGTGTCTATTAAATGGGCAGAAATGAGCCTGGTATGGTGGTGGAGGCCTGTAATCTCAGTACTCAGGAAGTTGAAGTAGGAGGGTTGTAAGTTCAGAACCAGTTTGAGTTACACAGTGAGATAATACTGTCTCAGAAAAGCAAACAAGGACAAAAATGTTCTTTCTCATACATCTGTTTATTTCCCACAGCTGCTGGGACAATGATTTGCAAATTAGGCATATTAATACCATGGCTAGTGGAATCTAAAACTGATGTTCCAGGTACACCATGCTTTCCTAGGCTGGATTTTATTTTAGCTCCATTTTAGGACCAATGTCATAGTTTGCATCTGGTATGCAAGGTGCAGAATGAGGCAGTAAAAAAATTGTAGGCAAAAACTAGAAATTTGACCTAATTTGCAGAATCAATCAAATAGCTCCAATTGAGTTATCTTGCTTCCTTAATCTGAGGGAAGACCAACTCAGGCATATTTGTGGTTTATTTTGGTTTAGAGACAAGGAAAACAAGAGTTGCCAAGACTAATAACAGATTTTTTTTTTTTTTTTGGTCTTTTCGAGACAGGGTCTCCTTGTAACCCCAGCTGTCCTGGAACTCGCTCTGTAGACCAGGCTGGCCTTGAACTCACAAAGATCCGCCTGCCTCTGCCTCCTGAGTGCTAGGATTAAAGGCTTGCGCCACCACGCCCAGCCAGATTTTTTTTTTTTTTGTGACAGGGTCTCTGTACCCTCAGCTGTTCTGGAACTTGCCATATAGATCAGGCTAGCCTCAAGCTCACAGAGAGTCTCCTGCTTCTGCCCCCAGAGTACTAGGATTAAAGGTATATGTCACCATGCCTAAATGAATCATGTCTTTGAGGAAAATGCTTTCAGCAGTCCTTGTTTAAAGGTGAGGATCTAGGCTGCCTAAGATACATTGCTATGCTGGTAGTTAGAGCTATGTTTGTCTGACACTCCCAGTTAGAGCTCCTCCTTGTTATGCTACATTGCTTTTAAAATGTTTAAGATTGGGGCTGGAGAGATGGCCTAGCGGTTAAGAGCACCGACTGCTCTTACAGAGGACCCGGGTTCGATCCCCAGCACCCACATGGCGGCCGAGAGCCGTCTGAAACTCCAATTCCAGGAGAACTCCAGCTCCAGGGGAATCCGAGACCCTCTTCTGACCTCCGCGGCGTTGCACGACATGGGTGCACAGACTTGCATGCAGGCAGTACATTCATACACATACAGAAATAAATAAAATTAATAATAATAAAAAAATGTTTAAGATTGATTTATTATTTATTTTATTGAATTTTTGTGTATTTCATACATAAATTTTCAATCAGTCTTAACCACCTTTATACCCACTTCTCCACTGGCACCCTCCCACAGCCCCCACCTGGAGTTCATACATTCTCTCATTGTGTTAGAATCTATTCTGCCAAATTACTCCCCCAGCCATTCCTCAGTGCCAGTTCATCCTCTGAGCTCTAGTCAGCCTATCCAGAGACCCCTCTCTTAAAGAAGAGCAGTTCTTCCTCACCCAACCATAATCAGCTGCCAATATTTTTTCAGCTAAGATTGAGTTCTGCTACCCATTTCTGCAGTTCCTTGCTGGGTTTTTGTCTGGTTGAGCTTACACAGGTCTTATGCATGCTGACACCAATGCTATAGGTTCATTTGAACAGGGTCCCAGGAGCTCATAGGATTCATTTCTGTTTGGTTTTGCACTACCTCCATGGCTTTTACAATCTTTCCATCCCCTCTAATGCAGTGTTTCCTGAGCCCTGTGTGAGTAAAGCTGAATATAGGAGTTCTGTCAATGAACGCACAGTCTGTGGACTCCTAAGCTCCATGACTTTTTGAGTTTCTGGCCTCCTGTTGCCTGGGGGAGTTTCCTTAATGAGAGTTCAGGGTTTAATTAATGTCCCCTTGACCCCTTGTTCTATGTTGTGTGACCCTTATATGTAGAGGTGATTGTAAATGTGTATCTTAGGCATGAGCAATTCACAAACTATGTTTGTGTGTGTCCAATTATGGGACTCCATACTATTCTTCATCTGGTACAAAAGAAGCTTCTTTATTGAGTGGTATCTGGGACATTTGTCTGCATATTTCATGATGTCATTTTATTTTTAAACATTTTATTACTTTTATTTTATGTGTATGAGTGCCTTCCCTGCATGTATGTAAGTACACCCATGTCACACAATGTCCACAGAGGTGAGGAAAATATATCAGATCCCCTGGAACTGGAGTTAAGGATGGTTGTTAGCCTCTATGTGGGTGCTCATAACCAAACCTTGATCCTCTGCAAGAGCAGCCTGGGCTCTTAACCATGGAGCCATCTCTCCAGCCCCTATTTGTGTTTTTTATGTCCCTTTTTTTTTTTTTTTTTTTTTTTTTTTTTTTTTTTTTTTTTTTTTGAGGCAGGGTTTTTTTTTTTTGTTTGCTTTTTGAAACAGTATTTCACTCTGTAGACCAAACTCTTTTGAACTCAGAGATCTGCCTGCCTCTGCCTCCCAAGTGCTGGGCCTAAAAGTGTGTACCACCACACCAGGCTATTTGTAATTATGTGTATGTGTCTATGTGTGGATATGTACATATTCATGCAAGTGCCCACAGAGGCCAGAAGGGGGCATCTGATCCCCTGGAGCTAGAGTTAGTTGAGATAGAAAGCTGCCCAATATGGGTGATAGTAACCAAACTGAAGTCCTCTGAAAGAACAAGAGTATGGGCTCCTAACCACTGAGCCATCACTCCTGCTCCCTGGATAGCTTTTGCCCTTGAATAGAATATTATTATTCTGGTGCCAGGAGGTCAGGGGCAAATGGAATAGTGATTCTCAACCCTGTACTTGCATGGGAGTAATCTATGATACTTTATTTTTTAGTGAAACTTAAGTTTCACTTTAAGGAGGCTTCTCATTAGGTGGGCCTTGGGTAGGGCTCAACATCTTTTTTCTTATTAAAAAATGAGATTTTTATTTTATGTTTATGAGTGTATTGTCTGCATGAATGTAAGCGCACCTGTGTCATGTAATACCTGTGGAGGACATTCCTCCATTGTGAATTCTTGGCACCTTTGAGAAATACCAGGTGGCTGAAATTGCATGTACTCATTTTTGGGTCTTCTATTATGTTCAATTGATCTATGCATCTATTTTTATGCCAGGACCATGCTTTTTTTATGACTATAGCTCAATAATATCTGAGATCTGGTGATCCCCCCAGCATTCTTTTTGCCCAAGATTGCTTTGGCTATCCAGGGTCTTTTGTGATTCCACGTGAATTTTAAGATGATTTTTTTTCTAGCTCTGTGAAGAATGTTATGGGTATTTTAATTGGCATTCCATTGACTCTACAGATTGATTTTGTTAAGAAAGGAATTATGCCAGGCATGGTGGCCCATGCTTTTAATCCCAACAGAGGCAGGTGGATCTCTGTGAGTTCAAGGCCAGCCTGGTCTAGTGAGTTCCATGCCAGCTGGGGTAAAGAGAAACTTTGTCTCAAAAGCACCAAAAAAAAAAAAGAATTATAAGATTACAGATTTGGGAAGATCCAAAGACTGAATTTAGAATATTGTAAAGCCTGTTGGTACAAGTCTGGGGAGGAGGAGGTAGCTTAATATTCAAGTTTCATATTTTAGAAGCTAAAACAGGATGTGTCCCTGGAAATTGGGTAGATCACTGGTATATTTGTAGTCACATTAATTCTCCATTTTTTGTATGAGTTTCTAGAGTTGCTCCCATCATGTACTCAAGTACATCCTTTTCAACTCACTTTCCTCAGGTGTCTGTTTTCTCAGTGTTGGTTTTTTGTTGTTGTTGTTTTGTTTTTTGGTTTTTTTTTTTTTTTTGATAAATGCCTATAGAAGCTATTGTTCCGTTACTAAGCAAGAGGTAGAGAAAGCAGTACATGGTCCTGGTAAGACCATTGTAAATTTAATAAGTACTTAATCTCAATGAGTCTTCTGAGTTATTCCCAGTGTCTTTTATGTGTTTCTTCACAGTGTGCTTTGGCAATGGGGAAGGAAGAGTAATTCCTCACTTTATAATTCTGAAAGTTGAGTTTTAACAAAGGCAAAGACTTGCTGAGAACTATTTATAACTGAAATAATGACTGACATTTGTTGAATACTATGTCTGACCCCATACTAAATGTTTTTACATGTGTTGTCTAGCATCACATTTTTTTTTATGCCAGTACTGTTATTTATCCTTATGTTAAAAAGTGAGAAAACTGGCTGGGCGTGGTGGTGCACACCTTTAATCCCAGCAAGTGGATCTCTGTGAGTTCAAGACCATCATGGTCTTGAAGAGAGCTCCAGACCCAGCTGGGACTAAAGGAAGACCCTGTCTCATAAAGACAAAAAAAAAAAAAGGTGAGAAAACAGCTCATTTTTCTTTAGTTATTTGAGTCTACTTGTGTAATTGGCACCATGACAGGCAGTGAGGATCAGATGACCAAAGCAAAACTTATGATTATGGAATTTATTAAATATTGGAAAAGAGGGGCTGGAGAGATGGCCTAGCGATTAAGAGCACCGACCACTCTTGCAGAGGACTCGGGTTCGATCCCCAGCACCCACATGGCGGCCAAGAACTGTCCGAAACTCCAATTCCAGGAGAGCTCCAGTTGCAGGGGAATCCGACGCCCTCCTCTGACCTCCGCGGCATTGCACAACACAGGTGCACAAACCTGCATGCAGACAATACATTCATACACATACAGAAATAAATAAAAAAAATTTAAATATTGGAGAAGATAAACTTTTAAAAAACCAAGTAGCTATTTAACTATAAGATGTGATACTATTATGAAATGGGGAAAGAACTATTAAAAATTACAAGGTATGGGCTGGAGAGATGGCCTAGTGGTTAAGAGCGCTGACTGCTCTTGCAGAGGATGTGGGTTCAATCCCCAGCACCCACATGGCGGCTGAGAGCCGTCTTTAACTCCTCTTCTAACCACCACAGCATTGCACAACACAGGTGCACAAACCTGCCTGCAGACAGTACATTCATACACATAAAAATAAATAAAAAAAATTACAAGGCAGAATAGCCATTTATATAAAAAACATTCAAGGGGGCTGGAGGGATGGCCTAGCGGTTAAGAGCGCTGACCGTTCTTGCAGAGGACCCGGGTTCGATCCCCAGCACCCACATGGCGGCTGAGAACCGTCTGCGACTCCGGTTCCAGGAGAACTCCAGTTCCAGGGGAATCCGAGACCCTCTTCTGACCTCCGCGGCATCGCACGACACGGGTGCGCAGACCTGCATGCAGACAATACATTCATACATATAAAAATAAAAATAAATAAATTAAAAAAAAATATTTAAAAAAAAAAACATTCAAGAAGGATCTCTCTAACTTGGTGATATTTTAATTCAGAATTGTTAAGGGATTGGTTTAGGGTCACATACATAATAAGTAGTGACTTCAGGTCTAACTCTCAAGGCTGTGCTCACCACGCTGTTCTACTATCAAATGTGCTTAGAATTTACTATTGACTGTGAGACAGAAAATAGGAGCTGGGTATAGTAACTTACTCCTATAATCCCAACATTTTGGAGGCTGAAGCAGGATAATCACCATGAGTTATGGTTAGCCTGGACTATATAATAATTCTTAGCAAGCCCCTATCTCAAAACAACACACCACACCACACACACACACACACACACACACACACACACACATACACACACACACTACAGAAGCCTTAAGTATAAAGAGTTTCATTCAGATGATAAGGACATGAAGAGCTTTGCATTGTCAATGTTATCTTATTTACAGAGTCAATTTTTAAAATTTAGGATTTTTTTATTGTTGTTTGAGCCAGGGTCTCACTCTGTAGCTTACGCTGGGCTAGAACTCTCACTTTAGATTTTTTTCTTTGAGACAGAGTCTCCTTATAATCCTAGCTGGCCTGATACTCATTATGTAAACCAGGCTGGCCTCGAATTCACAGAGATCTACCTGCCTCTGCCTCCCAAGCACTAGGACAAAAAGGTGTGTGCCACCATGCCCAGCTTGGATTTTTAACATGAAAATAATCCAGGTTTGGCATGGTGATAGCTCTAGAATAAAAGATTTTACTCAGTCCTGAGGATGGGAGGATAGGAAGTACCGTATTTTGTTCTAAGTTAATACAATTAAGAAGTAGGTGCCTGTCACACATACTCTTCTACATTCCTGCTTTTATGTAAGTGTGGGGCTGGTGACCCTGAGGCTGAACAGGCTGAAGAGAGTACGGCAAGAGGTTACTTCAGTAACCTCCCAGGGACCATGTCAGAGGGTACAAATCTGTTTATTCTATGCAACAGGCAACTTATATAGGTTTGGGATGGGCAGCCTCTACATCGCATGACATCATCTCCCAGTTGCCAATCCTAGACCTCCATACTTGTGGGGCTTATTCAGAAAAGGGGCATGCTGACAAGCAAACCAACTTACGACTTCTGTGCTAGCAGAAAACAGAGTGTGCCCTGTATTTTTTGTTCCACCTAGTGTGCAAAGCATATTGGTATCCAGCATTTGTTCAAGATACATCTGAGTCAGGATTACTGTCCTACATCTCCCCCTTCTGTTTTTGCCTCCACAAGCTCAGAGAGTGTGATAGTAGTGGTGGTCAGTTTGCCTTTGTCTGGCCCGAATAGCCATGACTATTTTGCAAAAGCAATAAGCCATGTCCATGTGAACCCAATCAGCAAGCATCTGTGTCCAATTCTTGTACAAGTCATCAGAGAATGAAATAATTTGGTTGTTTCCCAGGGTCCCCAAGTTCAGTTGGAGAAGTTTGCATACACAAACATGCTGATCAAATAAAAGTTCAATCAGTTTTTGCTGCAGGTCATTTTCCTGCTGAAGGGTGTGGCTGCAGTTTGTAGGGTGTTTGCAATCTATACTCCTGAGGCAACTGTTCCTGTTGCCAAGGATGATGGCCTCTGTGACTCTTTTGTTTTGATGATGAAGGGTGACCACATGTCCAGCATGGTCTGCTCCTCCTAGGGCCTGGTCACATTCATTGACAACAATGGGACTGCTGAAGTCCTAAGGATCTATAAATAAAGTCAGTAGCATTGTGGGGCAAAATACAATTAGAAATATGGCCATGGTAATTTCCTTGTTCCACCATTTCAGATGAAGAGTTATTAGTTAGAAGGAACACAAAGGGAACTGTCAGGCAAGGCTGATAGGGAACTAATGTCATATTGAGTTAAGTAAAACCTAGAAACAGAGAGGGCTGTCTCCCATTAGAACAGATTGATTGTAAAGTGCTGTTTCCATTTGTAAGGTAGGGCCCATGGTTGAATTAAGGGCAGAATCATTGTGGGGCACTAGCCCAAGAGGATGCCACCAGAAATGGTGGGTTGAGTACAGCTGGCACCATTCCTGGAGGCCTCGGGCCATTTGCCTGTGATTCCAGTGCCTTGAGGTTTCCCCTTGTCACCCTGCGTGTCAGCCTCCAGTGAAATGGCATTCTCCTGGATTTCTTCTATCCTTCCTGGATGCTCAGATGGGGTGGCTTTTCTGCCAGTGGGTCCTGGTCCATCCCGTGCAGTCCAAGGAGGAATGCTTCTTGCTGGAACCCAAACAGGGTGGGGCTCAGCCTGTGGGAAAACACAAGCAAACACTCTTCTCATTGTTAGCAGTGTGTCTGGGCCCTTCCATTGTCCCAACATTGGATCTCACCATAGTACTGTATCCTTATTATGACCTGTCAGAGCGCTCCAATGCTTATGACCTGGGATTATCATGTCTGGTTTCAAAAGAGTGCTCTGCATACTACGTGATGGGGGCAGAGGTATAGGCCTCCCCCTTCTGTTTTATAATTGTTCCTTTAGATTTTTATGTATTTTTTCAACAATGCTTTGTCCCTGGGGATATTCCAGAACATGCAGAAGCGTTTAAACTGGGCAATTATCAGTATTTAATTGATGTGGGATGCCCATAATCAATATGCAACAAAGCAGATGTTGGCAAACTTTGGCTGCAAATTCTCCTGTCATAGGGGTAGCTATTACATAGTGGGAGTAGGTATCCACAGTAACATGTATTTGAGGTGGCCAAAGGGAGAGTAATGAGTAACGTCCATCTGCCAAAGAGCATTAGTCTTTTTTTTTTTTTTTTTTTTTTTTTTTTTT
>VZQC01000356.1:2514106-2528707 GCA_009823505.1 Rhizomys pruinosus
TTTTTTTTTGAGAAAGGGTCTCCCTGTAGCTCTGGCTGTCCTGGAACTCACTCTGTAGACCAGGCTGGCCTCAAACTCACAGAGATCCGAGTGCCTCTGCCTCCCAAGTGCTAGGATTAAAGGCGTGCGCCACCACACCCGGCATTTACTTATTTCTGTATGTGTACCAATGTACTGTCTGCATGCAAGTTTGTGCACCCGTGTCGTGCAATGCCGCGGAGGTCAGAAGAGGGTGTCGGATTCCCCTGGAACTGGAGTTCTCCTGGAATTGGAGTTTCAATGGTTCTCAGCCGCCATGTGGGTGCTGGGGATTGAACCCCGGTCCTCTGTAAGAGCAGTCGGTGCTCTTAACCCTAAGCCATCTCTCCAGCCCCAAGCATTAGTCTTTAAGCCACAGGGGTTAACTCCCAAAAGCTGGCAGAAATGGGGCACAGGTCTTGCAGCTATGGACCAGTTGTTTGCATTGGCTCACTGTCAAGGAGGGAAACGTCTGATGTAGGCTATGAGCTGAATGATGCAATTGTGAGTGCAAGCAGGAATAGGGAGTCTCTGTCCTGTCACGGTGAGCTAGGAGAACATCATACATGTAATAGATGACATCCAACCCTGGGATTTTAGAAAACCTTTTCAGAACGTGTGGCACACACCTTTAATCCTAGCACTCGGGAGGCAGAGGCAGGCGGGTCTTTGTGAGTTCAAGGCCAGCCTGGTCTACAGAGTGAGTTCCAGGACAGCTGGGGCTACAGGGAGACCCTGTCTCAAAAAGACCAAAAATAAAACAACTGACAAATTGTAGGGCTATATTTTATGCCCTGTGGCAGGACTTTTCCATCGATATCTCTGTGTGTGGGAGGAGTGTCCTATGAGGGGCAGTAAATGCAAAGCAAGGTCTGTCCTCAGGGTGCAGGGGAATAGAAAAGAAGCAGTCTTTAATATCAAGGATAGCAAAGTGTTTGCCCACCAGTATAGCTGAGAGTCCAGGCTAGGTGGTTCCCATTTTTTTCATTGTAGTGTTAATGGCCCTGAAGTCTAGAAGCAAAGGAAACTTCCCCTATTTCTTTTGAATTACAAAGACAGAGGTGTTCCGGGGGCTATGGAAGATTCAATTTGTCCTGCATTTAGTTGCTCAGCAACTAAGGACTCTAAAGCTGCAAGTTTAAATGAGGGAAGCAGCCACTGTTCCACCCAGATGGGGGCCAAAGTCATCTATTCTAGCTTAATAGGTAATAGCAGAACAGTGGCCCCTAGAGTTGGTCTTGTACTTGGGAGTCTACTCCTGAATTATTAGAGACTTTATTGTCTGTAGTTAGGATCACCCCCAAGGCATCAAAGAAGTCCCTGCCTAACAAGTTATGAGGCAGACCAGGCATAATTAGGGGCTTAATGGTGTCCTGTTCCCCATCTAAGTCTCTCCACACCATAGGTCAGGTAGTTTTTTGTAGATGCCACATTGCCTGCCACACCCTGGACCAAAAGCCCTTCAGTTAGTTTCCATTCTTTCGGGACCTCCTCCTCCCTAATGATGGTTTGGTCCACTCCAGTATCCAATAAACATTTTAAAAACTTATACCCTTTGGGGGCTAGAGAGATGGCCTAGCAGTTAAGAACACCGACTGCTCTTGCAGAGTTTGATCTTGCTGGGTTCGATCCCCAACACCCACATGGGTTCAATCCCCAGCACCCACATGGCGGCTGAGAACCGTCTTTAACTCCAGTTCCAGGGGAATCCGACACCCTCTTCTAACCTTCGTGGCATTGCAAGACATGGGTGCACAAACCTGCATGCAGATAGTACATTCATACACATACAAAAAAAAATTTTTTTAAACTTATACCCTCTATAAATTTGTATGTGGGGCTTATAGATCTCCTCAAGGAGGACCATCCAAAAGATCCCTGGTCCTTCTATTCCCATTTGATTGGAGGCAGAGAGAAAAGATTGACAGGGTCCTGGCTCCCTTTCTTGTCTGGCTGAGAGCTGCTCCAGGCAGAGTTTAAGGCTTCATTAATAGGGGTACTGTCCTTAGTATATTTAGAGCGGCAGTCTTAGGCCCAATGGGATCCCTTTTGGCCCTTTGGACAAGGCATGGAGGGGTGCTTGGTGCTCTTGGGTGGAGCTGCAGCTGCAAAAGGGCAGGGCACTCTTCAAGTGACCCATTTGGCCACACCCCCAACATTTGGGACCAAAGTGCAGGAGTGCATCTGGTCAAACGTTTGGGGGGCTGGGAGTATGGGCTTGGTCTACTGGGTCACTTCAAAACCTGCCTTCCCCCTGGAGTTGACACTTAGGAATTTGTACTCCAGTAGAGTGATTACTCTCTGCCTGTTGTTCACATTGATCATTAAAAAGGGTTTCTGTTTTAAGAAATCACTGGGCACTAAGACAGCCTGGTCCATGTGTTTCTAATCATGAGAAGTGTTGAGTCCCAAGGAAAATTTATCTTAAAAGGGTCTCTACATATGGAGAGTGCAGACCATCTCTAGAAATGGCTTCACACAAGTCCTTGATAGTGTTAGAGTCATGAAGATACCAAAGAAGTGGGCACTGTAGGGTAGGCGCAGTGTTAACAGGAAAAGCCTCTGGGGGGGCGGGTTGTGAAGGCCTAAGGAGGGAATCCATGCATGGTCCCGCTGAGCACAGAGAGTCACAGAAGGCTGAGGAGCCAGTGGATGGTCTGGGTCTAAAGGAGCCGAAGGGGGCAGTTGTGGGTTCAGTAGAGGCATAAGGAGGAGTGGGGTCCTGAGAATCCTTAAGATCTATCAAAGGGACAGATTTTGGCTCCAGGGCCAAAGCTTTATCAGTGGCGGGTGGGGCACCAGACTCAGAGCAGGGAGGGGTACTTTCACTTCCCCCTTTTTTTAAGTATATGGGATACTATATACAGATTACGTGCAAATAGGACAGCTTTCTTTTTTTCTTTTTTTCTTTTTTTTAATTTTTTGAGACAGGGTCTGCCTATAGCCCCAGCTGGCCTGGAACTCACTCTGTGTAGACCAGGCTGGCCTTGACCTCACAGAGATCCACCCTGCCTCTGCCTCCCAAGTGCTAGGATTAAAGGTGTGCGCCACCACTGCCCGGCTTAAAGGCAGTTCTTAGCCACTATGTGGGTGCTGGGAATCAAACCCGGGTCCTCTGCAAGAGCAGTTTATGCTCTTAACCACTGAGCCATATCTCCAGCCCACTTCCGTTTTTTTTTTTTTCACTTTTTTTCAAAATTTTATTTATTAATTTTTTGTATGTGTATGAATGTACTGTCTGCATGTAGGTTTGTGCACCTGTGTCGTGCAATGCCGCGGAGGTCAGAAGAGGGTCTCGGATTCCCCTGGAACTGGAGTTCTCCTGGAATTGAAGTTACAGACGGTTCTTAGCCACCATGCAGGTGCTGGGGATCAAACCCAGGTCCTCTGCAAGAGCAGTTGGTGCTCTTAACCACTAGGCTATCTCTCCAGCCCCCACTTCCATTTTTTTATCTGCACCTGCAATACCTCAATGATATTAGTCTCTTTCTGGCCCAAAACTGGAGGATAATAGTTACAATGGAGAAGAAAAGACTGGCAGCAGAGAGCTGGGGGCACATTGGAGGACACTTGTCTCTCAACATTGCTCAGCCTCAAGAAGAGGCTCCCTAGAAGAGGAGGGCAGATTCCACATCATGGGGGTTCATGTACCCAGACTCACTGGATTGCTTTAGGTATCCCTATTCCAAGGCTGCAGGGCTGCTGACCCAGAGACTGAACAGACTGAAGAAGGAATGGCGTGAGGTTACTCTAGTAACATCCCAGGGACCATATCAGAGAGTACAAATCTGTTTATTCTATCCAACAGGCAGCTTATATAGGTTTGGGATGGTCAGCCTCTATATCACATAACATCGCCTCCCAGTGTCCAATCCTAGACCTCCATACCATCACCATCACATGTCATCCCAACTTGGGCTTATTCAGGAAAGAGGCATGCTGACAAGCAAGCCAACTTATGACTTCTGAGCATGTGCTAACAGAAAACAGGGTATGCTCTCTGGTTTTTGCTCCACCTAATGTGCTAAGCAGATTGGTAGCCAGCATATGCTCAAGATATATCCCTGAGTCCAGGATTGTTGTCCCACATTTAAGCCTGATCTCTATAGGCTACTATGAAGTCCTGGAACTGATTACCTTACAAGTTATGTGTGTATAAGTGTTCATTTAGCTTTAGGAAAGGTATCCTTATAAATGTTTTAGATGTGGGGCTGGAGAGATGGCCTAGCTGTTAAAAGAGCTCCAACTGCTCTTGCAGAGGACCCAGGTTCAATTCCCAGCATTCACATGGCAGCTGAGAACCATCTTTAACTCCAGGTCCAGGGGAATCCGACACCCTCTTCTGACCTCCATGGCATTGCACGGCATGGGTGCACAAACCTAAATGCAGACAGTACTCATACACATAAAAAAATAAATAAAATTTTTAAAAAATATTAAAAAAATAAAAAATAAATGTTTTAGATGTAACTACTTTTTCCTTCTCAAGTTTTTTGTTGTTTTTGTTGTTGTTTTCAGTTGTTTGTTTGTTTGATTGACACTAGTAGCCCTACATCTGGACCATTTTCAGATGCCTTAAGAATGAGCTGAATCCAGGTGTGATGGTGCATGCCTTTAGTTCCAGCATTTGGTAGGCAGAGGCAGATGGATCTCTGGGAGATTGAGGCCAGCCTGGTCTACATACCAAGTTCTAGGCCAGTTGGAGCTACAGAGAGACCCTGTCTCAAGAAGGTCAAGAAAAGGAAAAAGAAGGAAGAGGAGGAAGAGGAGAAAGAGGAGGAGGAGGAGGAGGAGGAGGAGGAGGAGGAGGAAGAGATGTTGCTGCAGTATAGTTGACTAAAGAGATGGCTTAGTAGTTAAGAGTAATGTTGCTTTTCCAGAGTTCCCAGCACCCACATAAAGCACCTCACAACTACCTATAACTCTAGTTCTAGGGGATTCACAACCTGTTTCTGACTCCTGAACACATACTTACATATACACATACACATACACATACACATACACATACACATACACAATTTTATTTACATATGTAAATAAAAATAATTTTTAAAAATCTGAAACTATTTTTGTATTTTATGTGTGTTTTGCCATACATGTGCAGTGCCCACAGAGGCCAGAAGAAGGCATCAGATCCCCTGCAACTGGAGTTATGGATGGTTGTTAGCCACCATGTGAGTGCTGGGAACCAAACCTGGGCTCTCTGCAAGAGCACCCAATGCTCTTAACCACTGAGCCATCTCTTCACCCCTGTCCCAATTTTTAGTGTGTGTGTGTGTGTGTGTGTGTGTGTGTTGTGTTCACACAGTGTATACCACATACCACAGCTGGAAAGTGGAGGTCATTAGGATGACCTTTGGGAGTCAGTAATCAGCTTTCTCCTTCCACCATGTGGATCTGGAATTTAACTCAGGTCATCAGGGCTTGGTGGCAAGCATCTTTACACGCTGAGACATCATGTTGGCCTAGAAAAATAAATCTAGAGGGGTTGGAGAGATAGCCTAGCGGTTAAGAGTGCCCACTGCTCTTGCAGAGGACCCGGGTTCGATCCCCAGCACCCACATGGTGGCTGAGAACCGTCTGTAACTCCAGTTCCAGGGGAATCCAACACCCTCTTCTGACCTCCGAGGCATTGCATGACACGGGTGCACAAACCTGCATGCAGACAGTACATTCATACACATAGAAAAATAAAATAAAATAAAAGAAAAAGAAATCTAGGAAGGAAGGAAAGGAGGGAAGAGGGGAAGAGGAAGGGAGGAAAGGGAGGGGAGGAGGAAAAGGAGAGGGAAGGGAAGGAGGGATAGGGGAGAGAGAAAGAGGAGAGAAAGGAAGAAAGGGAAAGAAAGAAAAGAAAAGGAAAGGAAGGAAAAGAAAACAAAAGAGAAAAGAATGAGCTTTAGCGCAGCCAGGACTTCTTTTTTTCTTTTTTTCCCTCATTGGTACTCGAGATTGAACTCAAGACCTTGCACATGCCAAGTAAGTTCTCTGCAGCTGAGCTATACTCCCAGAATACTATCCCTTGTATTAAGGGTTTTTTGTTTTGTTTTGTTTTTTTTAAAAAGAGTCTTGCTAAATTGCCTAGGTGGCTTCCTACTTGCTAATCCTCCTGCCTTAGCCTCTCAAGTAGCTGGGATTACAGGTGGATACTAGCATGCCTGACTTAACCAAGACTATACTAAGCAGTTCTGGCATTCGAAATTTATTGCTTTTCCTGTTAGGAACTTTATAAACAAGTAAATATCAATTGCAATTTACTAAAGCATTAATCAAATGTAATGTTGCTATGTAGTAATAATTTAAATTCTACCATCCAAAGTTATATTCTGAGCAAATGATCAGGCCAACATCTCTCATTAAGTCATACTTTAAAGCACCACTGCTTCATTTCCTTCCTGGGTCATGTTTTCCACTGGTCTGGTTCTACAGCTCTACCTTGAACTAATTAAACTGGCTTAATCTGGAGCAGATGCACCAGCACAATACCAAAAGCAGAGGCAGAACTGGCCTGGGAACTTCCTTTACTGGCAGTATTCACAGTTTCTTGCCTGGCCTCTATGTCTTAGCTTTCATTTCTTATATATGTGGTTACCTTTCACTAACTTGTTCTTTTAACAGAGTGATAAAGTACTTCCTATGTGCTACACACTATGCTGGTTGCTGGGGATATAGTAGTAAATAGGTCAAATATGGCTCTTTCCTTAATAATTGAACTGGAGAAAGTGAGCATTAAACAGCTAACTATGCAGATCATTTTTAGAATATAATTTCTTCCAAATGGAAAGTACCCTATCCTATGAGAATACAGAAAGATTGGTCATACTCGGCCTGGAGGAAGATGAGATATGAATGGAGGAAAAGCTTCCTGGGAGAACTGGTGTTCTTAAGCTATGGTCCAAATGAGTAAAAAATCAACCAGGGGAAGTTGAGTGAAGGGAACAGGGAAGGCAAAACTTAAAAATCAGGAAACTGACACATTCAAGGAATGTGTCTAATGGAGCTAGAATAAAGAAAGAAGGGAGGCAGGTAACTCAGTTGGTGTGGTAAAATCAGCAAGACCATATAATGCAAAATCAGATACCAGTCTTCAGGTCTCTGACACTAAGAGGTGACTGAAGAGTTTTCATACCAGGTTGATATTTTTAAAGGATCTGTTTAGCTTTATTATGCTGGGCATGGTGGCATACACCTTTAATCCTGGCACTCAGGAAGCAGAGGCAGGTGGATCTCTGTGAGTTCTAGAGTAGCCTGGTCTACATAGTGTTCTAAGCCAGCCAAGTCTATTGAGACCCTGTCTCAAAAAAAGACGGGGGGGGGGAGCTGGAGAGATGGCCTAGCGGTTAAGAGCACTGACTGCTCTTGCAGAGGACCTGGGTTCGATCCCCAGCGGCTGAGAACTGTCTATAACTCCAATTCCAGGAGAACTCCAGTTCCAGGGGAATCCGACACCCTCTTCTGAACTCCGAGGCATTGCACGACATGGGTGCACAGAACTGCATGAAGATAGTACATTCATACAAATAAATAAATAATTAATAAATAAAAAAAATTTTTTAATTAAAAAAAACTTTTTTAAAAAAAGATCAGCCTAAATTTACTATGGAGAATGAGTTTATGTATGCTAGAAGGACAGTTGGGGGCTTCATTTTCATGGGATTTTGTTTGTTTTGTCAGTGGGTAGAGCTTTTAAAAAATGAAGTTGACAGAAAGGCAGGATTGAATGCCTAAGTCTATAGTCCTTTATCTAAAGAAGGGAAATAGGGCTGGAGAGATTGGGCCAGGTTTGATCCCCAGCACCCACATGGCGGCTGAGAACCGTCTGTAACTCCAATTCCATGAGAACTCCAGTTCCGGGGAATCTGAGACCCTCTTCTGACCTCTGTGGCATTGCATGACACGGGTGCACAAACCTACATGCAGACAGTACATTCATACACATACAAAAATAAATAAAATTTTAAAAAAGAAGGGAAATAATAAATAATTACCTGCTTCGTGAGATTATAAATTAAATAAAGGCACCAAAACAGACTAAGTCCTGGGCACTCTAAGCCTTTAATAAGTGTTTGACACAAATATATTCTAACCATCTTCTGAAAGGTTTGGATCTGAGATCTTACATGACATAGGCATAGGAAAAGACTTCCTAAATCAGACAGCAGCTGCACAAGAATTAAGGTCGACAATTACAAATGGGACCTCATTAAGAAAAAAGAAAAGACCCCCTAAATAGATGGAGCAAAGAACTGAACAGAGACTTCACAAGTGAGGAATTAGAGGTGTCTGAGAAACACCTCAAGAAGTGTTCAACATCACTAATCATTAAGGAAATGCAAATCAAAACCACTTTTAAGATATCATCTTACTCCAATAAGACTGGCTAGGATCAAGAAAACAAATGATACCAAGTGCTGGAGAGGTTGTGGGGAAAGGGGAACACTCATCCACTGCTGGTGGGAATGTAAACTCATACAGCCACTATGGAAAGCAGTGTGGAGAACCCTTGGAAAATTCAAAATGAACTTGCCACCCTGACCCGCCATACCATCCTGGGCTGTACCCTCAAGACCACTCCCCACCACAGCTAGTACATGCACGCCCATGTTTATTGCAGCCTCTCTTACACAATCGCAATGAGCTGGAACCACCATAAATTCCCCTCAACTGCCACACGTGGTATGAGAGAAATGTGGTACATCTACACAATGGAAGTTCTATGCAGCCGTAAAGAAAAAGATCGACATTGGGGTGGATAGAGTGCCTCACGGTAAGAGACGACTGAACTGCTCTTGCAGAGGCCTCCAGGGTTCGATCCCAGCACCCACCATGTGCGGCCAGAGCTGTCTGAAACTCCCATTCCAGGAGAACTTCCAGTTCCAGGGAGGTCCGACACCCTCTTCTGAACCTCTGCGGAGGCGTTGCACGACGGGTGCACAGACTTTGCATGCAGACAACATTCATACACATACGGAAAAAAAAAAAAGTTTAAAAAAAAAAAAAAAAAGAAAGAAAGACGACATCACAGCTTTGCAGGAAAATGACTGGAGCTAGAAGGACAATCATGCTGAGTGATATAACACAGTCCCAAAAAACAAACCTCAAATGGTAACCCCGCTTTCTGTGGATGCTATGCCAATTACCCAGTTGTAGTATTTCTTGTGTAGGGCCCCCTGAGCTTTTGTCCAAAGCAGTTGGGCATAATGCATATTGGAAACAACAACAACAACAGAAAGGACTGCATCAAAGAACTGACTGAAACAGTGAACTTCTGCTCAAAACAGTCAACTTCCTTATGGAGAATATTGAGAAAGACTAAGAGATGAAAAGCATGTTTGGCAGAATGCATGAGCTCTGGCGGGGTGGGGGAATGGGCGGGAACACGGGTCTAGATTTGTTAAAAAAATAAAAATAAATTTATGTGAAAATAAATAAATAAATAAATAAAATTTAAAAAAGAGAAAGGTTTGGAGAGTCCGCTGAGAACCACCTGTTCTTTGTGGTCCAAAGAGCGGTAGCACGCTGCCTATAGATCACATGTAGATTTGTCTGACCATCACTACCAGACTTTGGGAATCTAGCCTCATCACTGATAGAGAATCATCATACATGTAATTGAATTTTGCAGATGTCAATTGGAGATTAAAAAAAAAAAAGGAAGATGAAGGCTGGAGAGATGACTCAATAGTTAAAAGCACTGGTTGCTCTTGCAGAGGACCTAAGTTTGATTCCCAGTACCTACATGGTGGCTAACAACTGTCCTAACTCCAGTTTCAAGGGATCCGACATCCTCTTCTGATCACCTCAGGCACTGCACGACACAGGTTTACTTACATACATGCAACCTATACACTCATACACAGAAAATAAAAATAAATTATTTTTAAAAACAAAAAGCGCTGCTTGCTTTAACCCTAGGTGTGGTTTTGCTGTGAACCTGGCTTTCCACAAATACCAGTGAGAGGTTTCTGTCCTTTGCCGGAAATTCTACAGAATGTAGTTAGTTGCTTGGAAACGTCTGTGTGTCTTTGTTTCCCACAGAACTAGGTAACTAATGTGTATAATTATGCTGCTGAGCAAAGTTTCGGGTTGATCAAAGTTAATTGTTGACATTATTTGAAATGTTAATGTCTCCTCCAAAGCTGCTTTTCCAAAATAGATTGTTATGACTTCATAAGAGGTTTAAGTACCATTGATTTCTTCATTCAGCAAAATGTAATAGGCTTGGAAACCAAGATCTGGCTTAATGATTTCTTAGGAATTTGTACATAGAAAATGTGTTTTCTCTTTTGCTTTAAGGTTCACTGTATCAGTTGCTTACTAGGATTCTTTTTTTTTTTTTTAATTTTTTTTTTATTTCTGTATGTGTATGAATGTATTGTCTGCATGCATTTGTGCGCACCCCTGACGTGCAATGCTGCGGAGGTCGGAAGAGGGTGTCGGATTCCGCTCGAACTGGAGTTCTGACTGGAATTCAGAGTTTAAAGATGGCTCTCAGCCGCATGTGGGTGCTGGGGATCGAACCCGGGTCCTCGCAAGAGCGTCGGCGCTCCGAACCACTAGGCCATCTCTCCAGCCAGCTTACATAGGATTCTTACTCAGCTTGCCTTGTTGAGCTTTAGCCTGTTATCTAAAATTTCTACATTTTCGTGAGTAATAACATTTCATTCTAAAAGGCTTGCAAGTGGAAATTCAAACGGACCAATAGTCCTTTTTTGTGTCTTTTTGTTGCATAAAGCAAACAAACATAAAGTCGACTGAGCATGGGTGGACACGACCGGTTAAACCCCAGCACTTGAGAGGCAGAAGAAGGTGGATCTTTGTGAGCTGAAGGCCAGCCTGGTCTATGCAAGGAGTTCCAGTCCAGACTGGATTATACAGGAGACTGAAAAAAAAAAAAAAGAACAGAATTTTAAAGGGAATTTTACCACTGTCACAAAAGGAAAAGTTTCTTGTGTAGTCAAGAGTTGGTTGCAGTTAATAGCCAATTTCACTTACTAATTTATCAAAGACTTCTTGTAGTAACAGGGTTCAAAAATGGTGAAAGTCAGCCTCCTATCTTGTTTTTCCTCTTGTCTAGTGTGATAGCTCCATAATAAAGATAATCCAGAGGGTAGCTGTCTTCTTTTTTTTTTATTGTTTTTTTTTTTTTGAGACCCAGGTTCCTTTTTTTAGTTCCAGCTGCCTAGGAGATCCCCCACCTGGACTGCTGGACCTTAAAGGCATACCCACCACAATACCACATCCACTCAAAAGCTAACCAAGTTGAATCGTGCCATGTAGGTGCTGGAATTAGAACCCCAAGTTCCTCTCATTCAAGAAGCAGTCAACACACTCTCAAACCCCAGATGTAACTATCATCTCCAGCCCCATGGCGTGTCCTTTAAGAATATCTCGTAAGTGGCTGGGTGATGGTGGTCACACATGCCGTTTAAGTCCTAGCATCCAGAGGCAGAGGCAGGCAGATTCTACGGTGAGTTTGAAAGCCAGCCTGGTCTAACATAGTATGGGCTATAGGAGAACTATTGTCTAAAAAAAAAATAAAGGGAAGGATAAGAGGAAGGAAGGAAGGAAGGAAAGAAAAGAAAGAAAGAAAGAGAGAGAAAAAGAAAGAAAGAAAGAAAGAAAGAAAGAAAGAAAGAAAGAAAGAAAGAAAGAAAGAGAAAAAAGAAAGCAAGCATCTTAAGTGATGTATCATACAACATGACAACTCAAATCTGGAGTAAGGAGTAATGTCTATTTACATAGACACCTCTTTCTTCTTGCTCCTAGCCTGTCTCTACCAGCCATCCAGGTATTTATTAGCTGTAGTTAATATTAGTTGTCTTTCTTCCCTTCTTTTCTATATTCTTTCTGTTTCTTTTCTTTTTTTTTCTGTTTCTTTTAAAGCCTTTGTTCTTTCTTAAATTGTTTTGTGTTAGTCTTGCCTACCTTCAAAAGGCTACACTGAGAATTATATTGAGTCACGGTGTGTATTACCAGGGACTTCTTAGAAGTGGAAATGTGCTTATCCTAATTTTGGAACAATAAGAATGGAAAATCCAAATTTATTTTATTGCTGTTGATTGTTATTAGAAGAAAGGGAACTTAATCAAGATTTCTTCCATCACTCACATAGTATCTGTGAAGGACTATTTCGGTAAAGGACTGTGCTTGTAAACTAGTCTTTTGATGCAAGTTACCATTTTACTCTCTGCCTCTTTTCAGACATGAATTCAAATCCTAGAACTATTACATGTTATTTGTGGTTTTGAGAAATTACTTCTCTTGTTTGTAGTTATGTTATCATTCAAATAGATAGGTATCTTAAAATCATTCATTGCATTATACTGTACGGGGAAATTTCCTTCTAAGTTGCTTGAATTTGTACCCTAAAAGTGCCTTATGCAAAATAATTTAAGGAAATGTTTTTTTCCTAGGATTTACCTATATGTGTTCCCTAAGTATGTGTTTTTATGATTGATTTGGCTTAATGTCAGTAGTAATTTGTAGCATAAAAGCTAAGACCACATAGGTTTTTGGTTTTGTTTTTGTTTTTTGGTCTTTTTGAGACAGGGTCTCCCTGTAGCCCCAGCTGTCCTGGAACTCACTCTGTAGACCAGGCTGGCCTTGAACTCACAAAGATCTGCCTGCCTCTGCCTCCCTAGTGCTGGGATTAAAGGCATGCGCCACCATGTCCGGCTACATAGTTTATTTTTATAAGAATTTATTTCAGGGGCTGGAGAGATGGCTTAGCGGTTAAGAGCACCGACTGCTCTTGCAGAGGACCCGGGTTTGATTCCCAGCACCCACATGGCAGCTAAGAACCATCCTTAACTCCAGTTCCAGGGGAATCCGATGCCCTCTTCTGACCTCCATGGCATTACACAACATGGGTGCACCAACCTATAGGCAGACAGTACATTCATACACATAAAAAATAATAAAGAAAGAAAGAATTTATTTCAGCTAGGTGTGGTGGTGCACGCTTTTAATCTCAACACTTGGGAGACCAAAGCAGGTAAATCTCTGTGAGATTGAGGCGAGGCTGGTCTACGTAGTGAGTTCTGGGCCAGCTGGGCCATAGGGAGATCCTATCTCAAAAAAATAATAATAATAAAATAAAAATAAAATAAAAAGAATTGGTTTGTTTTGTATCTTTTCATTTGAGAAGCTGGTTTCACCTTATACCACAAGGGGTTTTTTGTTTTGTTTTGTTTTTACCACAGGGTTTTGATAGGGATGAATATTCCTTGCTTTGTTTTTCTTCTACCAAATGGTCATATTCCCATAGGTTCATGCCACGCTGGCAAAAGTATCTTTTTCTTTGGACACTTTTATAGCAGTAGGACTCAATGAGGCAGGGCCAATCAGTATTATTTTTTTCTAGATTCTCTGATTAAGAAGATAATTCAAACTTGTTATGGTTAGTGTAGACTACCATAGAAAAAAAGAGAGTAGAAAATAGAGACCTGAAGATATTATTGAGTTTCTGGTATTTTCTATTTGTTATTTCATTTTGTTTTGTTTTGGTTGAAGCAGGCTCTCACACTGTAGCCTAGGCTGGCGTAGAACGCTTTATAGACCAGGCTGGCCTCAAACTCATGACAGTCCATCTGCCTCAGCCCCTCAAGTGCTGAGCCACCCACCATACACCTGGCAACATTTTATTTTCTTTTTCTCTCTCCTCTCTTTCTTACTCTTTTTTCTTTCTATCTTTTATAATCACTAAATAGTTGAATTGCCCTTGAATTTAGTTGTGTGGACCTTACATCATTTTTTAAAGTAATATTGTTTACAACTAAAATCATCTTTAATAGTGTTCTTATCTAGGATTGTGTAGTCATATCACTTGTGTTTGCCAGTGTTTCTGGCTCTCTTCCCACAGACTGGTAGGATTATATTTCCTTGCCAATTGGGCATAATCATATGACTTTTGGCAAATTAATTTTTTTTCAATATTTAGGATTGAACCTAGGGACTCACACATGTTAATTAAGTGCTTTACCACTGAAATATACCATCAACCCTTAAAAAAATTATTTTAGCTCCTGAGACTTTAATATTGCATATTGTAGCCCATCTATCTCATTCATATGTAGCTCTTTCTATATTCAAATTTTCTATTTCAGTTGAAATATTTTTGTATAACATCTGAAAGCATTAATGTCTATAATTTTAATTTATGAAGTATTTAATTTATGAAGTTATTCTGATTTGATGTTAAGCTATAGGCTAGAGGTTAACAATAGTATTTCCTGGTTTACCAAACAGGCATAACCTGCCTGAGTACTGTGACCTCTGATCAAATTATAGTTTCTTAGTTTTATATTATGTTGCAGGGCAAAGTCTGTAATGATGGGTGCTTAAAATTCAGTCATTGGGGGCTGGAGAGATGGCCTAGCGGTTAAGAGCACTGACTGCTCTTACAGAGGACCCGGGTTCGATCCCCAGCACCCACATGGCGGCCGAGAGCCGTCTCAAACTCCAATTCCAGGAGAACTCCAGCTCCAGGGGAATCCGAGACCCTCTTCTGACCTCCGCGGCATTGCACGACACGGGTGCACAGACTTGCATGCAGGCAGTACATTCATACACATACAG
>VZQC01000356.1:2553618-2556118 GCA_009823505.1 Rhizomys pruinosus
TCTCTCTCTCTCTCTCTCTCTCTCTCTCTCTCTCTCTCTCTCTGTCTCTCTCTCCCCCCCATTTGTGTGCGTGCACATGGGTGTGTGTGTGTGTGTGTGTGTGTGTTGAGGCAGACTCTCCCTGTAGCTCCAGCTGGCCTGGAACTCCCTATGTAGACTAGGATATCCTAGAACTCAATAGAGAACCACCTGCTGAATGCTGGGATTAGAGGTGTGTGCCACCACTCCTGGAATGTTTCATTTCTTAAAATCTGAAGTATAAAATGTTAAGACATTACACCTGAATATTTGAAAGATGTGTGTATTAAATATTTCACAATCCAAAATGAACAGTAAGATTTGCTACTTACTCATCTCCCTTGCAAAGTATTCACTGAAGACCCATTGTCCAGCTGGCTTTCCAGCTGAAGTGGATGAATAGAATCTGACAAAAGGTATCTTTTCTCAGTTAGTTGATGTACTAGTTGAAAAATCATAAAAAAAAAACTCCTTTCTAGCAAGGATTAAGGAACATAACTTGCATACCTCTTGGTTTTGCCTAACTCAAGAGAAATACAGTGATAAGTAATGCACTTAAATGCTTTGAGCATATTGAACATGGTTGTTGAAAAGTGTATAATTTGTGTGTGTGTGTGTGTGTGTGTGTGTGCGCGCGCGCGTGAGAGAGAGAGAGAGAGAGAGAGAGATTTTACATGTTCACTTGATTTCAGGAAATAAAAAAAAAAAGAAAAAGACATGGCAAGTGAAATACAGCCTGGGAAGTTGATACATGGAGGCCTAGAGAGAATGCTGCTGCTCTGCCAGGGTCTGGAAACTTGACCATTTGAAACAAACCACATAGTACTAAATTGCTTGTGAAGGGGCTGAATCAGACCTACTGCAATTTGAACTTTTGGCTCCTGAAAGTCTAGAGCAGGCTTGAAAATAAAAATAAAGCTCTCACCTGGTGAGTTGTATTCCAGGCTTTCTACTGAATTGTCAGTATGAAAGTCATCCCTCCAAAGAACATGAGCCAGCAGGTGAGAAACAAGGCAGGAAAAGGTGAAAAGGAGTATAAGGATTGAACTCTCAAGGACAAAGAACTTAAGTAATTAATTTATGGATTCCTTGGGAAATATTTGTCTGGAGAGCCCAATATGTGAGTATAAGAAAGACAGCCTCAAAAAAAAAAAAAGACAGCCTCAAGAAAGATACAGTGGGCTGTTGTGGAAAGGGTCAGTCATCCAACCAGAATACCATACTGCAGTAGCATGTATAAAGTCCTTAAGAGAATGACTATGTTTGATTTGCCTCTCTAGAAAGAAGTAAGTTATATAGGCAATGATCAGAGGATACATATATTTCATATCATATATAACTATGTATTTTATATTATGTGGCACATAAAAAGAATAAAGCCTTGAGCAATATAGGGAAGTTTTTATCTTTGCTTTTAAAAACAAGTGTGTGTAAAAAAAAACAAGAAGTGTGTGTGTGTGTGTGTGTGTGTGTGTGTGTGTGAAAGAGAGAGAGAGAAAGAGAGAGAGAGAAGTGAAGTCAGTTCCTTCCTTATACCATATGGTTCCCAGGGATCAAACTCAGGTCATCAGTCTTGGTAGCAGACACCTTTATCCACTGAGCCATCTCACTGGCCCATGTTTTGCTTGAATTCTAAAATGCTGGGATTAACAAGAATGAACCACCACCCCTATCTTGAGTATCAGTTTAAATTCTAGAACAGTTAGAAGCATCTAATAACACCCAGTAAACCTAGGTTGATTACTAGATATAATTGGAAAACGTGCTTTCAAATTATAGCTCCAATGCCTACTTTGAAAATTTTTTAAATATTTTATTTATTTATTTATTTATTTATTTATTTATTTATTTATTTGTATGAATGTACTGTCTGCATGTAGGTCTGTGCACCCGTGTAGTGCAATGCCTCGGAGGTCAGAAGAGGGTGTCGGATTCCCCTGGAACTGGAGTTCTCCTGGAATTGGAGTTACAGACGGTTCTCAGCCACCATGTGGGTGCTGGGGATCGAACCCGGGTCCTCTGTAAGAGCAGTCAGTGCTCTTAACCATTAAGCCATCTCTCCAGCCCCCCAATACCTACTTTGTAAACTTGGCAAGGTCCTTAATTTCTAGACCTCAAGTTTCTATATCCCTAAAATAAAGCAGATGATAACCATCTTTCCTTATTTCTATACAATTAATTAGATTCTAATTAGAATCTAGTAAGAAAAATATTTAGCCCAGGCATTTTGCATTTCTAAATATAGGTTGTGGTGGTGCACTCACTCCTATAATTGCAGCACTTTTAAAATTTTATTTTATTTTATTTTATTATTTATTTCTGTATGTGTATGAATGTACTGTCTGCATGTAGGTCTGTGCACCCGTGTCGTGCAATGCCGCAGAGTTCAGAAGAGGGTCTCGGATTCCCCTGGAACTGGAGTTCTCCTGGAATTGGAGTTACAGATGGTTCTTAGCCGCCATGTGGGTGCTGGGGATCGAAC
>VZQC01000356.1:2561118-2589875 GCA_009823505.1 Rhizomys pruinosus
CTCCAGCTTTCCCTTTTGTAGACCAGCGCAGCCTTGCAACCTCCACAGAGCTTCCGCCTTGCCTCTGCCTCCCACAGTGCTAGGATTTCTCAAAGATGTGCTCCACCACGCCCGGCTCAACATTTTTTATTTTCCTTTTTTTTTTGGTCTTTTCAGGAAAGGGTCCTCACTGTAGCTCCAGCTGTCCTGGAACTCATCTGTAGACCAGGCTGGCCTTGAAACCCAAAAAATCCCCCCGCCCCCCCCCCAAAAAAAAAAAAAAAAAAAAAAAAAAATGTGCGCCACCACGCCCGGCTCAACCATTTTTACTTTCTAAGGGAACAAAGTAAGTTACATAACATAGTTAATGGGTCTTACCTTAAAATGCCAGGCATTGGGGCTGGAGAGATATGCCTAGCGGTACGAGCACCGCTCTGCTCTGGCAGAGGACCCGGTTCGATCTCCCAGCATACCCACATGGCGGCTAAGAACCGTCTGTAACTCCCCATTCCAGGAAAACTTCAGTTCCGGGGAATCCGGACCCTCTTCTGACCTCCGCGGCATTGGCTATCACAGGGTACACAAACCTACATGCAGACAGTACACGCATACATCCACAAAAATAAATTAAAAATAAAAAATACAAAAAAAAAAAAAAAAAAAAATGCCAGGCATTCAGGCCAAAAAGTTATTGGCGGTTGCTACTGTCTGTTGTTGTTGCTTGTTGTTTGCTCTTTTTTGAGGGACAGTGTCTCCTGTAGCCAAGCCTGGCCTGGACTTGTTATGTAGACTAGGTGGGCCTCCATCTCAAATAAGCTCCATATACCTCTGCCTCTCCATAATACTAGGTTTAAGGGACATTTGTAGTACCACAAGAGTAGATCCTTTGTGCAGGTACTATTTTTTTTAAATAAGGTATACAATGGCAGACTGCATGGTGGTGTGTGGGTGGGGGGAAAGGAAGGTGGAATGGGTCTTGGATTTGATTGGGAAACAAAATGTTTGTATGGAATATCACAAAGGGCTTCAATATAATAATTTGCTTTTGAAAACATAAACACAAGCCGGGCATGGTTAGTGCACACCTTTGATCTCTGCACTTGAATGGCAGAGGCAGACAGAGGATCTATGCTGAGTTCCAAGGCCAGCCTGGGTCTACAGAATGCGTTCCAGGACACCTGGGGCGACGGGGAGACCCTATCTCAAAATAGTCAACATACTAGACTATATATAAAAATTAACATAAAAAAATAAATAAATAAATAAATAAATGGTGCAGCTGGGCATGGTGGCCCACACCTTTAATCACAGCACTTGAGAGGCAGAGGCAGGTGGATCTCTGTGAGTTCAAGGCCAGCTAGGGCCACTGGAGACCCTGCCTCAAAAAGACCAAAAATATAAAAATAAATAAAATATACTTTCTTTTTGTCTTTTCGAGACAGGGTCTCTCTGTAGCTCCAGCTGTCCTGGAACTCACTCTGTAGACCAGGCTGGCCTTGAACTCACAAAGATCCGCCTGCCTCTGCCTCCCAAGTGCTAGGATTAAAGGCGTGCGCCACCACGCCCGGCTAGATACATATTTTTAATCCTAACCATAACCTCATAAGTTAAGCACTAAGTCACAGGAGCTCAGTTTATCCCCTGGAACTGGAGTTATGGATGATTGTTAACCAACATGCAAATGCTGGGAACCAAACCTGGGTTCCTCTGCAAGAGCAGCCAGTGAGTGCTCTTAACCACATCTCTCCAGCCACACAGCCAGAGTTTTAAATTGCCAGGCTCTGTTTATTTGAACTAGGTGACTATCTTAAATGGATTAAGTGTATTTCATATTTCAGGATCTTTTTCCCATTTGCTTTTTTTTGTGGTTTAGTTACACTTATTCTCTCCTCCCTGCCACCACCCCATGTGGTGTGTGTGGGTGTGTGTGTGTGTGTATGTGTGTGTACACATTTACCACAGCAGGTGTATAAAGGTCAGATGATAACCTGTGAGACTCAGTTCTGTTCCACCATGTGGGTCTCAGGGATTGAACTCAGGTTATCAGGATTGGCAACAAGTGCCCTTACCTGCTGAGCCATCTCAATTGGCCCTGTTTGCTTGTTTATTTGAGATAGATTTCTCCCTATGTACCCCAGGCTAGCCTCAAACTTGTAATCCTCCTGCCTTAGCCTTCCAAGTGTTAGATAACAGTAGGCACACATCACCACACCTGCCTCCTCAGGAGATATTTACTTATTTTTCTTATTTTATCATTTTACAGATGACATTATGTGACTGGGCAAAGTCACTTATTAAGTGACTATTAGAACTAGAATTTATGTCCTCTAAGAGGTTTCTAGCCTCTGGTTTTGTTATCAGTTCAAGCGATCTACCCATGATGAAAATGTTTCACAGCAGCAAAAGCATGTCTCCTTCGTTCATATCGCAGTGCACTTCAGGTCTGGAATGCAGTTAGGTGAGCATGCAAATCTTCAGCAACCTTTGTTGTACAGTGATCTTACCTCATAGAGAGAAACATGATACATAATAATGAAAGTACCTTATAGGTGGGTATAAGGACATCTATTACTTTAAATTTTTTAATGAACACATGGACCTGCAAAAATATAATTTGGTCATAGCCAATGTTGTCAAGAGCCAGTATCTTAGAATGTTCCTATTTGTGAGACTTGGGTCAACAAATGACATGGGAGACTCATTTTAAATCTTCCAACTCAAGTGGGAGTGGAAAAGGGACAGTTTTCTTCAGGGACTTTGTGCAGCTTTAAAAACAAAAGCACACCTTTAATCCCAGCACTTGGGAGGCAGAGGCAGGTGGATCTCTTTGAGTTCAAGGCCAGCCTGGTCTACATAATGAGCTCATGTGGAGGATAAAAGCATCTTAAAGGTTTATTTTTTGCTGCTCAATCTAATTTGGAATAATGTTTTAATTCCTAGATGCTTAGTTATAGAGAGCTTACTCTCCAGAGCCTTGTTTCCTGACTGTGGAGAGGAAAGGATTAAATTGAGTTGACACTAAATAGACAGACATTTTGATACTGCAGACTGAAAAGAAAACAGACGCAGAATGGTTTCCTTAAATTTCTCTCAGTTTAAAACAATACTTTAATTTTTTTCTTTTTAAAAAAAAAAATGGAGATGCTGGTCTTCAATCTCAGTACTTAGGAAGCAGAGGCAGATGAATCTCTGTGAGTTAGAGGCTACCCTGGTCTGCTTAGCAGGTTCCAGGCCAGCTGGAGCTCCAGGGAGACCCTGTCTCAAAACAAAATAAAAATAAAGATTGAGAGACATGGGGCTTGAGAGATGACTCAGAAGTTAAGAGCACCTGTTGCTCTTGCAGAGGCCCCTGATTCAGTCCCAACACTCACATAGTGGCCAGCAGCTTTCTGTGTCTCTGGTTCCAGGGAATCTAATACCTTATTCTAGCCTCCCTTGATTGCACACACATGATACTTACATACATGTAGTCAAAACCCTCATACACATTAAAAAGCTAGTAATAAATTTGAAAAAATTTAAATGAAGAGATGTTCTAGCACTTTTAAAATTTCCTGTATTACTGTTGAGAGAATTTAACTTTGGGACACTTTGAAAAGGACCGGATTAGGGGTATTAACAGTCTCCTTTCTTCAGTGGGTCCTTGTAAGGGAAAACCAAAGAACTATGTACTTCTGTGTTATCATTATAGAAACCTTCGTATATGAGACAAGTATGCATATCTATGAAATCCATACCTATGAAATCTTTAGCATTTTAATGTGAGATAGAATTTGAATCAAGTAATATACATTTTTCTGAATTATTTTTTAGATAAAGATGACTACCATGCCATCTTCTTTCCTAAATGACATCACTTAGTAATGATTCAGATTTTTTTAATTTTTAATTTATTTTTATTTATTTCTGTATGTGTATGAATGTACTGTCTGCATGCAAGTGTGTGCACCCGTGTCGTGCAATGCTGCAGAGGTCAGAAGAGGGTGTCAGATTCCCCTGGAACTGGAGTTCTCCTGGAATTGGAGTTTCAGACGGTTCTCGGCTGCCATGTGGGTGCTGGGGATCGGACCCGGGTCCTCTGTAAGAGTGGTCGGCGCTCCTAACCGCTAGGCCATCTCTCCAGCCCCCCGATTTTTTTTTTAAATCTCATCTTGCTGTGTTATGAATGGAACTGAATTCACCTTAAAGCTGTTCTAAAGTACCTGCCGCCTTTTTTTTTTAAATCACAGCAAGAGACTGTAATAAATTAGAGCCTGGAAGAAGTTTCAAACTGGCAAGTTTGCCAGATATTTTAAGCAATTTATTTTGGGGTGTATCAGCAGATTTTTTTTCTTCTACTGCCATTTGGGTGCCTGCTGACACAGCTTGAATAAATCTTTCAAACATTTCCTTCCTAGAGATGCACAAAGATGATGAAACTCCAACATCTAGAGTTTCCATTAACTCCTCTCATTCACCTGGTTCTTTCCTAGTACCAGATTTCGAGGAAACTTATAGATACCTCTTTCTGTGTAAGTTCACAGTATTTCAAGCCCCTCAGCACCTTGGTAATAGCTTTAAGTTTAATGGATAATTAACAAAAAATTTCTTATTTTACGCATACAGTTTTATGGTTAGGTTATCTCATTGCTAGACTTTTGAAAATTGCCAAATTTTGCAATAGGAAATAACCCTGTAGTTGTTTTTTTTGTTTTGGTTTTTTTTTTTTTTTTTTTTTTTTCTTTTTGAGACAGGGTCTCCCTGTAGCCCCAGCTGTCCTGGACTCACTATGTAGACCAGGCTGACCTTGAACTCACAGAGATCCCAAGTGCTGGAACTAAAGGTGTGCACCATCACACCTGGGTTAAACAAAACCTTTTTTTTCTTGATTCTAGTATGTTGAAAGTGATTTTTTTCCCTCATTGGTTGATTTTTTTTTTTTTGTCTTTTCGAGGCAGGGTCTCCCTGTAGCCCCAGCTGTCCTGGAACTCACTCTGTAGACCAGGCTGGCCTTGAACTCACAAAGATCCACCTGCCTCTGCCTCCCAAGTGCTAGGATTAAAGGCGTGTGCTACCACGCCAAGCTCGGTGAAATTGTTTTTAAAGTTTTTTATTTTTTTTAAGCTTATTTATTTATTTATTTATTTATTTATTTATTTATTTATTTGTATGAATGTACTATTTGCATGTAGGTTTGTGCACCTGTGTCGTGCAATGCCTCGGAGGTCAGAAGAGGGCATCGGATTCCCCTGGAACTGGAGTTCTCCTGGAATTAGAGTTTCGGTTCTCAGCCACCATGTGGATGCTGGGGATTGAACACAGGTCCTCTGCAAGAGCAGTCGGTGCTCTTAACCGTTAGGCCATCTCTCCAGCCCCTGATTTTAAAGTTTAAGTACATCTTTTTTATTTATTTATTATTTTTTATGTGTATGAGTGTACTGTCTGCATGTAGGTTGGTGCACCCATGTCGTGCAATACTATGAAGGTCAGAAGAGGGTGTCGGATTCCCCTGGAACTGGAGTTAAAGACGGTTCTTAGCCGCCATGTGGATGCTGAGAATCGAACCCCAGTCCTCTGCAAGAGCAGTCAGCATTCTTAACCGTAGAGCCATCTCTCCAGCCCCTAAAGTTTTTTAATTGAATGGGGCTGGAGAGATGGCTCCATGGTTAAAAGCACTGACTACTCTTGCAGAGGACCAGGATTCAGTTCCCAGCACACACATGGAGGCTAACAAACTGTCCATAACTCCAGTTCCAGAAGATCTGATAGCCTCTTCTGACCTCCGCGGGCATTGTGCCACACGCTTGCACACATGCAGGGACTCTCATACACATAAAATGAAAATAAATAAATTTAAGGTTTATTGATTTATTAATTTATGGCTTTTGGATTGCTAAGGCAGCTTTCATTAGTATATATGTTAGTCAGTTATTCAGAAATGCTAACAATACCAATGCCTAAAATATTTGCTGTGGCATCGTAAGGCTGGAAGAGCAATAGGAAGGGAGGTCTCACTGAGTTGCCTGCTCTGTGCCAGCCCCTTCTGTAAACCACTACCTAGCCCAGGGTCATTTTACAGAGCTGGTTCCTGCTCAGGTGAAAGGCACTCCCCAGTGAGCTGGAAGGAGCATGGGAAGGGCTTAAACCTGTAAAGACATCAGAGAAAACCATTTGGTGGTAAAAGCCCTGGATGGGGAATCATGAAAGCTGAGTTCTTGTCTCACATTTACAGAAGAGCCCTGGTGTCTGGACCTTGAATTTCCACATCTGTAAAATGAGGATATAATTTCTGCCTATCTTCCCACATTTGGCGGTATGGTGGATACACAAGAGAGGATAAGATTCCAATTGAATTGGTCTAAAGTCTGGATTATATTCTTTTAACTTCATAAATAATTCCTATGTCAACTAAACCTGTGAATCCTTTGAGCACCCTCTATGAACTTATTTACCATAGGTACCAGATGTTATCAACAGTTAAGAAAGTTCCCCCTCCCCACCCTGTCATATGTTAAACTGTTTAGTTTTAAAACGCACATAACCATAATCCCAAATTCCACAGGGCCTAAGAAAGCTATTGATAAATATTTAACTTAGTAATATAAGGCCTTTTAAAACTTCTAAGGGCATTCATAAACTATGCTCAGGTCAGCAGGCTTTCCCTTTCAATGGCTCATTCCGGCTTGCACAAAGCCAGGCCGGGCCTGTGCACGCTACCGAACTCACTCCGCGCAGCCTCGGGGCCGCCCCCAGCCCGGCAGGCCCGGACCCGCTCTGCGGCTCCGCGTGGGCCGCGAGCTCCGGGGCGGGGCGCCAGAGAGCCCGACCCTCCGAGCTCTCCAGACCTTCCCGCCCCCCGCCCCGCCCCGTCCTGGCGCCCCGCCCCGGACGCGGGTGGGGGAGGGCCGCTGGCTGTTCCTGGCGCCCAGACTCCACGGTCGGCGGAGACCCGGGTTTAAGGCGGCTGTCTCCGCGCTCCGGGTGGACCTTGGGCAGCCACTGGGCACCTACGTCTCCGGCCCGGGTGAGCCAAACGCGGGGTCCGGGATGCCGAGCTGGGCGCCCTGAGCCGGCTCCATGACCTGAGCACTTTGGCGGGCGGAAGGAAGGCGCCCCCCGCCAGCACCTGCAGCCTCGGTGGCCCCGTCATGATCCCCTACTTCTCCGCCAATGCGGTTATCTCGCAGAACGCCATCAACCAGCTGTGAGTCCGCCGCCCCCTCGCCCCCACAAACCTCGGAAAGTTTGCTTTCCCGGAGGCTCCCCGGCATCCTGGGAGCGCACCGGTCAGCGGGGGAGAGCGTGCGAGCTCCGAGCTCTCCGAATCCACGGTGGACGGTGGGGTGGAGGTGTTGGGTCCCAAAGCGGGGTGGACGGACGAGTCCTCTGGGAGAGATTCGGGTAAAGTTGAGGGAATCGAAAATGGGACCACTCAAAGACGTCTGTGCTGACCGAGTGACAGTCGAGCCTCAGAGCACAGGAGACTGGGACAGTGGTCAGTAGAGTCGAACAGCTGCCGGGAACGCTGGACGCTGGTCCCGCCGGTTGCCAGCCTCCCTTCCAGGGTGTGGGATTTAACTTCACATGTGACCAAAGTTTTTGTTACGGTTCCCACAAAGAATAGCAGTCCACTCTGCTTGCTCGCGTTGTAGTCTGAAGTTATTTCGAAATTAGATTTCAGTAATTTAGTTGTTTTCTTTCATGGTCTCCTGACTCTTGCATGCTCACTAAAGTGCAAGATTCACGCTCATCTTTAAATCGTCATTGTTTTTGAAGTCAAAGTGTTATTCTCTTCCGTTGTGGTTTGACTGTGAGAACTGTGTGCCAAAGCTTGTGGTTGGCTAATCTCACTTCACAGTTAAAACGCTCAGAGGAACTCCACAGTTCAAGTTGCTTCTTTAAGTTCAAGTTGCTCAGATGAACTCCACAGTTCAGTTGGATAGGTTTAAGGTTGCTTTGACATAGCAGCAGTTTGGTTTATGTTATGTGTTGGCACTCATTCCAGATTGTCTTCAGAGGTCACCTGCTGAGATTGTCCTAGCCCCTAAACCCGGCTGCCACTTAACTATTTTAATGATTGTCCTATCCTTCCTTCCAATTGAATTAAACTAATTTAAATTTGACCTTTTTTCATTTATGTTGATTCATGGTAAGCTCCTGAAAAAGAAAAATAAAATGGCTTTACTGCCTTGTACACTAATATCTACAAGTTAACCTACCTTACTTGGATTTTCCCTTTTGAAAGATTAGAGGGGGTAGAGTGAAAGAGAAGGAAAGGAATGAATATGGGTGGGTAAATGAATGAACAAAATGTGCTGTATACATATAGAGGAATATCCGGCTTTTTTAAAAGAAGGGAATGCTGGGGCTGCAGAAGTGGCTCAGAGGTTAAGAGCACTTACTGCTTTTCTAAAGGACCTGACTTCAGTTCCCAGTGTCTCACACCCATCGGTAACTCTAAATTCAGGGGGTCCAATACCTCTGGATTCCATGGACACCTGCACTCACCTGCACATACCCACACAGAGACACATATGTAACACATAACTAAATATTTAAAAAACATTTTTAAAACAAGGAAATTCTGACACATGATACAACTTGGTAGAGTTTGAAGATTTTATTCTAAGTTAAATAAACTGGTCACAAAAGAGCAAATGCTATGTGATTCCATTTGTATAGCCCCAGCCCCAAAATTTTAAAGCAAAGCTTTTAAACTTTGGTAGGGGTAGTAAGGGGTTAATCACTATTTCCTATAATAACCATGCAAGTCCATATATCTTGATTTTCAACTATGATGTATATGTACATGAAATTAACTATAGGAAAGGTAGTATATCATTGTTTTACTGGTAATTATGTCATTATCACTGCACTGAACTTGCCACTGCATAAATCTTTTCCTAATAATGTCCTTGGGTAAATCATTTGACTTTATTTTTTCACTCTGTAAAATGGGAACAGTGGCTCCTCCTGGGTAGGAGCATAAGAGATCATATATTCCACCAACACTTTGCAAAGCTGCAACTCCTGAAACAAAAGTGAGTTAACTGAATTTAACAATAGCTAATGGCTGCTGTTCATGGACCACTGTGCTAACAGTTTAATGTATTTATCTCACTCATCACTGGAGTCCTATGTGAACTAATTTGTTCTATTTACAGATGATAAAACTGAAGCTTTGAGAAGTAATGGCTCAAGGCCATGTACTAGTAAGAAATGAAACCTTCCTTAAAATCCAGGTCCAGTGTTCTCTTAATCACTGTAAAAAGTGATACTTTGTCTTAGCAGCTGCAAGGCCACTTTTGAGACTGGCAATCAGGGATCTTTCCTGAGTGCTGCTAAGATAGATAAACCCTTAAGCAATTTTCAGAATATTTGTCTTTCATTTTTGTTTCTTTCACTTTTTTAAAAAAATTGGTCTTTTTGAGACAGGGTTTCCTTATAGCCCCAGCTGTTCTGGACCTGAATATGTAGACCAGGCCGGCCTTGAACTCACAGAGATCCACCTGCCTCTGCTGGGATTAAAAGCGTTCACCATTTTATTTCACTTTATTTTTTTGTCTTCTTGAGACAGGGTCTCCCTATAGCCCCAGTTGGTCTGGAGCTCACTTTGTAGATCAGGCTGTCCTTGAACTCATAGAGATCCTCCTGCCTCTGCCTCCCAAGTGCTGGGATTAAAGGCATGTGCCACCATGCCCGGCACTAAAGACTCTTCTTAGCCACCATGTGGGTGCTGGAAATCGAACCCAGGTGTCTCAGCCTTATGTGTAGTGGATTGCAAGTGTGTGCCACTGGCTAGGCAAATATTAGGATCAGTTTCTCTGATCCTCCCTCCCTCCCTCGGCATCCCTTGATTGCCTGTAGCTCCGCTTCTTGAGGTAGTACCTAGTGAAATTTCCCTCATCTACACTGGCATGTTAACTGGTNTCCATCTCTGTCTCCATTTCCTTTATCTCTCATCTCTGGTCTTTCTGCCTCTTTTTTGACATGCTAGATCAAACACAGGGTCTCACACATGCTAGGCAAGCACTTTACCTATGTCATACCCAGCTCACTTCTTTATTCTTAAAAGAAGCTTGTCCTGATGCTTCTAAACACACTTACTAATATAACTTTAGATACCATGTTTAATAAACATTTATGGTGCTGCCTAGTTCATCATTTTATTTTTTTTAATAATTTTATTTATTTATTTATTTATTTATTTTGTATGTGTTTGAATGTACTGTCTGCATGTAGGTTTGTGCACCCTTGTCGTGCAATGCCGCGGAGGTCAGAAGATGGTCTTGGATTCCCCTGGAACTGGAGTTCTCCTGGAATTGGAGTTACAGACGGTTCTCAGCCGCCATGTGGGTGCTGGGGATCGAACCCGGGTCCTCTGCAAGAGCGGTCGGCGCTCTTAACGGCTAGGCCATCTCTCCAGCCCCCTAGTTCATCATTTTAAAAAATTCAGTATCATTTTGAATAAATTTCTAAACATATGAGCTTTAATATGCCTATGTTACTACCAAATACAGAAGTTGTTAATGTGGACCTTGTAGTCAACCAGAAGTGGGTCTGTGGCTTGACTTCAAAAAAATTAATGAATGCTCTGATAGCATATTTTTTATATATGGGGGTAGATATAGATTTTGAAATCAGATACTCAATCTGTGATCTCAACAAAGGTCAAACTTCTTTTCTAAGGGAAGCGTTATTTCTGAGACCTGAGAAATAAACCCTTAATGGTATGAAGATTTTCTATGGTACCAGACATACAAATAGCAGTGACTTAAGGGAGCAACGCAAAGATTCAAATTTATACCTGGGAACCTTGCACAGTGCCATGTATGTGCCTTTAAGTTCTAGCTACACTGAAGGTGGAGGCAGGAGAATTTTTCATTTGAGGCTAGTTTGGACAATGTAGTGAGAACCTGCCCCCAAAAAGAAAAATGTTTCTAATTTAGAGTCATAAGTGAAAACCGATGTAAACAAAATTTGAGGGGCTGGAGAGATGACTTAGCAGTTAAGAAGCCCACTGGCTACGCTTGCTGAGGGCCAAGTTCAATTCCCAGCACCCACATGGCGGCTAATAACCACCTGTAACTCCAGTTCCAGGAGATCCAACAACCTCTTCTGACCTTGGGCATTGCACAACACAGGTGCACTTGGTGCACTTACATACATGCAGGCAATACACTCTTACACATAAAATAATAAATATTTTTAAAAGCAAAATTTAGTTTAGGGAAAGGAGTCATCAAATGCTTTAGCCTAATAAATAGCTGTCACTCTAAGGACATACTCTTAGGAGGGCTTTTGTTTTTCCTTTCTCTTTTGCTGCCTCAGATTTGCTGTGGATTTAGGAACCAAGTAACAAATCCTGTGAGAATTCAGTCAGAGAATAAGCCAGACTGTGCTCCTAGAGGCCTATCAGAGTTCATGATCTTCATTTAGGTGATTTCACAGACTCTCTGATGTCTTGATTTTCAGTGATGTATATGTACATGAAATTAACTATAGGAAAGGTAGTATATCATTGTTCTACTGGTAATTATGTCATTATCACTGCACTGAACTTGCCACTACATAAATTTTACCAAATGTTAACCAGGCACAGTATTGCACTCCCTTAATCCCAGCACTTGGAAGGTAGAAGCAGGCAGATCTCTGTGAGTTCAGGGCTAGCTTGGTCTACATAGCAAGTTTCAGGCCAGCCAGTGTTACATAGTGAGACTCTGTCTCCAAAAAGTGAACAAATGGGCTGGAGAAGTGGCTCAGGGGTTAAGAGCACTTGTTCTTCCAGAAAACCTGGGTTGGATTCTTAGCACTCACACAGTGGCTCTGTCCCCCTCTTCCAGCCTGCATGGGGAATGCACATGTACCAGTACACATACAGGCAAGCAAAGCACTTGTAAAAATAAAATAGTTTTTTAAAAATTGAGACCAGCCAGGTGTGGTAGTGCACACCTTTAATCCCAGCACTCGGGAGGTAGAGGCAGGCGGATCTCTGTGAGTTCAAGGCCAGTCTGGTCTACATAGTGAGTTCCAGGCCAGCTGGGGCTACAGGGAGACCCTGTCTCAAAAACACCAAAAAATAAAAAATAATAAAAAAAAATTGAGACCAAAAAACCCCCACCAAATGTGTGGTTTTTGACATATGAATGAAGAACGTTAAGAAGTGATCAAGTGAGGCTAGATAGATGTATCAGTGACTAAGAGCCTATATATGCTTTTTAATAAAAAAAAAACTATAAATATGGGAAGCCTGTTTATTTTTGGAGAACCATTATATCATTATTGCTTACTAAGAAGTAGTTATTAAATATTATTACTTGCCAAGCCAATGGCTTACACAAAATAAATGGCCATTTTTATATCCCCAAAATGTTTAAAAATAATAATACATAAAATACTGGCAAAGGCTACTTTAATTTTTTTTTAATTAATATGTGTGTGTTGGTGTCTGCATATGGGTATGTGCCTGTGAGTGCAGGTACCTGAGAGGCCAGAAGAGGCTATCAGAGCTCCTGATGCTGGAGTTACAGGTGGTTGAAGTTGGTCCTGGGAACTAAACTCTGGTCTTTTGCTTAAAAACAGTATGCATTCTTGATCTCTGAGCCCTCTCTCCAGCCTAAGGCTACTTTTTAAAATGGTCCTAGCCAGGCGTGGTGGCCCACGCCTTTAATCCTAGCACTGGGGAGGCAGAGGCAGGCGGATCTCTGTGAGTTCAAGGCCGGCCTGGTCTACAAAGCGAGTTCCAGGCTAGCTGAGACTAAAGGGACACCCTGTCTCAAAAAGACCAAAAAGAAAACACAAACCCAACATAGAAAAATAAATAAAATGGTCCTATTATGAAAACCTCTGATCAAAAGACTTGGAATTTTAGGCACTTAAGACATTGTTCGATTTCCTAATAAGTTACCTTGGGCTTTTTAAAAAACATTTTATTATTTTATCTGTATGAGTGCATTGCCTTTTTTTTTGCGGTTCTTAGCCTCAGCCTTTAACGGCTGCGCTATCCCCACAGCCCGAGTGCATTGCCTTTATGTATGTAAGTGCACCTGTGTCATGCAATGCCTTCGGAAATCTGATCCACTGGAACTGGAGTTATAGACAGTGGTTAACTGCCATATGGATGCAGTTAACCCAAATCTGGTCCTCTGCTAGAGCAGCCAATGCTCTTAACCACTGAGCCAAAATGTTATATTTTCATGATACTGAAAGAAAAGTGGGTTTTCTTCCTTTTATTTTATTTATTTTTCTTTTGGTGAGGCTGTTTTTTGAGACAGTGTTTTGCTGTAGTTCATGCTGGCTGGACCTCACTGTGTAACCCAGGCTGGCCTCCAACTCAGCAGCCTCATGCCTCAGCCTGCCACGTTTGGGTTTTTTTTTATTACTAGTAATAGTAACGTTCTCTCCTTTCCTCTTTGTAGTTGTCCAAGTGACTTCATGTGTGCTCTTGGCTAGACTTGTTTCCATCAAAAACACCTGAAGGGCTTATTAAAACACATATTGTGGCCAGATATGCTGGCACACACCTTTAATCCCAGCACTTGGGAGGCAAAGGCGGGCATATCTATGTGAGTTCAAGGCCAGCCTGGTCTACATATCGAGTTCCAGGTCAGCTGAGGCTACAGGGAGACCCTGTCTCAAAAAGACCCACCCCCCAAAAAAACCCCACATATTGCCCTACTTAATGAAACTGTAGGTCTGGAGTGTGGCTAGAGAATTTGTATTTCTTTTCTTTTCTTTTCTTTTCTTTTTCTTTTTTTTTTTTTTTTTTTTTTTTTTTTTTTTTTTTTTTTTCAATATAGTGTCTCCTGTAGCCCCAGGTGTCCTGGAACTTGCTTTCTAGACCAGGCTGGCCTTGAACTCACAAAAATCCGCCTGCCTCTGCCTCCCAACTGCTAGGATTAAAGGCATGCGCCACCATGCCTGGCAAGAATTTGTATTTCTAACAAGTTCCTATATGATGCCCAGGATGTCAGTGTATGAACCACACTTTGGGGACCACTACCTTCAAGTAATCCTTAGAGGCATGTTAGGAACATCATCAACCACACTTTAATTTAATAAATATCTAGAAAAGTAAAACATGTTGAAGCAATTTGGGTAGAATTACATGGCTTGTTATTGACAGAACTGAAACCTAGAACTAGCATTTCCTGTCTCTGAATCCAGAGCTCTTACATGGCAATGTGTGCTTAAAGTTTTGATATGTGTGTGTTGGTGCTTGGTGTGTGTCTATACACACTGAGCCATATCTCCAGCCCCGTGTATGAACATTTTTTAAATAAGTTTCTACCAGTGGAATTTCTAGATCTACTGATAAATATTTAACTATCCCAAACTGCCAAATGTGTTCTAAAAATGCTACGCTGGGGCGACAGAGATGGCTCAGCAGCCAAGTGTGTGCTGCTCTTGAAGAAGACCTGAATTCAGTTCCCAGCACCTACATCAAGTGGCTGTAATTCCATTTGTAAAGTGGTCTGATACCTCACATTTGCAAACATAATTTTTTTAATTAAAATTAAAATCTGTTCAAAATTAGCCTAGCCAGTTGTGTATAAAAGTATAGCCCTGTATCTTCCAATCTGTGTGTGTATGTGGGGGGTCTATGTGTGAGTGCAGGTGTGCATGTGCTAAAGTGCTTGTGTGAAGGTCAGAGAATACCTGTTTGGGGGAAGTTGGTTCTCTCCTTCACCTTGTCGAAGCAGGGTCCCCTGCCTTGCTGCATGCTCCACGCTGCCTGGCCCTCATGCTTCCAGGGGATCCTCCTGCCTCCCAGGTGCTATAGGAGTGCTTGGATGACAGGTGTGTTCCACTGCATCTGCCTTTTTTTAGATGGATTGTACTCGGGTTGTCAGACTTGTGTAGCAAACACTTCTATCCACTTAGCCACTTCACCAGCTCCCAACCTAGTAATATTAATGACAGGATTAAGCAGCACGTAGTTTTTTCTGTACTCTTACTTTGGAGACAGAGGCTGTTGGTTTTATAATTATTTTATATTTTAAAACACATTTAGGCTTTTTGAAGATTATTATTTTATGTGTTTGTATGTCCACATGAGTTTCTATGTGTAGGAACCCACAGAGGTTACAAGAGGAATTAGTCACAGGTAGTTGTCAGGTGCCATGTAGGTGCTGGGAGTCAAACCAGGTCCTCTGCAAGAACAGTAAGCTCTCTTAACCTGAGCCATCTCTTCAGCTTCCGCTAAGGTTTGGGGTTTTCGTGGGGGGTTTTTGCTTGTTTGTTTGTTGTTTTTTCAATATTTCACTCCTTAAACACCTGGAATTAACTTTTATTTATATATATATATATATATATAGTGAGATAGGAATATGACTTAACCTTTTTTTTTTTTATGTGTATGAGTGTACTGTCTGCATGTAGGTTTGTGCACCCGTGTTGTGCAATGCCGCGGATGGTCAGAAGAGGGTCTCGGATTCCCCTGGAACTGGAGTTCTCCTGGAATTGGAGTTACAGACGGTTCTTAGCCGCCATGTGGATGCTGGGGATCGAACCCGGGTCCTCTGCAAGAGCATTCGGCACTCTTAACTGCAAGGCCATGTCTCCAGCCCTGACTTAACCTTTTTTTTTTTTTAATATTTATTATTTATTTTTATGTGTATGAATGTACTGTCTGCATGCAGGTCTGTGCACCCGTGTCGTGCAATGCCACGGAGGTCAGAAGAGGGTCTCAGATTCCCCTGGAACTGGAGTTCTCCAGGAACTGGAGTTACAGACGGTTCTTAGCCGCCATGTGGGTGCTGGGGATCGAACCTGGGTTCTCTGCAAGAGCAGTCGGTGCTCTTAACCGCTAGGCTATCTCTCCAGCCCTGACTTAACCTTTTTTTTTAAATCAAATGCCTCATCAGCTGTTCTGGCACCATGCCATTAATATGTCCTTTACTGATTTGAACTGCTATAAGTATGTTACACTTTGGTAAGATATAAGAACTTACTATGTAGACAAGGCCTTCAACTGGAAAAGATCACCTGCCTTTCCAGTGCTGGGATAAAAGTATGCACCAGTTCCGCTGAACTTGGAGGTCCCCTGTACCCCCATCTGGGCCAGAAGTCACTATGTAGACCAGGCTGGCCTTGAACTCAGAGATCTGCCTACCTCTACCTCCCAAGTACTGGGATCAAAATTGTGTGCCACCATACCTGGCACAGGAGGTCCGCTTTTAAAATCTATTGACATGATTTTTTTTTTTTTAACTCTTTTCAAGAAAGGAAAGGATTTATTAGACCATCTGCAGGACAGGGAGCAGCAGAGGCTGGGCCGGGTGTTCTCAGTCAGCAAAGCCAGTAGTAAAGATTCCCTGACTGCCTCCTCTCCTGATGGAAACAGCCTTGTGCTCACAGAAGCATCAGAGGCTCCTGCAAGGAAGACCTGAAGCACCAGATGCAAAGCTAGGAGGGCGATGGCTTTTCCCGCTCTCCCACAGTCTGCTCCCAAGGAGCCAAACAAGTGAAGGGGGCAGGGGCTGGGGCCTGGCAGCTCCTCCTTGACACTTCCAGATGATTTTGATCTTTATTTATAAACAAGACAGATCAAAGCAGCATTAATTTAGGGAAACAAAAGAAATTTAAAAAACAAACACAAAAGACAGGGTCAGGTGAAGAGTGTGAGCATCCAGGAGAGAAGTGTGCAGAGCCGGCATCCGTGTGTCCTGGGTGGCCAAGTGTCTGGCTGCAGTCAGAGGCCCTTCCCTAGCTGGAGCCAGGCAGCCGAGGGGAACTCGGAACCAGAACTTCAGGCCCTGCCTGGCCAGTGAGGTACGAAGTCCCAAGAGGTTGCTCCAGTCAGCCTCCAAACTTCAACAAGAAGAGGCTTTTAACTCTCCTGTCCAAAGTCCTCTGAGAATTTCTTTACTTTCAGGAGGTCATCTGCATTTACTGTGGGCCATGTAGTGGCCAAAACCGGAGCATGTCCGACATGCAAATGACAGACTCTAAGAGTTTGTCACCAGGGACATCCATCCAAGTCATCTCTATGGCCCCTGGGTCCCTGGAGAGCATGGGGTCAGGAGGTCATCAATCACAACACTAGGGTTGGTGAGGGAAAGGCCACAGACCTTCCTGAAGTGTGTTGCTGACTACTGTACTGCATGAGGGAGTCTGCTCCTGAGTAGCCTTCTGTCTTCCAGGCCAGCTCGTGGATGTTGGTATCTGTAAGGTGATGTGGTGTGGTTCCCAGATGCAACTGGAACATCTGGGCATGGGCAGCTTCCTCGGGCAATGGGATGTAAATTCTCTTTTCAAACCTTCTCCTAATGGCTGAATCCAACACCCAGGGGATGTTTGTGGCACCAAGAACGAGAGTTCCATCATTGTTATTCCCCACTCCCTGCATCTGCACCAAGAATTCGGTTTTGATCCTTCAGGCAGCCATGCTCTCATTTTCATTCCGTGACCCACAGAGTGAATCCACCTCATCAATGAAGATGATGGAGGGCTTGTGCTGCCTGGCCAACTCACACAAGCTCTTGACTAGCTTCTCTTTCCCCCAACCACTTAGACATCAGATTTGAGGAGGACACAGAGAAGGTAGAGTTGTTGGCTTCTGTTGCTACAGCTTTGGCCAGGTAGGATTTCCCTGTGCCGGGGGGCCCAAAGAGCAATATACCTCGCCAAAGGGTACGCTTGCCTGTGAATAAGTGTGGGAATTTAATTGGTAAGATGACAGCTTCTTTGAGGGCCTCCTTGGCCCCCTCCAGCCTAGCCACGTCACTCCACCACCGGTTGTTGGGCTTCTCCATCACAATATCACCATCAGCTGCTCTTGCAATTTATTTTTCTCTAGATTATCCCCTTTGCTGTCACTATCACTGCCCTTACCCTCTCTCTAATTCTCCTTGACTGGCTTCTTGCCATGCTTCTCTTTGTTTCGTAAATAATCCTTCAGCTTCTCTGCCTGGTCTAGGTATTGCGTTCACTTGGCTCGAATGCTCTCCTTGGCCTTGTCACTGTGTGCTTTATACTTGATGGCGTGGAAGAAATACTCCACAGCATGCTGGTAGAGCCAGAGTGCCTCCTTGTAGTTCTTGGCTTTGTCCTCTTCTGTGGGCTTGTGTCACCAGATCAATGCTCTCTGGAGGGTTGACATTGTCATTTCATCTCCTGGGTCCGCCCCACACCCTACAGCGCTGCTTAAGGCCTCACACCAGCTGGAGGAGCTGAGTTGCTGAGTCCTAGCGAGCCCCTGACCTTGGCACTCAGTGGGGGCAGAGCTGTGGCTCTGTCCCAGAGTCCCAGAGTCAGGATTTTCTATTCATATAACAATACTGCAGTTTCCTTAAGGATTTAATTAATATTTTTTATATCTTCTGTAGCAAGCCTAGTTCATTGTTTTTTAAAATATCTTTGCTACTGTTTTTTTTTTTTTCCAAGAGTTTTGGGTGGGTAGTGGGGGTAAGATCAGGACATTTTCATGATGTATTTGTATTTTCTGTATAAGTATTCCTTTTTGCTCTTGCTTTTTAAATTATGTTTATTGTTGTGTGTGTATTTTTGCATGTGTGCCTGAGTACATGAGCCACAGCACGGAGGTCAGTTTTTCCTTCTACCACATGGGTCTTGGGTCATCAGGCTTGGTAACAAGTGCCTTAGCCTAGTAAGCTGTCCCTCAAGCAGGCCCCATGTTTGCTTTTCTGTTGACCACCTTGCTGTTTTCTGTTTCTAATATCATAGTTTTGTTGTTGTTGATTTTTTTCCTCAAATCTTTGCTAATGATTATATTATGTGAATTTTCCCTTTTTGAGAATAAATTTTATTGCTTTGACTGGGGCCTCGAGTATAATGTTAACTACCACAATGCTAAATGGGCTTGTTTTGTTTTCTATTGTAAAAGAAATGTTTCTTATATTTTATAAATAAGTACACTACATGCTTTATGCTGCAGGTTCTAGCATATACCACTTAACAAGTTGAGGGCATGTCATTCTATTATGACTAACTTGCAAAGATTTTTATTTATTTATTTGTTTTTGGTCTTTTTGAGACAGGGTCTCCCTTTAGTCCCAGCTAGTCTGGAGCTTGATCTGTAGACCAGGCTGGCCTTGAACTCACAGAGATCCGCCTGCCTCTGCCTCCCAAGTGCTAGGACTAAAGGCATGCGCCACCACACCTGGCAGATTTTTATTATTTAGTTTAATTTTATTAAGTACTTTTTTGATACCATCTAGTTTTTTTGTTTGTTTGATTGATTAATTTTATTTATTTCTGTATGTGTATGAATGTACTGTCTGCATGCAAGTCTATGCACCCGTGTCGTGCAATGTCGCAGAGGTCAGAAGAGGGTGTCGGATTCCCCTGGAACTGGAGTTCTCCTGGAATTGGAGTTTCAGATGGTTCTCGGCCGCCATGTGGGTGCCGGGGATCAAACCCGGATCCTCTATAAGAGTGGTCGGCGCTCTTAACCACTAGGCCATCTCTCCAGCCCCTTGTTTTTGTTTTTGTTTTTTAATTTTTTTTTTTAATTATTTCTGTATGTGTGTGAATGTGCTGTCTGCATGCAGGTCTGTGCACCCGTGTCGTGCAATGCCGCGGAGGTCAGAAGAGGGTGTCGGATTCCCCTGGAACTGGAGTTCTCCTGGAATTGGAGTTTCAGACGGTTCTTGGCCGCCATGTGGGTGCTGGGGATCGAACCCGGGTCCTCTGTAAGAGCAGTTGGCGCTCTTAATCACTAGGCCATCTCTCCAGCCCCTTGTTTTTGTTTTTGTTTTTTAATTTTTTATTATTTCTGTATGTGTATGAATGTGCTGTCTGCATGCAGGTCTGTGCACCCGTGTCGTGCAATGCCGCGGAGGTCGGAAGAGGGTGTCAGATTCCTCTGGAACTGGAGTTAAAGACGGTTTTCAGCCGCCATGTGGGTTCTGGGGATCGAACCCGGGTCCTCTGCAAGAGCAGTCGGCACTCTTAATCACTAGGCCATCTCTCCAGCCCCGATACCATCTAGTTTTTGACACTGACAAAAATCATCTTTGGGAGGAAAGGATTTATTTGGTTTACATAGTCCATCATCAAGAGAGGCCAAGTCAGGAACTCAGGGCAGGAACTTGGAGCGTAGACCATGGTAGATAGCTACTTACTGGCTTGGTCCTCTGGCCTGTGCTCATCCTGCTTTCTTATACAACACAGGACCCACCTGCCCAAGGGTGGCATTGTCCACAGTGAGCTGGGCCCTCCAACATCACTCAGCAATCAAGAAAATGTCTCACAGACATGGCCACTGGCCAATCCAACGGAGGGAATTTCTCAACCGAGGTTCCCTCTACCCAGGTGCACAGCACACACAGCTACTGAAATGATAAAAATATGTTCCCTGTGTTAGTAATAAAGTGACATTGAATGACTAAACCTAATCATCCTTACTCAGCAGAGCTATACTCTGTTCATTTGCATATTACTGGATTTGGCTTGCTAATATTTAAGATTTTGTGTTTAAGAACTCAAATATGGGGGCTAGACAGATGGACCAGTGGGTAACAACACTAGCTGCTCTTGCAGAGGACCAGGTTTGATTCCCAGCACCCACATGGTGGCTAATGACCATTTGTAATTCTAGTTCCTGGGGAATCCGACACCCTCTTCTGACCTCTTGTGGGCATTGCATAGCCCAGGTTCACTTACATACATGCATGCAGTACATTCGTATATACAAAATAAACATAATAAATAATTTTTTTAGTCTTTTTGAGGCAGGTTCTCCCTGTAGCTCCAGCTGGCCTGGAACTCTCTATGTAGACCAGGCTGGCCTTGAACTCACAGAGATCCTCCTGCCTCTGCCTCCCAAGTGCTGGGATTAAAAGCATGCACTACCAGGCTCTGCATAAAAAATTTTTTTTTTTTTTTGTCTTTTCGAGACAGCGTCTCCCTGTAGCCCCAGCTGACCTGGAACTCACTCTGTAGACCAGGCTGGCCTTGAACTCACAAAGATCCACCTGCCTCTGCCTCCCGAGTGCTAGGATTAAAGGCGTGCGCCACCACGCCCGGCATAAAATATTTTTTTAAAAAGAACTCAAATATGTGTTGAATCCTTAGTGTTGTCATTGTCCAGTTTATGCCTGATCTGTAGATTGACATTTCTCCAAGTGTTAAAATATTATAAAATACAGCTGCAATGTAGCTCAATTATAGAATGCTTTCCTAGCCTAGGTTTGATCTACAACACTGCAAATAGCAATAAGGTTTAATTTGCTAGGATTTCTTTTTTCCTTTCAATTTTTTCTTTGTTTTCAGTGACTAAATGTAACTGTCATCCATGATGGTTTCTAAATATAGAGCCCATCTTACTGATGAAATAGGCAAGCATAATTAGAATAACAGAAAATTATTTATGGTTGAAGTTTTTTTGTGGGTTTTTTTTTTTTAACCTCTCTAATAGGAAACTAATGTCTTGGTAGAGGCTAATCTCTAAAAGAGGCATGAGGGACTAAAGGGTATAGTTCAGTGGTAGAAACTCATACTCAAGACCCTAGGTTTAGTCCCCAGATCGAATAAAAGATGAGATGTGTCCTTGGTTTTGAATTAATACTGTTTTTAGGGTTATTTCTGATCCTTGAATAGTCTCTTTTTAAACATAATTTAAAAAATTTTTTATGTGTATGAATGTACTGTCTGCATGTAGGTTTGTGCACCCTTGTCCTGCAATGCCTCGGAAGTCAGAAGAGGGTCGGATTCCTCTGGAACTGGAGTTAAAGACGGTTCACATGGCGATATGGGTGCTAGGAATTGAACCTGGGTCTTATAACTTTTTTTTTTGTCTTTTCGAGACAGGGTCTCCCTGTAGCTCCAGTTCCCTTTGTAGACCAGGCTGGCCTTGAACTCTCAAAAGATCCACCTGCCTCTGCCTCCCAAGTCCTAGGATTAAAGGCGTGCACCACCACACCTGGCTTAATTATAACTTTTAAGATACCAAATTAGTTTACATTTAGCAAATCTTTTGAGAGTTTTAGCCTTCAAATATGAAGGAAAGGTTATCATTGATCCCCTGGGAGGTTATACAGTAGATTTGTGTTTTCATTATTGGTAAATTTGTGTGACTTTTTCCAGACTTGGGCTTGTTTGGAGTCTGTAGAGTAGTAATTGGCCTGGAAGGGAGGGTTTGGGGTGGAGAAGAGCTCTGAATCACCACCTTTTGGGAATTTTGCTTAACCAAGTTAAGAAGAGTAAATCTGCACAATGAAGATGAATAGGAATGGTGGGTAGTGGTGTACTCAAGTCAGGATTTCTTTTTGATAAAAATTTGTTTGTTTGCTTGTTTATTTGTTTTATGAATTCCTGCTATTTGACGTCTCTTATTACCTGGTTTTACTCTGGAAATTGAGCAGTTTTTCTAGACTTACACCAAGAAAGCATTGCCCTAAATGACTGTAGATGTCAATCAGTGTTGCTAAGAGCTGTTGGACCTTGGGAGTAATAAAGAAGCCTAGACTTTGGCAGATTTTGTAAATTTCTCCCCTTTGGGTCTTCTAGCATATGTGAATACACACTATATGTTAAGTTGCCTTGGGGCTAAAGGAGAGTGGTACAGGTAGTATCATACAATCTGTGATTTGTCATATATAGCTTCTGAATTTCTAAGCTGAAAGTAGAAGAAAAAAAATCAGTATCCTAGCTGGCCTTGGTGGCACATTTCTTTAATCCCAGGACTTGGGAGGCTGAGGCAGGTGGATCTCTGTGAGTTCAGGGACAGCTGAGGCTACAGGAAGACCCTGTCACAAAAAGACAAAAAAAAAAAAAAAAAATCGAGTAATCCTACTTTCATAAGCTTTTCTTTGAGTATAAAGCAGGATGTTGTCATTTATCACTTAGGTTTAACTTGAAGAAATGTGCTAAGAACATTAAGGCTGTTTTAGGCTTTCCTGTGATTTGGAAAGGATGTAACTAATGGCTTATAAATAGATTGCTAATATTACATACAGAGAGCAAATTTGGGCCTACCCTCTTTCTTTTTCTTTTTCTTTTTGGTGTTTTTGAGACTATAGGTCTCCTGTAGCGCCAGCTGGCCTGGAACTTACAGAGATCATCTGCTTCTGCGTGCCATCCTTTTTATGTAGTATTTGAATTTAAGCAATTGTGGGTTTTCTTTTTTTTGTTGTTTTTGTTTTTTGTTTTTATTGGTCATTTTTTTAAGACAAGGGTAATCTCCTGTACTTCCAGCCTGTTCCTGGAACTCACTCTGTAGACCTAGGCTGGCCTTAAACCTCACAAAGATCCGCCGTGCCTCTGCCTCCCAAAAGCTAGAACTAAAGGTGCGCGCAACATAACTGCTAGCAATGTGGTTTGTCTAACTATAAAATTTCAGAGCAATAACTCCAGGATTTTGACAGTAGTTACCCTTCTGATAAGCAACAAACGCCAAAAGGCTTCAGTCAGCCTCAAGTAAAGAGAAACTTCAGTGTTAGCCAATTCTAAGTTTAGACTTCATGGCATAGAAGTAGTTTTTTTAATTTTTTATTTCATTTTTTTTCTTTTGAGACATGGGTCTTGCTGTGTAGACTGGCTTACTATGTAGAAATTACAAATAACTCAATCTATGTAGACAGGCTGCCTTGAAACCAGAGAATTCCACCTGCCTTTGCCTCTGCCCTCTTGGAAGGCTAGCTAGATTAAAGGTTGAACCCACCAACGCCTGGCTAGCGTTTTTTTTGGATGACTTAATGGTCCAAATTAATTCAGTTGGCTGCCTCTTTTCACGTGAGCTGTGGAGCTCAAATGACTTTTCAGATTAGTGTTACTTTTATTTCCATACTTAACATTTATTGATTGAGATTCCCACGTATATCCATAATCCATAATAGGGTGTTTCAAGTCTGTTTTAATTATGCACTGTGAACACTATTGATTATTTTTTATTGGGGGTACATAAAAGTAAAAGTTTAATTGATTTTTTTTTGTTTTTTCATTTTTTAAGCAATCTTTTGGTCCCCCCACAAAGGCTTGTTGCGGGCTAGTCATCTTCTCAAGCATCTTACCCTGCTATACTCTGAATTTTGTATAATAAAAGTTGATTTCCATAAAGGCCAAATTGAATGAGAATGTTTCTGACTTTGCTGATTTAAGTATTACTTTTAACAGGGAGGTCACTTTTTCTCTCTCATGCCTTTTTTTTGTCCTTTTTTGTCTTTTTGAGACAGGGTTCCCTGTAGCTCTGGCCTTTCCTGGAACTCACTCTGTAGACCAGGCTGGCCTCTGAACTCATCGAGATCCGAGTCGCCTCTGCCTCCGCAAGTGCTAGGATTAAAAGGCTGCAGCACCAACCAGCTCTCTCATGGCCTTTAATTAGCTGGTTGTGCTAAACTGTTTATGGATTTCCACTTCTCAGAACATAAAAAAAAAACTAAAAAAAAAAAAAAAAAAGTCTTTTGTTTTTTTTTGTTTTTTTAAAGTCTTTGTGAGACGGGGGTCTCCCTGTAGCTCTAGTTGTCCTGGAACTCAATATGTACACTAGACTGCATTGAATTTATAGTGATCTGCCTGCCTCTCCTCCAAGTGCTAGGATTAAAGGTCGTGCACAGCTCATTTTTGTGTTTTGAAGGACTTTTAAAGTGGTAGACTCTCTTGGGTAAATGTGAATTTCTAAATATAAATTCTGCTCTTTTAAGATTAAAAAAGCAAGGGGAAGCCCAGGCATGGATGGTGCATTGTCTTAATCTCTAGCAACTGGGTGCAGAGGTCAGGTGCGATCTCTTATGTTCAAGGCTGTCCACATAGCAAGTTCCATGGCCAGGTCTACACAGCAAGTTCTAGGCCAGCTGGGGCTATATGGAAACACTGTCTCAAACAGACCCCCTCACAAAATTTAATTATGCATATTTGTGTCTGTGTAATGAGTATGTAGAGGAGAGAGGAAGGGAGGTTCAGAATCCCTGGAGCTTGAGTTACAGTCAGTTGTGAGCCAGTTGGTGTTGGGTGCTGGGAACCAAACTCTGCTGCCAGAGCAGTTAGGTACCACCCTTAACTGCTGAGCCATCTTACCAGCTGCAAATTTTTCTAAGAGATAAGTGAAATTAATTCAAGCAATGATTAAAACGGAACCTCTTTGAAATCCTTTAGATCAGATTTAGGTGTACATAATTCTATCAATCCAGTCTCAGTAAATTGTCTAGTTTAATTCTTGCCCCTCACCCCCAGTCTCATGTAGCCCAGGCTTGCTTTAAACTCACCATGTGCCAAGGATCTCCTTGAACTTTCTGATCCCTGGAAGTTAAGTACGTGCCACCACACCCAACTGTCAACAGCAATCCTTAAAGTGCCCCATTCCCTAAACAACACTCTTGTTTTTTTTTAAGACTCTTAAAAGTTCTCTTGGCTCACACATTCAGAGGAACTGTTTGCCATTTTTCCTTATTCCTTACAATCATACTGGAACATTTAGAATGAAACAAAATTGAGGCTTATCCCAAGTTTTTCTATTAGCTGTGTGACCTTGAATATATAACTCCTCTAAGCCTTCATTTTCTCTGTAAAATGGAACTTGTAATACTTAAAACTGGCAACAGTAACGACTCAGTAAATAATAGTATTTTTCTTTTGCTTTTTTTAAGTAATAAACCAATATGTTGTTAATAGTGCTAGAGAATTAATACAAAGTGTACGCTCACGCAGTATAAAAAGTTCTGTATCTATTATTACTATTAGTTATTATTATGGTGTAGCCGTGTTTTTGTGTTTGGTTTGGGTAGGAGATAAAAAGTAAAGTAATTGGGTGGCCTCTTTGGTGGGGAAAGAAAAAGATGCCTAGCGGTTAGAGCGCCAACTCTCTTGCAGAGGACACGGGTCCGTTTCGAGTCCCCCACCCACATGACTGCTAAAAACCGTCTGTAAACCTTCAATTCACAGAGAAATCTTGATGCTCTTTCTGACCTCCCCGCGTATACAGCAGGTGGCACGAACCTAGCATGCATGACAGTACATTAACAATAAACAAAAAAAAATAAAAATTAAAAGAAATACTTGGAAGGTGTGGGTGCTACCTTCAGGATGCTCAGTGTTTGAGAAGATAAGACGTGAATCTGAGGGTGACTGGAGTACAATCTGAAGGACACTTCGCAACAGTGAAGAGTGCAGTGATGCCGTAGAGGACAGAGGGATCATTGTAAATGGGGCAGTTGGGAGAGGACATAAGTGGGATTTGAGCTGGAACTCGCCCTTTGTTTCTGGCCTTCTTAAATGTCTTAATTTGTATATTCAGTGCTGAAAGATGATTGTGTGGTAGGAAAAAATGAAAAAGTACTTTTGCAGATGATTATGGCCATAGTCCAAATAGATAATTTTCCACCAGTGATTGTTATTAATCATTTATTTTTTTTTTCTCCGGGTTTCTTAATCCTCAGCCTTAAAGGACTTGCTGCTATCCCCCAGCCTTATAATCATAGTTATTAGAAGAAAACTCTGGGGCTGGAAGGGCTACATGGTTAGAGCGGTCCAGATTGCTCTTACAGAGAGGACCTCGGGTTCGATCCCCAGCAACCCTCCACAGGCAGCTGCCAGAACTGTGCGAGAACTCCAGTCCTGTCTTTAACTCCTGACGCCCTCTTATGGACCTCCGTGGCATTGCAACAACACGGGGTGCACAAAACCTACATNAGGAGGCAGAGGCAGGAGGATCTCTGTGAATTGAAGGCCAGCCTGGTCTACAGTGCAAGTTCTAGGCCAGCTGGGACTAAAGGGAGACCCTGTCTCAAAATGACCAAAAAAATTTTTAAAAATTAAAAAAGGGAAAAAGAAAACTCCAGAAAAGCCTTTGTATAGACTTTTTTGGTTTTGTTGTTTTTTTTTTTTTTTGGTCTTTTTGAGACAGGGTCTCCCTGTAGCCCCAGCTGTCCTGGAACTTGTTCTGTAGACCAGGCTGGCCTTGAACTTACAAAGATCTGCCTGCAGAGTGCTAGGATTAAAAGCGTGCGCTACCATGCCCAGCTAGACTGTTTTTTTGTTTGTTTGTTAGTTTGTTTGTTTTTATAAAATAGCTGTAGCATGTTTTGAGTATACCAAATGGACAAAGTTGTTACTGGACTATCCACTGGGTACCCAGAACAGTAACCAGCATTTGTGGACCTTATGTAGTGTGATTAGGAAGGCTACCAGTTTTGTACATCTGTTGTTATTGAATCAGTACCAGTGGGTAGGTGCTTAGCAAGAGAAATGAAACTATCTGCTAGTGGCTTTATGCTAAAAAAAAAAAAAAAAGTATATTTAAGTAATCCAAAGCCAAACCAAGCCCTGTCTCTACTTCCTTCAGGTGCATAGCTCTAGATGTTATTTCATCAGCATCACATGATTGGCAGAGCAGCTTGCACAGCACAGGGCTTTATAATGTTTATAGGAGAATGAGCTATAGGGGAAGGTGTGCTGATGGCTATTTCTTTTTAATTTTATTTATTTTTTTATGTGTATGAGTGTACTGTCTGCGTGTAGGTTTTTGCACCCATGTTGTGCAATGCTGCAGAGGTCAGAAGAGGGTGTCAGATTCCCCTGGAACTGGAGTTAAAGACGGTTCTCAGCCGCAATGTGGGTGCTGGGAATCGAACCTGGGTCCTCTGCAAGAGCAGTTGGCGCTCTTAACTGCTAGGCCATTTCTCCAGCCCCATTGATGGCTATTTCTTGTTCTTATTGGCTTGATTTCCAGCTTAATGGCCTAGTTACTAGAAACTCACTGTGAACAACATCCTAGCCTTTTTCTACGTATGTATATATGTATCTGTATATGTGTTATATGCATGTGTGTGCACATACCTGTGATGGTCCACTCACCTGTGCCTGGGTTTGTAGAAGTCAGTAGTCACTGTTAGTTTAGTTTTATCACTCTCCACCTGATCTTATTTCATCTTTATTTTGGTTTTTGATGCCAAAGACCAAACCCTTGCACTTGTGAGCCAAACATTCTACTATTGAGCTGAATCCTCATCCCCACAACTTTCTTTATGAGACAGGATCCTCCTACAGGAGTTTATCAGTTGGCTAGACTGGCTGATCAAGAATTCCAATAGACACTTACTCCATGTCCCTAGTGCTGAGATTAAAGATTTGTGTGTGGCCACACCCCACTTTGACGGGTGCTGGGGATCTCAGCTCAGGTTCTTTTTTTTTAATTTTTATTTATTTCTGTATGTGTATCAATGTACTGTGTGCATGTAGGTCTGTGCACCCGTGTCTTGCAATGCCACGGAGGTCAGAAGAAGGTCTCGGATTCCCCTGGAACTGGAGTTCTCCTGGAATTGGAGTTTCAGACGGTTCTCAGCCGCCATGTGGGTGCTGGGGATCGACCCCGGGTCCTCTGTAAGAGCGGTCGGCGCTCTTAACCGCTAGGCCACCTCTCCAGCCCCTCAGCTCAGGTTCTTAAACTTGTGTGTGGCTACACCCCACTTTGACGTGAGTGCTGGGGATCTGAGCTCAGGTTCTTAAACTTGTGCAGCAAGCATTCATGCTGATCCATCTCCCCAGCTTTATAAAATGCAGTTGTTGCCATGATCATACCTTTAATCCTAGCACTGGAGGCAGAGGCAGGAAGATCTCTGTGAACTTTAGGATAGTCTGTTCTGCATAGCAAGTTCCAGCCAATTAGTGCTACATAGTAGGACCCTGTCTCAAAAAAAAAAAAAAATCCTTTGTCTTCAAGGACCATCGTGGAAAGATTTTAAAGAGGCAGAGTTAGGGTTGGAGGACACCATAGAAAAAAACGGTGTCTTCTGACACAAGAGCTGTGATTGGCTACACAGATAAAATGAGTCTACATTCCAGTGTGGAGATGGGAGGGGCTTATAAGCCCCCACCCCTAGCTGAGGGCCTTTATTTGTCTT
>VZQC01000356.1:2590454-2624416 GCA_009823505.1 Rhizomys pruinosus
TTTTTTGTCTTTTTGAGACAGGGTCTCCCTGTAGTCCCAGCTGTCCTGGAACTCACTCTGTAGACCAGGCTGGCCTTGAACTCACAAAGATCTGCCTGCCTCTGCCTCCCAAGTGCTAGGATTAAAGGAATGCACCACCACACCTGGCTGAGAGTCAGGTGTTTTTTTGTTTGTTTGTTTTTATGTGTATGAATGTACAGTCTGAATGTAGGTTTGTGCACCCATTGTGCAATGCCGCGGAGGTCAGAGGGGGGTGTCGGATTCCCCTGGAACTGGAGTTCTCCTGGAATGGGAGTTGCAAACAGTTCTCAGCCGCCATGTGGGTGCTGGGGATCGAACCCGGGTCCTCTGCAAGAGCTCTTAATCGCTAGAACATCTCTCCAGCCCCGAGTCAGGTTTTTTTAGAGTGTGGTTGACCACACTTCAGTAGCCAGCCACACACCCAGGAGAAAATAGCACAAATTAGACTTAGTGGGTGATCTTAAAAAAAAAAAAAGACACAAAATTGGGAGGGGCTGGAGTGTTGGGGGTATATCTGGGATGAGTTGGGGAAGATTGGGGGTATATTAAAAAAGAACTCAGTTCTTTGTATTGGGGGTTCAAAAAACAAAAGTACAATTGTCCCACATCTATTGTTTTGTAATCTTTTTTCTTTTTTTTTTTGGTTTAGCATGTTGGGAACATCCTGCCATTGTCTTCAAAAGCATTTCTTCCACAGCCTTTTCATTGGTTGGTTATTTTTCATTGAACTGTTTTATATTCTGTTGCCTTGTTGAGTATTTTGTGTTGACTTTTTTTTCTATAGTTATAAACAAAGATTCAAGTGAACATCTTCCTCATGCCTAAATCTTTGCACCTGTGCCTGAAAGAAACATACTCAGGCTCAGTTCTTTGATTTCTAGCCCAAAGGATGGATATTTTTTTTCTAGCAGTTTTGACACAGATTATAAATTCGTTCCTAAATTGTACTAGTCTCTTCCCCTATTTCCACCAGCAATTTTAGTAATTTTTATATTCCTAAAAAATGAATTTAAGGAAAAGGCAGGTTTTTTTTTTTTTGGTCTTTTCGAGACAGGGTCTCCCTGTAGCCCCAGCTGGCCTGGAACTCACTCTGTAGACAGGGCTGGCCTTGAACTCACAAAGATCCGCCTGCCTCTGCCTCCCAAGTGCTAGGATTAAAGACGTGCACCACCACGCCCGGCAGTTTTCTTTATTTTTATATTATGTATATGAGTGTTTTGTGAGTGTATGTAAGTGCACCTATGTTGTACAATGCCCTCAGAGACCAGAAAAGAGTGACTGATCCCTGGGAACTAGAGTTAGGGTCTGCTGACAGCTGCCACGTGGATGCTGGGAACCAAACCCAGAACCTCTGCAAGAGCAGCCAGTGCTCTTAAGTATGGAGCCATCTCTCTAGCCTGGTAAGGGGAGTTTTAGACTCAATTCATCTGAGCTACTTGGGGACTCAGAAAACTTTGCTGTCAAGATCTTTCATACTTAAACACAAATGGAAAATAACGCTTTGATTTGTAAACTTTTTCTAGAGAAAAGATTAAAGAACCATGCATTGATAATTAAGATGAAGAAACTAAGTCCAAGATATTTTCAGGCTATATATAGTTTAGGAATTTAAGTTTCTAACTCAGATTTTCTTTTCTTTCTTTCTTTTTTTTTTGAGACAGGGTCTCCCTATAGCCCCAGCTGGACTAGAACTCACTCTGTAGACCAGGCTGGCCTGGAACTCACAAAGATCCACCTGTCTCTGCCTCCTGAGTGCTAGGATTAAAGGCATGTGACACCATACCTTGCTTAAAGATGGTTCCTAGCCACCATGTGGGTGCTGGGAATCAAACCCAGGTCCTCAGCAAAAGCAGTCAGCACTCAACCACTGAGCCATCTCTCCAGTCCCGTAACTCAGATTTTCAATTTATTCTAGAGTCATCGTCTTTTTTATTCATGTAGCTCTGTCTAGGTCTCACTGATCTATAGTTTTGGGTTTTTTTTTTTTTTTTTTTTTTTTTTTTTGGTCTTTTTGAGACAGGTTCTCCCTGTAATCTGAGAGCTGTCCTGGAAACTTCTTTAAAAGAATGTTTCTTGGTCCTAGAAAAATCCTGCTGGGATTAAAGGTGAGCACCACCATGCCCAGAAGTCATCACCATTTTAAGATCAGAGAATTTTAGATTCAAAAGATAAGCAAATTGACTTGCTTAGAGTGTCACATAATATTAATTCAGGCCAGGCGAGGTGGCGTACATCTTTAATCCTAGCACTTGGGAGGTGGATCTTTATGAGTTCAAGACCAACCTGGTCTGCATAGCATTCCAGGACAGCTGGACCTACAGGGAGACCCTGTCTCAAAAAGACAAAAAAAACAAAACAAAAACAAACAAACAAAAAACAACCAAATTAACTCAGGCCTTGAATAATGGTTCTTGCTCTTTTTTAGGAAATATTAAGTATCAGTAAAATTCCCCATAGTATTATCTTACTAATGATACTGAAGTTTTTTTTTTCTTTTGGTCTGGTCTTTTTGAGGCATGGTCTCCCTTGTAGCCCCAGCTGTCCTAGAACTCACTATGTAGACCAAGCTGGCCTCAGACTTACAGAGATCCACATGCCTCTGCCTCTCAAGTGCTAGGATTAAAGGTATGCACTACCATACCTTAAAATTTTAAGATGATCATATATATAATATATATGCTAGTTTATTAATGCTAGTGGCCTTATGAAATTAGAATTTTCTGTCCCTGATTATTGTAAATAATGGATATATATCACCAAGTTTAGATTAATGTCTTAGAGAACATCCCACTTAAATCTGTAAATTAGTAGTTTCCGTCTTTGAGACTATGTGGGAATTACATATGGGAGAAAAGAAAAACGTGTGTGTTCCTTAAAGTCTTAATTTGAAGGTAACCATCAGATCTAATTAATATGGCCTGGGGGCTATGGAAAGTTTACAGAAGTGGGGGCAGTGACAAGGCAGAAAGAAAAAGAAAAACGAAACCTCAGTTAGGTCCCAGTTTTAGTTACTCCCTTAATAAAGGAGTGTGTTTAAATAATAGGCTAGGAGAGTGAGTGCTTCAGGGTGCAGTTTGACCTTCTGTAGTGGCAAGAGTCCTGGACATACTGCTGGAACGGAGTGAGTTCACCACTTTCTCAGATCTTGTCTGTCCACAGTTTATCTCTTGTATATAGTGAGCCTTTGTTTGTCAGAGTAGACTTCTGTGACTGCCCTGTCCACCATGATTGGAAATCAAAGGTAACGGCTAAGAAGTCTACAGGTTGTAGTGGATAATGTGAGGGGGTCCGTTTTATGATAAGGGAACACGTTTGGCCCGTAAGAATAAAAATGGAATTGCAGGCCAGGAAATGTGCCTTTTATCAGCTTCAACCTTTCAGCTGCAAAGAAAAATCACTAGCTGTTTCTGAGGACAGTAGGAACAGAAAAGAAACATTTTTTTTTTTTTTGGTCTCCTAGAATTTACTATGTAGACCAGACTGGTCTTGAACTGGCAGAGATCTGCCTGCCTCCTGAGTGCTGGATTAAAGGCGTGCTCCACCATGCCCGGCTTTTAACAAAACTTGTGGTTTTTTTGTATGCTGTTTTATTGTATGCTACAGCCAGTGTATACAAAATAGTTGTAACTTTGTGAAACAGAAATCCATGAAAATTCAGAGATGTAGTTGTTAAAGACTGACAAGTAGAAGATTGTGTATTATGGCACATGTATTACAGAGAAGCTTTTGTACAGGCTTCAAATTTAGTTCTCTTGAATATTAACTGGTTCATGAAAAGTGGCTTAAGAAACCTCTCAAAGATTAGACTACGAAAAGGAGCAGACTTTCTGGGGTCTGAAGGGATTTGTGCTTGAAGACACGCCTGTCAACAGAGGGTCATGTTGAGCATTCTGCAGGAAGGTCTGCAGCTGCCTGGGAAACCTTCACTCGGTTGAGCCCGGCCTCCAGCCGGAGCTGCTGAACCACCTTCTTCATTGCGGTGACGCTGGAGGACCCTGACCTAGTGCACTCGAAAGGCAGGTGACGTGTCCGTCCGTCCATCTGTCCTTCGGTTAACAAAGCTTTTTGTTTTTAAAGACGGTTCTCAGCCACCATGTGGGTGCTGGGGATTGAACCCCGGTCCTCTGCAAGAGCAGTCAGCGCTCTTAACCACTAGGCCATCACTCCAGCCCAACAAAACTTCTTTAAAGAGTATTTCTTGGTCCTGGAGAAATGGCTCAGGCCAGGTGTGATAGCACCTTATGCTCTCGGAGGCAGAGGCAGGCAGATCGCTGTGAGATCAAGGCTAGCCTGGTCTACATAATGAGTTCCAAGCCAGGGCTGCATAGTATGACCCTTCTTCAAAAAAAGAAAAGGTGTCCTTTGAAGCCTGGTATGTAGCCCACATGAGCAATTCCAACACCAGGGAGGCGGAGGGAGTGGTTGAAGGCCAGTTCTGGATCATAGTAGGACTCCATCTCAGCAATAAAATTCTCTTTTTAGTTCCTGTCCCTAAGTTAGCAGTGGTCTTTGTGTATAGTCACTGAAACCATGCTTTTCTCTTCATCCTCTAATCTAGTGAAAAAAATGAAAGATGGAAAGCAAAATAGCTGCATATTTGGGGGGGCCTAGTGCTAAATAAAAACATAGGGCCTGTTGTTCAAAAGTCACTAAAAATTTCAAGATACTCCCAGCAGAGTATTACACCAATGTGAGCCATCCAAAGTACTAAACCCTGTGAGATTGTGAATCAGAAGCCCGAGAAATTGGCCTGGACTATAAATAAGTAGGATTACTGAAAGCTGTTGCTTGTCCCTATGTATACTCCTTAACCTCTGTTTTCTCTATTTGTGAGAAGTTGACTTATTTATTTATTATTGTGGGAGAGAGCACACATTCTACTATGCAGGTGTGGATGTCAGAAGAGAACTTAGTGGAGTGGGTTCTTTTCTTCCACTTTGGTGTGGGATCCAAGGTTCTAACTTGGATCTCCAGGCTTATGTGGTGAGTGCTCAACCCAGTATGCCATCTCACTGGCCCTGGTGTGGCTTTTTGAGGCAGGGTCTCACTAATTAGTCCAGGCTGGTCCTTGAATTGACTGAGTAGCCCAAGCTGGTCTTGAATTAGAGATTGTCCTGTCCTAGCCTCCTAAGTGCTTGGATTACAGACATGGCCCACTATGCCCAGCTTTTTCTCTTCCTGTTCTGCCCCATCCTTGTCAGTATTGGGGCACCTGTGGATGAGAATCAGTAACATATATTCTTCTTAGTCCCTGTGGAAACATGTGGAATAGTCCCTTCTGTTTGGTTGGTATAACAATCAAGATTGGGGTTTTTCAGTAAATGTACCAAATTGATATAACTAGAAATACACATACCACTTCATCATTTTAAAAAGTTTCAGTTGAGCCGGTTGTGGTGGCGTACCCCTTTAATCCCAGCGCTCGGGAGGCAGAGGCGGGTGGATCTCTGTGAGTTCAAGGCCAACCTGGTCTACATAGTGAGTTCCAGGACAGCTAGGGCTACAGAGAGACCCTGTCTCAAAAAAGACCAAAAGCTGGAGAGTTGTTGGCCTAGTGGTTAAGAGTGCTGACTGCTCTAGGGGGCTGGAGAGATGGCCTAGCAGTTGAGAGCGCCAACTGATCTTGCAGAGGACCCGGGTTCGATCCCCAGCACCCACATGGCAGCCGAGAACCGTCCAAAACTCCAATTCCAGGAGAACTCCAGTTCCAGGGGAATCAGAGGACCCTCTTCTGACTCTCCGCCGGCATTGCACTCATGGGTGCACAAACCACATAAAGTAATATAACATAAGAAAAAAAAAAAACAAAAAAAGCAAATAAAAAAAAAAAAAGAGGAAAAAAGCGGGTCTGACTGCTCTTGCATCGGACCTGGGTTTCATCCTCAGCACCCCACATGGCGGCTGAGAACCGTATGTATAACCCAATTTCCAGGGGTAATCCAACCACCCTCTTCTGATCCTCCAAGGCATGCACAAACACGGGTGACACACAACCTCACATGCAGACGTACCTTCATACACTTTAAAAGAAATAAGATAAAAGTTTCAGTTGATATAACATTTGTTCAAAAACACTGTGCAATATAGTTACGTATTTTTCTCTCTCATTTTTTATAAGATACCTTTTGGAGAGACTTCCAGATTAGCCAGCTAGTAAGCCTCTCTCACTTCATTTTGGTTACAAATCAGCAAGGCCAACAGATAGACAACAAAAACAATATCGATTTTTTTTTTTTCATTTTGTCCTTTTTTTAGACAGGGTCTCTGTAGCCCCAGCTTGCTTGTGGGCCTCACTATGTAGACCATACTGGCCTTGAAACTCACAGGACCACCTGCATCTGCCTCCTGAGTACTGGGACTTAAAGGCGTCCACCACACCTGGCAAAGACATACGACTCAACCTGGGGGCTCTGTGCTGGATGCTTTAGTGTCAACTGACACACGGGTTGAGGTGAGCTCTCAGTGGGGAATTGCTCCATTGATTGGCCTGTGGCCACATCTGTGGTGTACTGTCTGATTGTTGAGCAGGTGACATCATAAGAGTCTGGTGGGCGATGGGCTAAGCAGACGCAGCGGAGCAAGCCAGTGGACAGCATTACATCCATGGCTGTGACTTCAGCATCTGCCTCAGTTTTCTGCCTGGAGCTTACCTTGGGCTCCTGAAGTGATCAACTGTGGCCCAGGATGAAGTTGAAAGCTGAATAAAAACCATCTTTCTCTCCCCCAGTTGTTGTATTCATCAGATGTGTTTGTCACACGATCTTAAAAGACAAACCAGTGACAGAAATTGTACCGAGATAAGAGTAGGGCTTTGCTGTGACAGACCTGATCTTGGTTTTTTGGGGAGGATTGTGAGAGGCGTTTGAAACTTTGGTTGGGAAGATCACTTGAATCTCAAAATCATTGCTGTGGGCTGAGCAGTTTTGCTGAAGGAGTTTAGAAGATGGAGGCTGGCTTGTGAAGTTTCCCCCCAAAGGGAAGCAGAGATACCAGGACTGTGTAATCTTGGGATTTTGGTTAGCTGGGGCTGAGAGAATTCGGCTGTAAGTAACCAAGGCAGCCAGACCTGAAGTGAAACTTTTGTGCACTGGGCAATTAATGCTGTGATAGCGGCGCAATGAAAAAGTCAGCCTGAGTAATAAGAGACCAGCATCTACTGATGGTGAAATCTTCTGGGGAGATATCTTCAAGGTCAGCACACAGAACTATGACCCAAGAAAAGGGCCTGAGCCTCAATCTTCAGCCAGAAGCTAGGACTTAGTATGTGTAAGAGTTCCTATATGGTTCCGGTGATTGAAATTTGAGGGGTCACAGAGAGCAGCCAAGGCTGGCACTGTGACAGCGGGTCCGGAAAGCCATTGGTGGAAATTGCACCTCGCTGCAGTGAAACCCGGATTGAGGGGTCATGGAGAGAAGCTGGGATTTACACCAGGGGCAGGTCAGATGGGACCATTGGTGAGGTGCTGCTTCAGTTTCAGTGCGCAACCCCAGCATTTTTGATGGAGATGCCGGTCCCCGGGACGACACCAAGAGCAGCGGTTAGTGTGTTAGAATGGAGTTGGCATGGGCCTTGAGATAGTAGTGTGCCACGGGCGGCAGAGTGGGGAGAGGGTGGAGCTTCCAGAGCCCTTTGGAGCCCAGAAGAGTCGCTGGAGTGGATCCAGGTGTCCAGCCTGAGCTACTTTGCTGGACAGCTTAGGTTTTGTTTGAGAGTGCTGATCTTCCCTCTTGAAACTAACAGTAATTGTTTTGGATTTCAGCAGTCCCACAGTTTAGAGACTTTAATAGACTGGACTTTTAATGTTTGGACATTTTATAGGACTGTGAGGACTTTTGAAGGTTGTACTGCCTTAGCGTTGTGATTCATGATTAACATCATTTTGGGGCATAATAAGAACTGGAAAGGTGTTTGTCGTTTAACAGTGATGGGTTTTTGTGTCAAAGTCGACACGGGGTCATTGTGCTGGATAGCTTTAGTGTCAACTTGACACACCTGGGTTGAGGGAGCCTCAATTGGGGAATTTGCTCCATTGGATTGGCCTGTGGCCACATCTGTGGTGTATTGTCTTGATTGTTGAGCAGTGACAGTATAAGAAGGCAGGCTGGGCATGAGCCAGAGAGCAAGCCAGGAGCAAGCCAGTGGACAGCATTCCTCCATGGCCTGTGCTTCAGCTCCTGCCTCCAGGTTCCTGCCCTGAATTCTTACCTTGGGCTCCCTGAGTGATCAACTGTGACCCAGGAGATGTAAGCTGAATAAACCCTTTCCTCCCCAAGTTGGTGTCAGTCAGAGTGTTTTGTCACAGCAATGAAAGACAAACCAGGACAGGCTCCAACCCAGGACCCTGAAATTAAGAGTTTCATACTCTACTGACTGAGCTAGCCAGGCACCTGCTTTCTTAAAATTGATTTGTTTTACAGATTTTTTTTTTTTACCAGTTTCCAAGAATAATAATTCCTGGGATATTACACTTTTACTTCCTGTAACCATTGCAGTAACTGAGGTGGCATTTCACATGTGTGTGGGGTGTGTGTGTGTGTGTGTGTGTGTGTTCAATCATTTCTCCACCATATTTTTTTGAGATAGTCTTTAAGTGAACCTTTCAGCTAGACTGGCTGGCCAGCATAGACCTAGGAGCTATCTGTCTGCACTCCCCAAAGTTGGGCATGCTGCTAAGCCCAGTTTTTACATGAGTACTGGGACTCAACTCACATGCTCATGCTTTTACAACAGGCACTGTATCCATTTGGCATCTAATCCAGCTTATTAATTAATTAATTTATTTATATGATGTGATTGAGTGTTTTGCTTGCATGTAAGTGCATCATATAAGTGGAATGCCTGCAGAGTGCAGAGGTCTCCAGGAATCTCCTGGAACTGAAGTTATAGGTAGTTAGTTGTTAGCCTCCATGATGGTCCTGGGAACCAAACCCAGGTCCTCTGCAAGAACAGCTGGTTTTTTTAACCACTAAGCCATCTCTCCAACCCCCTATTTCCACATAATTTTAAAAGAATAAAATTGAAGTTTAAAAAGATTAGTTGGGGGCTGGAGAGATGGCCTAGCGGTTAGGAGCGCCGACCGCTCTTGCAGAGGACCGGGTTTGATCCCCAGCACCCACATGGCGGCCAAAAACCGTATGAAACTCCAATTCCAGGAGAACTCCAGTTCCAGGGGAATCCGAGACCCTCTTCTGACCTCCGCGGCATTGCACGACACGGGTGTACAAACCTGCATGCAGACAGTACATTCATACACATACGGAAATAAATAAAATTAAAAAAAATAATAAAAATATAAAAAGATTAGTTGGTGTGTTCAAGGCTAATTAATAAAAGGGTAGTGTGACTAAAAGTCAGGTCTTCTGTCATCATATCATTTATGTTTATTGCCTCTAGTTTTTTAAAAACTATGTGTATGAGTGTATTGCCTACATGTATGTTAGTGCACCTGTGTCATGCAGTGCCTAACAAGGACAGAAGAGGACATTGGATTCCCTGGAACTGAGTTATGGATGGTTGTTAGCTGCTCTGTAGTGTGGGGAGTGGGTGTGGCGACAGTCCTAAGAAGGCACCCGAGACTTTAGCCAAGTTTTATGACTAACACCTGAGTCTTATGATTAACACCTGATTCCCTCCTACCTCAAAGTAAAGCCACGCTCACCGTTTGAGCTGTGCAGGTGCATCCTGTATACAAGATCAGGCCAGATGATACCAATAGACTAAGGCCACGCAACCTGGGCTGGGAAGGTGGATAAATAAAGGGACTTTCTAGATAGAGGGACTCTCTCCTTTCTAGTCTTAGGAGAGAAGCTTGCTTGCCTGAGGAAGGAGAAGGCTTGGAGAAGGGAGAAGGCTTAGAGGGAAAGACCTGAGGTTTAGAGGGAGAAGCTTGGAGAAGGAGAAAAGATGTGCCTGAATAAACCGTTCTGACAAGACCTGCCTGCCTGAATAATAAACCACTTTGAGAAAAACGAGCGAAAGGTGCTTTGTTGCTGCGGCTTCATACAAGTGTTTCCTACAAGTCTGTAGGTGCTGGGTCTTCTGCAGGAACAGCCAGTGCTCTTAACTGCTGATCATCTCTAGCCCCTTCTCTAATTAGTTTTATATCTCTTAGTGAGATCACTTACAGTGATTTAGACACTGCGAAAGTATCAAAGAACGAAGAAGACAAGTCGACTGTTTAGAACTTAAATTCCATCTCACTACTCAAAGTAGACTCAGGAGGATCAGAAATTTAGGCTCACCCTCAGGTACATAGTAAGCTTAAGACCAGCCTGGGCTACAGGAGATACTGCCTCACCAATAACAAAAACCTTAAATTCTAGCTGTAAACAAATTACTCTAACTAAGATAATTAGGTGGTAATACACCTCTAAATTTAAAAAAAAAAGAAAGCATAACAAGAAGATGGAAAATAAACTGGGAAACAATGCTATTTTGGAGAAAATGAAGCAAAAATAAGCTGTGATTTGAGTCATACATTGAAGTCTGGACATTCCATAAAATGTATAAATCAGTTTTATGGTTAATAAACCTATATAATATGAGGCTGCTGCATTCATGTACATAAATGGCGAATAGTGAGGAGTTTTGTTGTTGCTTTTTTTTGTTTTTTGTTTTAATTGTAGGCTACAGTAAGAGAGATGGGGTAGTGTCACACTTAATTTCCTGAGTAAGGATTTCCAAGGCCCAATTGTCATCCCATTTGTTTTTTTGTTTTTAGGTTTTTTTGGCTTTTTTTTTCTGGACAGAATCTTGCTATGTAGCCCAGACAGACCTCTGATTTATGGGTCTAAACTTGTATGCCTCAAACTTAAAGTCCTCCTGCCTCAGATGCCTGAGTGTTGGGACTGCAGGTATGTGCCTCCATGCCCAACTGAGGATTGCTAGCTGTCAGGAACATTTATGTTCCTACTGTCATACCTTATTCTTACTCTCCTTTCCCACATAGCATAGATTATAAAATCCTAAAACCAGTAAAGCTCTAAATTTAGTCATTTTTTTTATACTGAATCACAGTAAGCTCTCCTGTTGCATTAGTTTTAATATATCTATTACTGATACAAAATAAATATTATAATTACATGTTGTGCTCTGGGCAATTAACCTTACTAGATTATACAACAAGTTCACAAAATAGTAAACATTATTTTCTCAGATTTAGTTTCAGTGATTTCAAAATCTTGTCCACAATACTTTATACTATTGAACTAGTTTTATGTCTGGTGCTTTGGACCTCAATAAATGAGTTTTCACTTAATTCTTGGAAGTGATTGTAATGTAAAAATGGGTATTAGAGAGGAATTTTCAGATCTGGAGAGAGGGAAGTAACATGAAAGGCAGCTTGTCTATAGAATTTGCCTACATGAACAGCTGCTTTTTAAGAAATTATCAATGATTTCCCCAGGCTGAAAAAATTAGACATGTTTTCTGTCTATTGTGGATTGTGCAGCCTTTTGAATATTCCTTTCTAATAATTAGAATAACTATGCTGAGAATGGTGTTTGCTTAAAGAATAACCTTAATATAACCTTAGAATGTTATAGTAAAACCTGAACGTGTTTGTTCTTTAGCTAATACAACCAGTGTTGTGTTTCTGGTAGTTTAAACTATGTTATGGTGAGCAAGAAATGATTCAAAGTTTGAAAATTATGAAAGGATGTAGAATTTCTAATTCACTCCTAATTGATTGCATCTAATGTACGTGTTAGGTTCATATCAAGGGGAGACCCCAGTGCAAAAGTATTTAGGACTCCTGCCGGGCATGGTGGCATACGCCTTTAATCCCAGCACTTGGGAGGCAGAGGCAGGTGGATCTCTGGGAGTTCAAGGCCAGCCTGGTCTACAAAGTGAGTTCCAGGAGAGCCAGAGCTACAGGGAGACCCTGTCTCAAAAAGACCAAAAAAAAAAAAGATTTAGGACTCCGATAAAGATCACTCAGGATAGCTGGGCGTGGTGGCGCAAGCCTTTAATCCTAGCACTTGAGAGGCAGAGGCAGGTGGATCTTTGTGAGTTCAAGGCTAGCCTGGTCTATGGAGTGAGTTCCAGGACAACTGGGGCTACAGGGAGACCCTGTCTCTAAAAGGCCAAAAAAAAAAAAAAATCACTCAGGTTTTATTTTAGGGTGTAGGGCTCCCATCTGTCTTGGGAGCAGGACTGCCAGGAACAACATGGGGTTTGGCAGACTTTTTTTTTTTTTTTACTTTTTATCTTTGTATGTGTATGAATGTACTGTCTGCATGCAGGTCTGTGCCCGTGTCGTGCAATGCCGTGGAGGTCAGAAGAGGGTCTTGGATTCCCTTGGAACTGGAGTTCTCCTGGAATTGGAGTTACAGACGGTTCTTAGCCACCATGTGGGTGCTGGGGATCAAACCCCGGTCCTCTGCAAGAGCGTCGGTGCTCTTAACAGCTAGGCTATCTCTCCAGCCCTTGGAAGACTTTTTAAGAGGGAAGTAGACAATGGGACTTGGGAGCTTTAGGGAGGTAGGCAATAGGGCACAGGTGATTGGCCAGTATCAGGGTGAACAGCTTGAGAAAAACGTCCTAGCTTGAGAAAAACATGGCATTTTTCTCTCGTAGTGGGCCAAACATGGTTACAGTGACCTTTTCCCAGAGTGTAGGATGGTGGTCAAGAGTGACTACTTCTCAGGATTTCCAGGTCCAAATTTACATTGTACCCTTTCGTGTCACAGGGATGGGGGCAGTGTTTCTCCTTCTAGCTGCTTCCTGCTGACGGGGGCAATGAAGAGGGAGTTAACACAAGAGGGTGAGATGCTTTACACCATCTTCAGCAGGGAGGCATTCATATTTGTCTAAAGGGAAAGTATATAAAAGTCGATTAAAACTGGTGTGGGTGAATTGCTGGATATGCTCTTGTCAGCACCAGATAACTCAAGGAGCTATTACCAGGATGAGACCCAAGTTTACTAGAGGTCCAGTTAGGGGATACAGCCATGGAGTTACACCCTGAAGCCCAGGGAGAAGACACAGTTTTTGGCATTCCTAGCCTTTGACACAGACCACATTGCTAAGAGACTCAAAAACATTTTGGCTTCTAGCCAAGAAACTGGCTACTTTTGGGGATTCTTTTTATTAAGATCTAAATTTTTATACCCAAAGTACAATTTCTTAGGCTTTAAAGAAGAAATATACTGATTTCTTTAATTTTTGGTTATATGTGCCTTTGGGGTGTTTAAGTCTATACAGTTAGCCCAGATAACCAAGTTTTGTTTTCTCAGGGTCATTTGAGGATCTGGTCCTCAGGGGTCATTTGAGTTTTGGAGGGGAGCCCCTGGCTCCTTTTGGCTTTCCTTTTACCAGTTCCATCTACATGAGGACAAAGTCAAGTTTTGCTTGACCAGGTTTCACTTCAAAGTGTGAGGAGACTTTCCTGTGTTGACCTTCTTTATAGACTGGACCCCAGTTTGAGTCTGTCTGGTGCCTCTGTGACCTCTCTGAACAAGAAGACAGGTGACTCAGTTACAGGACATTTCAAGATATGCCACTATAGTTCTCTGGGACTTAGTTGACCACAGAAGTCAAAAACAAAGTTGTCCCTTTGGCCGAATTGGTATGGACATTAAGTAATGGTCATTAACCATCCAGGAAGGTTAAGTTACACCAGCCTGATACTTATAATTACTTTATAACATTAGAGAAATCTTGAACAAAAGCTGAAGAAGCCATGTATAAACATTGACTGGAAGAGAGATTTGACATCATAGGTTAAGTACATGTAGCCCATGAAAGAGATTTAAAACAATTTCAGGTCTATCTGTCTTTTGGTGTTTTTGAGACAAGGTCTCCCTGTAGCCCCAGCTGGCCCGGAGACCAGGCTAGCCCTGAACTCACAGAGATCTGCCTGCCTCTGCCTCTTGAGGGCTGGGATTAAAGGCATGCGCCACCACAACCGGCTTCAGACCTATCATAAATGTAAACTGTTTACCACAAACAGAAGCAGTCTCTTTTCTTTCCCAGACCTCTATATCCTGATTGATAGTTTTCCAGAAAGCAGGAGTTATATCACATACCTATAGACAGGAAATAAGCTGATAAGGTTTATCAAGCACATCCAAACTGCCTCGTTCTGGACTGCATGCCACTGGTTCAAGGAAGTAAAACCTAGCTTCTCTTGAGCCAAATTACCTGGTTATGAACGAAAAATATCAAAAGTAACATATAATACAGAGAAACATAAAGAAAATATTTCAGTAGCCATAGGTGACCAATACTTTTCTGTGTCCATTTACTACTATACCAGATTCAAGAATGCAGGTCCTATCCTTAAGCAAAAAGTCTTATAAGGTGTTGTGAGATTAAAAGAGAATTTCTTGTCAAAAACAGAATCTATCTAATGACAGAGGTTCCCAATACTACAGGAAACCTAGAAGCATGACTGTGGAATATTGCAAATAAGAGACCTGAAACGTTAGCTTAAATACTTTTCCCTTTTCCCATCCTAATAAGACCAATTAAAGATTGACAATAGCAAAAGCATGAAGTATAGTTTTCCTGCATTTGATTCCCCCACAGCTGTCTACAGTCAACTTTCTCCCACAGTAGCACACAGAAACCTAGAAAGTTATAGGAGATGGACACACAAGCAAACAGCACACAGGGTCAGAACTGATAGCCTTCCAGGCAGTGAGGCAGCAGTTCAGGCCCAGGGAATTCCCTTGCTTCCTATGAGGAAGGGAGGAAGAAAGGGCCCAGGCCATCCAGGGGATCAGTTCTCATTAGAGCACCTCAGGAGAAGCCATTTGGTACCACCACTGACCCAAGTGCTGGACCCCAAGTGGGTCTCCAGTCAGAGAAACAAAAGCATAGCCATCATGTTTGGAAATTCCTAAGCTCCAAATGCCTCCACCCAAACCAGACCAAGATTTCTGGCTTTGGTTGTTGATGAGAATTTTACTAATAGCTAGCAAAATATAGTTTATTTGTTCTTTTGTTCCTTTGAGTCAGGGTTATGCCTGCCTCTACCTCCTGAGTGCTGGGATTTAAGGTGTGGGCCGCCACACCCGGCTAGTTGAAAAACACTCCTAAAAGTTCAGCTACCCCAGGCCACCGGGTTCACGAATGCATCAGGGCCTAGTCTTAAGCAAAACTCTTATAAGGCGTCGTCATATTAAAAGATTAGCACTTCTTGTCATAAGCCAAATTCCTAACTTCCCAGGGTTTAAAAGAGAAGACTAATATTTAATGTTTCTTATAGGGGGAGATCCCTTTACATATGAAAGCAGCAGGGTTCCCCTTACCTAAGCTATTAGTATGACATAAATCAGAGGAGACAGGGTGGACAATGAAGGAAATACTAAGACTTCAGGTTAAGAATAAATAAATCTTGGGCTGGAGAGATGGCCTAGCGGTTAAGAGCACCGACTGCTCTTGCAGAGGACCCGAGTTTGATCCCCAGCACCCACATGGCTGCTAAGAACCGTCTATAACTCCAATTCCAGGAGAACTCCAGTTCCAGGGGAATCCGACACCCTCTTCTCACCTCTGTGGCATTGCACGACATGGGCGCACAGACCTGCATGCAGACAGTACATTCATACACATACAAAAATAAATAAAATTTAAGCCGGGCGCGGTGGTGCATGCCTTTAATCCTAGCACTTGGGAGGCAGAGGCAGGTGGATCTTTGTGAGTTCAAGGCCAGCCTGGTCTACAGGGTGAGTTCCAGGACAGCTGGGGCTACAGGGAGACCCTGTCTCGAAAATAAATAAATAAATAAAATTTAAAAAAAAAGAATAAATCTTAAAAGCAGTTACTCCAAACAAATTGCAGTTATCTCATTTTGCCCCAGGCTGTTCTCTTGGAGGCAAAAGGCTGCCTTAGGCCTTTTGGGGTTCAGCTATTAAAGCAGATTGACCAGCTGATGGTTTTTTAAATTTTATTGCCTAGGACTTCTAGTTAAGCATGCATATATATACTGTTTTGTATGAACAAGTAGTACTTAGAAGGTCTGTGAAAGAATAGATATTTAAAGATATTTAGGGGGGGGCTGGAGAGATGGCCTAGCGGTTAAGAGCGCCGACTGCTCTTGCAGAGGACCCGGGTTCGACCCCCAGCACCCACATGGCGGCTGAGAACCGTCTGAGACTCCAATTCCAGGAGAACTCCAGTTCCAGGGGAATCCGACACCCTCTTCTGACCTCCGCAGCATTGCACGACACGGGCACACAAACCTGCATGCAGACAGTACATTCATACACATACGGAAATAAATAAAATTAATAAAAAAAAATAAAGATATTTAGGGTACCTGGCTTTATAAGGCCTTTGAATGCACCATGAAAATATTTCTATTTTGATTAGGCATGCCAGAATAAAAAAAATTCGAGGGTGGAGGTTTGAGACAGGGTCTACCTGTAGCCCAACTGTCCTGGAATGCATTCTGTAGACCAGGCTGGCCTTGAATTCACAAAGATCCGCCTGCTTCTGCATCCTAAGTGCTAGGATTAAAGGGGTGTGCCACCATGCCCAGCTATCTTTTTTTGTTTGTTTGTTTGTTTACCAGAATAAAATTTAAACTAATAATTCTTGTGCACAAAAACTAAAGAAGGAAAACTTTAAGTGGCCACAGCTTAAATTTTTTTGAGACAAGTAACACATGAAGACAATTAATATAATTAGGTAAGATTTTAACACATGGGAACATAACAAAACATGACATTACATGGAGTTTTAAACATAAGAAAACGATGATCAAACATAGGTAGTAGATGGAAAGGAAAAACTTGGAGAGGAAAAACTTAGATTTGAGGTTTATGATAAGTTTTATGGGAGTGACAGTGACAGCAGGGGTATTTTAAAGGATAGAGAAAAACCAGTGAAGTGGAGAGGCTGGGAGTAGAACCTAGGTCCTCTGTGGGAGAGTTCTTTTTTTTTTATGAAGGGCAGGGTGCCCAGGAATGGGTTTCACCCTGTATTAGTCACTTTTATGTTGCTGTGATAAAACACCATGACCAAGGAACTTGGTCATGGTGTTTTATCACAGCAACAGAAAAGGAAGAGTTTATTTGAGCTTACGATTGATGGTTCCAGGGAATTAGAGTCCATTGTGGCGGGAGGCATGGTGGCTGGAGACTGGAGCAGCAAACCGAGGGTCACATCTCGCAATGAGCACAGGAAGCAGAGAGAGGGCGACTGTAGACCACGAGGCTTGTTAAAACTCACTAAGCCTGCTCCCAGTGACACACTTCCTCCAGCACGGCCACACACCCCAAGACCTCCAAAAACAGTGCCACCAACTGGAGACAAACGTCTGAATACCTACAGCCTATGGGGGACACTCATCCAAACCACCACACACCCCAAGAGAAAGGCAGTCAGAAAGATATCAGGAAATGCCACCTGGGGCAGACTCCTCAGAGAAGGAAACAGAGGGGAGTTTAACCAGGTGAAGCTGAAGAAGGGGAAGGAGAGGAAGGAGATCACTCTCAGACCACTTCACGGCAGTCTGCAGATAGCTTGAGAAGGAGTGAGAAGATTAGAACAATATGATTAAACGCTTGCAGTCAGGGAATTCTCAGGTTAGCATGATCCCTTAGAGTTCACTAGTATTTATAAATTCTTTGAATTATGCCATGTGGCTGGATTAAGATGGTGGCAAGGTCACATGGGTCACTGCCATTTTGAAAATGGTATTGTCCAAGATTGTCCATGTGGCTATAATGTCATCAACCAAGATGGAGAACAGATCAAATGATTGCCTCCCTCTTGGTGAGGTCACTAGCCATGATAGCAACTACAGGGCTACCTTAGCAAGCTCAGCTCTATGACAAAGTAAAACCATCTACCACCAGGGTATATATCACAGATTAAATGTTGATAACAACCCCTTTTGCTTTTAAAAAACAAAAGCCAACTAAGTTAGACTTCATTGGGTGCTTGGTTCTAAGAGTTTCTCAGAATCCTAGAGGTTATAGTAGGAAGCAGAGAAGGCATCCAAGTGGGTCAAAGAGATGGCTTGGATTGGGAGGAACCCATAATTGAACAGATAAAGAAGAGAACAAGTCCAGATAAGGATGTAGAAAAGGGGGATGAAACAGCAGGTCTTGGGAGAGTAAGATAACAGGAGTCCTGGGAGGAGAATGAGGGTGAGATGAGGAGAAGAAATAATGGAGAAATCATGAAAAGCAGAGACTGACGGCAGCAGGGAGCTGGGAAATTATCTGCCAGGAAGTGTCTCTGCTTGGTAGGTGTTCCCAAATGAGTGCTCCACACTTCCAGAACAACTTTTGAGAGTGGGACCTTGGAATCCACAGGAGACCCAGAAAGAGAGGTGACCACTATCCAGAAAAGGAAGAGAGACAGAATGAGAGAGTGTTCCTCTCAGGCCTAGGGAAGACCATGTGGAAAAGAAGGAAGAAAATTTGAGAGCTATTGAGGGACAGGTCCATCCCTCAGGTGGGCATGAATTCGCTCAGTAACCATGCAAGCAGATCAACAGTTGGAGACCAGAGGAATTCAGTGGCTGTGGGTACTGGTCCTGGGGTGACCAAGTTTGGGAGGGAGGGAGAGAGAGAGACAGACAGAGAGAGAGAGAGAGAGAGAGAGAGAGAGAGAGAGAGAGAGAGAGAGAGAGAAGAGAGAGAGAGACCGAGGGGTGGAAAGAAAAGGAGATTGAGTAAGGGAAACCGGTACTCTGGACAAAGTCAGATCCGTTGTAAGTGGAGAGCCTGTACCTGGCAGCCAGTCCCTTCAGAGTTCGGCAACCACACCCGGCCCAAGGCACAGCCAGGGCCTCAACCCTCTCCCAGGTTTCAGCACCAGATGTTAGGTTCGTTTTGAGGGGAGACCACGACAGCACAAAAGTATTCAGAAGTTGGGCATAGTGGCACACACCTTTAATTCTATCACTTGGGAGGCAGAGGCAGATGGATCTTTGTGAGTTCAAGGCCACCCTGGTCTACAGAGCAAGCTCCAGGCCAGCTGGGACTAAAGGGACACCTTGTCTCAAAAAGACCAAAACAAAAAACAAAAAACAAAAAAACCTACTAGTTTCTGAGCCAGGGGTGGTGGCAGCACACACCTTTAATCCTAGCACTTAGGACGCAAAGGCTGAGTGCTGGTAGAGCTCTGAGAGATCAAGGCCAGCTTAGTCTACATACTAGTTCCAGATTAGCTCAGACTACATGGAAACCCTATCTCAAAAAGCCAAAATTTAGGGGCTGGAGAGATGGCCTAGTGGTTAAGAGCCCCAACTGCTCTTGCAGAGGAACCGGGTTTGATCCCCAGCAACCAAATGGCAGCTGAGAACTGTCTTTAACTCCAGTTCCAGGGGAATCCGACACCCTCTTCTGACCTCCGCAGCATTGCACGACACAGGTGCACAAACCTGCATGCAGACAGTACATTCATACACATATGAAAATAAGTAAATAAAAAAAAAGCCAAAATTTAAAAACTAAAAAAAAAAAAAAAGCCTACTAGTTTCCCAAACTAACAGGTGCTGGATCCTTCCACAGATCAACAGGACTGAACATCTAGGAATGGAACCTCCTCTCTCTCTCTCTCTCNCTTTTGCAGCCTAATTTATCATAAGTTTTTAGAAGTGTGAGTAATCACATTTTATGTTTTGGTTTTGTCCTTCTGCCATGTCATATTACTTATTTAGGCTCTAATCCAGTGCCTATTTGTTCTGGCAAAAAGTTTTGGATTCTGAGCTGGATATGGTAGACTTTATCTCTAATCCCAGAATGTGGAAGGCTGAGGCAGGAAGATCAATGCAAGTTTGAAACCAGCCAGGGCTACGTGGAGAGATCTGAAAAAAAAGAAAAGAAATACTGGAAATGTAACTGATAGAGTGCTTGTTTAACATACTGGAAGCTCTGAGTTCAATCTCCAGTATAAGAAAAAGAAAGATAAAAAGATTCAAAGAATTGCCTATCAGGAGCCTTCCTTTAAAAAAAATCTGGTGCTGGTATAGTGGTGCACACTTTTAGTCCCAGTACTTGGGAGTCAGAGGCAGGCAGATAAATGTCTGTGAAATAAAGGCCAACCTGTTCTACATGGTGCATTCCAGGCCAGCTGTGGGAACAGAGAGACCCTGTCTCAAAAGAAGAGAAGGAGGAAAAGAAGGAATGAAAATAAATAAATAAATAAATAAATAAATAAATAAATAAATAAATAAAATAATAAGCCTCTGCAGAGAAAAACTTTGGAAAGACTGAAAGATGCAAGACATACATGGCAGAAGGCATGAACTGGGGTGGGATGGGGAGCAGGGAAAAGGGAACATGTCTAAATTGGACTGAAAAATGATGTATGAAATACACAAAACATCAATTAAAGTATTTTATTTTTAAAAAAGAAAAGTCTGGGTTTTATAAATAAAACCATAAGAGAATTTAGGCAAGTTTACTATCTTAGAAATTAAAGAATGGGGGCTAGCAAGATAGCTCAGTAAGTGTTGTTGCTGGCAACTAAGTTTGATCCCTGGAACCCACATGCTAGAAAGAGAGAACTGACTCCCCCAAGGTTTCCTTGACACACACACACACACACACACACACACTAAAGCACATGTGCACACTCATGCTCACATGTACAAGAAAGAAAAAGAAAGAGAGAGAGAAAGAAAGAAAGAGAAAGAGAAAGGTAGATAGATGTATTAGTTACTTTTCTATTGCTGTGATAGAGCACCATGACCAACTTATGGAAGAAAGAAGTTTTGTTTGCCTGCAGTTCCAGAGGAAAGCATGACCACAAGAGCCAAAACCTCAGAGAACTCACATCTTGATCTGTAAAAATGAAGCAGAAAGAATGAACTGGATGTGGGGTAAGGTTATGGACCTTCAAAGCCTGCTTTCAATGTCATACTTCCTACAGCAAGGATACACCTCCTAAATATTCGGTGATCTCCCAAACAGCGCTGCTAACTGGGGACAAAGTTTGCAGATAGTTGAGCTAGCACATTCCACTCCCTGGCCCCCATAGGCTCATGGCCATCTCATAATGCAAAATGCATTTAGTCCAATGTTAAAAGTTCCCGTAGTCTTTCACAGTCTCAACACTCCAAAACTCCCAAGTCTCTTCTGAGACTCAAGGCAATCTCTTACTTTGTTGTAAAATCAAAAAGCATATTACATGCTTCCAACAAACAATGACAAAAAAAAAACATACATTTCCATTCCAAAAGGGAGAAATAGGATCATAGTGAGGAAATAAGGAGCCAAAGCAAGACCAAAACCTAGCATGGCAAACACCAAATCCTGTAGCTCCATGTATGCTGTCCAAGACTCTAGTTCTGAAGAGCATAGGTGGCACCACCCCTCCAGCCTTGCTGCCTACAACATACATCTCTCTCTTGGACTGCTTCTACTCTCATTATGCATCTTATTTTTTGGAAGATGTCTCACAACTCTCACATCTCCAACTTCCTGGGGTCTCCACAATCCAGGGTTTACTTTCACAGCTTCATTCAATGGCCTTCTTTTCATAGGGACTCTTACACATTGTTCAGCCTGAGCAGCTCTCTGAAACTGTGGGGTTTCAAGAGGCCCTCACTTTTACATCCTTTATGTCTCTAAAGCCAGCACCACATACACAGCACTGCCAAAGACGGATGCCAGCTTGAGATAGACTCTGGCCGGGCCTGGTGGCGCACACCTTTAATCCTAGCATTTGGGAGGCAGAGGCAGGCAGATCTTTGTGAGTTCGAGGCCAGCCTGGTCTATAGAGTGAGTTCCAGGACAGCTGGGACTACAGGGAGACCCTGTCTTGAAAAGACCAAAAAACAAAAAAAAAGAGATAGACTCTTGCCCCCTTCAACTGCATTTTTACCAGCTTTTGTATTGAAGCAATTGCTTTTTAGGATCAGACAATCCCTTAGGCTCTTTTTCAGAAGTTGGAAGCTTATCTGGGTGGGGTCTTGCCCTGAGGACATCCTTCTTAACAGTTTAATGGGTCTAATCTCCTTAACAATTATAGCTTTTTTCCCAGCACATGCCTTGGCTCTAACCTTAACATTCCTAGTGCTCTTTTTCTCTCCAAAGTGTACATTTTGTATTCTTTCTGCCCTACTCGCTAGTTCTTTGTAGAACTGCATAAGACTCACCATTAATAACCATGCCAGAGATTCAATATCATCCTGTTGTGAAATTTCCTCCATCAAGAAATTATTTCATTTACTTCAAAATAAAACCTTGGGCTGGAGAGATGGCCTAGTGGTTAAGAGCGCTGACTGCTCTTGCAGAGGACCCAGGTTTGATCCCCAGCACCCACATGGCAGCTGAGAACAATCTGTAACTCCAATTCCAGGAGAACTCCAGTTCCATGGGAATCCAACACCCTCTTCTGACCTCTGCAGTGTTGCATGACACAGGTACACAAACCTGCATGCAGACAGTACATTCATATAAATAAATTAAATAAATAAATAAATAAATATAAAATTAAAATAAAGCCTCAAGCAAGTTCTTAGGACACAGGCAGAAGGCACCCAGATTCTTGGCCAGCATACCATAGAAATGACCTCATATCCCATTGATAATATTGTTCCCTCTGCAGCCTCTTAAACCAGGCCTCCATATTACTCTCGGCACTATGGTCCTCGGGCTCCTATGAATGGCTTGTTAAGCTCTGCATATTACTTTCCTGTTGCTGTGATAAAACACCAAGGAAACTTATAGAAAGAGGTGTTTATTTAGGCTTATACTCCTAACGCTATAAGAATCCATCATAGGGGCTGGAGAGATGGCCTAGCGGTTAAGAGCGCCAACCGCTCTTACAGAGGACCCGGGTTCGATCCCCAGCACCCACATGGCGGCCAAGAACCGTCTGAAACTCCAATTCCAGGAGAACTCCAGTTCCAGGGGAATCCGACGCCCGCTTCTGACCTCCGCGGCATTGCACGACACGGGTGCACAGACTTGCATGCAGACAGTACATTCATACACATACAGAAATAAATAAAAATTAATAAAAAATTAAAAAAAAAAAAAGAATCCATCATAACAGGGTAGGTATGGCAGGAGGCAGCCAGAGCACAAAGCTGAGTGCTCACTTCTTTAAGCAGGCACAGGTAGCAGAGAGAGACAGACTGCAACTAGGAATGGCTTTTTTTTTTGGTCTTTTTTGAGACAGGGTCTCCCTGTAGCTCTGGCTGTCCTGGAACTCACTCTGTAGACCAGGCTGGCCTCGAACTCACAGAGATTCACGTGCCTCTTAAAGCCTACCACCAGTAATGTGCTTCCCCCAGCAAGGCTGTACCTCCTAAAGATAACATAAAAGTCCCCAAACAATATCAGGAACTGGGGACCAAATATTCAAATATTTAAGCCTTTTGGGGGACAGTTCTCATTCAATTCACCACAATAAATAGTTTTAGAATAAAAATTTTAAGCCTATTTCTCGGTCTGGAGAGATGGCTCAGTAGTTAAGAGCACTGGCTGCTCTTGCAGAGGACCCAGGTTTGAGTCCCAGCATCCAAAAGGTGGCTAACAACTGTCTATAACTCCAGTTCCAGGGAAATCCAAGACCTTCTGGCCTCTGCAAGCATTGCATAACAGGGATGTACTTACACACGTGCAGGCAATACACTCATACACATAAAATAAAAATATTTTTTTAGAAAACCCCATTTCTCACTGGCCATTTCTCACTGGGTATGGTCGTACATGCCTTTAATCTCAGCACTCAGGAGGCAGAGGCAGGCAGATCTCTGTGAGTTCAAGGCCAGCCTGGTCTACATAGTAAGTTCTAGGCCAGCTGGGGCTATAGGGAGACCCTGTCTAAAAAACAAACCAAAAACCCTATTTCTCTATTTGTTTCCTATAGGGGAATTGTTTCAATTTCAGATTAGTTCTGTTTTTGTTTTGTTTTGAAATGGGGTCTCACTGTATAGCCCTAGCTCCCTGGACCTTGCTATGTAAACCATTCTAGTCTGGAACTCACAGACATCTGCCTCTGCCTCTGCTTCTCCCTCCCAAGAACTGGAACTTAAGGCATGTGCCACCATGCCCAGAGAGAATGTTTTAGTATAAGGATTTTTTTCCCAGCCAGGTGTGTTTGCGCACCCCTTCAATCCTAGCACTTGGGAGGCAGAGGCAGGCGGATCTTTGTGAGTTCAAGGCCAGCCTGGTCTACAGAGTGAATTCCAGGACAGCTAGGGCCTCAGAGAGACCCTGTCTCGAAAAGACAAAAAAAAAAGGATTTTTTTTTTCCGTATTGGTTAGTTGTTTAGTTTTTGAGACAAGGTCTTTCTGTGATACTATTCATCCTCCCACAGATGATCTTCCTATGTCTACCTCCCGAATGCTAGAATTACAGACATGTACCATTACACTGGATTAGAAGGTGCTTGCTTGCTTGCTTTTCTTCTTTTCTTCTGGTGCCAAGAATGGAATTACAGGGGTTCAAACTTGGTGGGCAAGGGAGCTTCATCCCAGCCCTTTACATTAAATTTTTTTAAATTTTTATTTATTTTTGTATGTGTATGAATGTACTGTCTGCATGCAGGTCTGTGCACCCGTGTCGTGCAATGCCACGGAGGTCAGAAGAGGGTCTCGGATTCCCCTGGAACTGGAGTTCTCCTGGAATTGGAGTTACAGACGGTTCTCAGCCGCCATGTGGGTGCTGGGGATCGAACTCAGGTCCTCTGCAAGAGCAGTCAGTGCTCTTAACCGCTAGGCCATCTCTCCAGCCCCCACATTGAATTTTTTTAATACTTTATTTTTATGTTATGTGTATGAGTGTATTGCTTGCATGTATATAATTACACCTGTATCATGCAGTGCTTGTAGAGGTCAGAAGAAGGTCTTGGATTTCCCTGGAACTAAAGTTATGGACAGTTATTATCTGCTTTGCGGGTGCTGGGAATCAAACCCCAGGACCTCTGTAAGATCAGCCAGTGCTCTTAATCACTGCACCACCTCTGCAGCCCCATACATCATTTAATGTAGAGGAGGCAAAATGAAGTTTTTCAAATTACACTCTTTTTTGAGGGGGTCTTTTTTGAGACAGTATCTCCCTTTAGTCCCAGCTGTCCTGGATCTCTCTCTGTAGACCAGGCTGGCCTTGAACTCACAAAGATCTGCCTGCGTCTGCCTGGGATTAAGGGCTTATGCCACCACACCTGGCTTCAAATTATACTCTTAAAAATATGTAAATATATCAGCATACAAATATTAAAATACATGAAGAAAAATAGCCAAAATGTTCTTGGGTTTGTTTGTTTGTTTGTTTTAGGGTTTGGTTTGCTTTTGGTTTGTTTGGGGGTATTGGGTGTTGTTTTGAAGGTTTCTGTTTTGTTTAATTCTTGTTCTGGAAAAAAAAATGCATAGTAGATTCCATAAGCCTTTTCTGTGACAGTAGAAAACCTGTGGGAAAGCATCCACATATGCTTATGTTCCTGTAGTGGAAATGTTCGTAATTGCAATGTGCAATTTCCTTTGAATGAAGATAAATGGATTTATGTTGGTTATGCTTATGTTTCAGAATGTGTTTGCGGTGTTCTTTAAATATAGTTTATCCATTCATCCATTTCCCCTTCTCCAGAACCCCCCTGTGCAGTTAGGAACATTCCAGTTGCTTGTTCTTGGTGTAAAGAAAGGCCATTGATTTTTGTTTCAGGTTAATTTTGTATCCTGCCACTTTGCTGAAGCTGTTAGTCATTTCTAGGAGTTTTCTGGTGGAGTTTTTAGCATCCCTTAAGTAAACAATCATATCATCAGCAAATAGGGATAGCTTGACTTCCTCTTTTCCAATTAATACTACTTTAATTTCCTTTTCTTGTCTTATTGCTCTAGCAAGTGTTTGAAGCACTATATTGAAGAGGAGAGGTGACAGGGGGCAGCCTTGCCGAGTTCCTACCTTTAAAGGGAATGTTTCTGTCATTTCCCCATTTAGGGTGATATTGGCTGTGGGTTTTCTGTATATGGCTTTGATTACATTGAAGAATGATCCCTCCAATCCACTTCCTTCTAGGACTTTAAGCATGAAGGGATGCTGGATTTTGTCAAAGGCTTTTTCAGATGTCAGATCTCAAGAGTCACACAACCCTACCTTTAATACCAGCTGGGAGGATAACTCCACCCCCACAGCCACAAAAGCCAATTAAGCCAAAAACAGATGGATTAACGGATTAACAATCAGCCTTGCTGAGGCACCCAGTTCCTACCTGCCTTCCTGCTCTTCCTTCTGCTGGTCTCAGGAGATCTCCTGTTTTTTTTTTTTTTGTTTTTTGTTTTTTGTTTTGGTGTTTTTGTAGCCCCAGCTCCTGAGTGCTAGGATTAAAGGCGTGCACCACCACGCCTGGCTTTAAGTTTTCTGTTTTGTTTTGTTTTTGTGTTTGGTTTGGTGTTGCGTTTGTGTTGTGTGGTAGCTTTATGTTGCATATTATTGTTCCTCAGACTTTTTGTCTTTGGTTCAATTAGGGCTACTTTAGAAGTAGTTCACCCAGGACTAGGAGATGGCCTAGCAGTATTAAAGCTCCGACATGCTCTGCAGAGGACAGTAAATAAACCCAACTATGGGCTAAACAAAAACCAAAAAAACAAAAACAAAAAGCCATAGTAGCCATAGCCCTGGGGCTGGCTGCTGCTATTCTTTAAAGTATGTGAATAAAACATTCAACTGAACGGCGGCGGGATGTGAGAAAAGAACAAAGTCAGCATGTTGCCCCCCCCTCCAATGTTCTTACTCACAGTTACCAGGGGAGTCCAAAACGCTTCTTGACCTACCGAGACTCGTGCACGACCATGGGTATGCAAACCTACGACAGAACAATTACTATTCATATCACAACAAAAAAAAAAATTTTTTTTTTAAATATGTTCTCCCAAACAGGTTTTTCCCTCATCAGCTACACCAATCTGTGGCCCGCATCAGGACAACACACTTATTTTTTTTTTTTTTTTTTTTTTTCTTTTTGTCTTTTCAAGACAGGGTCTCCCTGTAGCCCCAGCTGTCCTGGAACTCACTCTGTAGACCAGGCTGGCCTTGAACTCACAAAGATCCACCTGCCTCTGCCTCCCAAGTGCTAGGATTAAAGGCGTGAGCCACCACGCCCGGCTACACAATTTTTTTTTTTTAATGAAATCCAAGTTCCACAAGCACATCGGGATGGGCTGCAAGATGGACATGTGAAAAATATGTCAGCTTTGCCCTCACTTGGTTCTTCTTAGACTGAATCCAAGAGGCTGTCATCTGAAAGACTGCTGAGGACTCTGCAGTCAAACCCAGGTCAAAACCCATTTGTTCTAGTTCCCAGAGTAAACTACTAAACATTTTACCCCATTAACCTGGGCTGCTCTTCTCTCTGCCTAAGGTGTGGCTGGCAGTCCTGGCAAGTGAGTTACCTGAAAGGTATTGACTCTGTTGCTTTAGGCATGACTGTTCCAGGGTTATATATGATAATATATTACTCTGCTAGAGATTATACATCAAGGATGAAATTATTGAGCATTAGTTGTTCTGTTGGCTGTCAAGGAATAAATTGGTTAAGAGTTTTGCTGTTGTTACAGTGTCTTTCTCCCCATGAGGTAATTAACAGCCCCACTACTGGGAGCTAAGCCTACGACTGAGTTGCCTTCTATCTTTAATAGGGTGAGCATATCTTGTCTAAATATAGCAAGGTGTGGACTTGGCTAATACCATGGGAGACAGTAGAATGACCTTCACAGTTCTTCATTACTAGTGTTACATTTATATTTAAAGAAAGAGGAATGCTTCTTTAGTTCTCCTTATAGCCTGAAATCCTCTTTCTAGCTATATATTTCAAAAGGTAAAAAGTTTTATGTACTATTCCAGGAACAAAAAAAAAGTTGTAAAAGCCTACTCGTGAAGAGGCCAGGTGTTGACGTATATTAGCTACTTGGGAGGCTCAGATGGAGGATCACATGTTCTAGGCTAGGCTTGGCACCATAGGGAAACTCTTGTCTCAGAAGAAAAGGGAGAGAGAGAGGCCAAGAGTTATTTTTGTATAAAAATCTGCTTAGTGGTGACTTTTTTTTCTAGTTTATTGACCAAAAGTTAACATGCATTCAGGATATAAACAATAAATTCAGGATATAAACAATAAAGCTTAAGCTTCATGTAATTTAGGTACTTTAGAGAAATGACTTGAACTTTATAATCCTGGTACTACTTCTGTAGTTTGTTTTGTTTTGTTTAGTTTTGTTTTATGTTGTTTTGTGTTACAACAGGGTCTCCTGTAACCCTAACTGGGCTGGAACTTGCTATATAGACCTGGCTGGCTTCTATCTCACAGAGATCCACCTACCTCTGCCACCCTCCAGAGGGAGAGCTGGAACTAAAGCCATAAAATACTTTTTTTTAAAAAAAAGTTTAGCCCGGCACACTAAAGGTGGCACACGCCTTTAATCCTAGCACTCGGGAGGCAGAGGCAGGCGGATCTTTGTGAGTTCAAGGCCAGCCTGGTCTACAGAGCGAGTTCCAGGACAGCTGGGGCTACAGGGAGACCCTGTCTTGGAAAAGACAAAAAAAAAAGTTTTCGGGCTGGAGAGATGGCTCAGCGGTTAAGAGCACTGACTGCTCTTGCAGAGGACCCGGGGTTCGATTCCCAGCACCCACATGGTGGCCAAGAACCATCTTTAACTCCAGTTCCAGGGGAATCCGACGCCCTCTTCTGACCTCTGCAGCATTGCATGACACTGGTGCACAGATCTGCATGCAGACAGTACATTCATACACATAAAAGAAATAAAATAATAATAATAAATAATAAAAGTTTTCATCTACTAAGAAGACAGGATTTTTAAATTTTTTTATAAATGTTACGAGTGTGTTGCCTGTATGTATGTAAGTGCACCTGTGTTGTACAATGCCTATGGAAGACAGAAGAGGATGTCAGATCCCCTGGAACTGCAGTTACAGATGGTTGTTAGCAACCATACAGGTGCTGGGATTCAAACCTGGGTCCTCTGCAAGAGCCCCCAATACTCTTAACCTCTGAGCCATCTCTCAGCCCCTAAGAAAGGATGTTTTATTCCCCAAGTATATGATACAGAGTGTACATATCATTAATCCCATTTTTAACAAAGTAGACTGGTTTTTCTCTTTTTGTTTTTGTTTTGTTTTTTGAGACAGGGTCTTCCTTTAGTCCCAGCTGGCTAGAGCTCACTATGTAGAGTAGGCTGGCCTTGAACTCACAGACATCTGCCTGCCTCTGCCTCCCAAGTGCTGGGATTAAAGGCATGTGTCACCACGTCTGTCCTAAAATGGTTCTTAGCAGCCATATGGGTGCTGGGAATTGAACCTGGGTCCTCTCCAAGAGCAGTCAGTGCTCTTAACCACTGAGCCATCTCTCCAGCCCAGTAAACTGACTTTTCTAGGAGGCTAAGTGAATCAGTGCAACTAATGAGTATGATTCTGATATGCTTTGTTTTAAGTTTGAAACAACCCTAGTAGCCTCTCTGTAATGAGCATTTCTGTGAAAGAAATACTGCCTTCTTATCCTTTTTTTTAAATTGGTCCACAGGAAAAGCACAGGATTTGCAGAAATATTCCAGTGAAAGCATTAGACCTATGAACAAATTAATTATTTGGTTATTGAACAGTATTTAGTACCCTACAGAGTTTGAATTGTCACATTTGCAGAGTAGCCCAACCCAGTATGATATATCACCTTGAGAGGCATTCTTTAAGAGTTACTTCTGCCGGGTGTTAATCCTAGCACTTGGGAGGCAGAGGCACGCCGATCTCTATGAGTTCAAGGCCAGCCTGGTCTACAGAATGAACTCCAGGCCAGCTGGGACTAAAGGGAGACCCTGTCTCAAAAGTACCAAAAAAAAAAAGTTACTTCTACTATGATGGCCTAGTGGTTAAGAGCGCCGACCACTCTTACAGAGGACCTGGGTTCGATCCCCAGCACCCACATGGCGGCCGAGAACCGTCTGAAACTCCAGTTCCAGGGGAATCCGACACCCTCTTCTGACCTCCGAGGCACTGCATGACACAGGTGCACAGAACTACATGCAGACAATACATTCATACACATACAGAAAAAAAATTTAGTTGGTATTTTTGCTTGTTTAATGCTATAGAAATATGATGATCTCATCTTGAACTAAAGGTGTACTTTTAAGCTTCCCAATGATAATCTCCTAAAACCAAACTTCTAGGTTTTCAGTGTTACATGAAGAAATTAAGATCTATATTATCTTGCTTTGTGTTACATAATTCACTAGTGACAGATGAACTCTGTTATCTGTAAGTTCCATGTTTCTTTATTTAAAATTTTAATTATATTTTTTGTTTATTTACATTGTGTAATGCTTGCCACAGTGCGTGTTTGTAGGTTAAAGGACAATTTACAGGACTCAGTTCTCTCCTTCCACCATGTGGATCCTGAGAATCAAACTCAGTACATCAGGCTTGGTGGCAAACACCTTTATCTGCTGAATGACCTTACTGGCCTCAGGTTCCATGTTTTTTTACTCCTGAAGTAGGTGAATTCTAATTGTCTTTTGGAGGAAAAATATCTAAAGTGACAAAACAGATTCAAAGGTAACTGGTAGCCATAGGTCATATAATTAGAAAACCCTGGAACCTGGCATGGTAATACACATCTGTAATTCTAGTATTGCAAAGGCCAAAGCAGGAAAAGTCTTGTGTTCAAGGCCAGCCTGGGCTACATTACATAGCAAGACCCTAGCTTTAAAACAAAACAAAAACAAACAACAACAACAAAAAAAATGAAACAAGCTAGGCATCATGGCACATGTTTTAATCCCAACACTCAAGAGGCAGAGGCTCTCTGCGAGATCAAAGTAATCCTGGTCTATATATCGAGTTCCAGACCAAGTGGGACTACAGGGAGACCCTGTCTAAAAACAAAGCCAAAAAAAAGTAGCTCTAGCTAATTGAGTAGCTACTGATTACTGCTTCTTTTAAGTAAAAAAAAAAATTTTCTGAAAACCAGAAGTCTTATTTGTAGAAAGGTTTGATTTGGGGATATTTTGGTTTGCCAGTATTGAGCTCCTTTTTATTTTTATTATTTATTTGTTTGTTATTTATTTATTTTTGAGACAGGGCCTCCCTGTAGCCCCAGCTGACCTGGAACTTGCTCTGTAGACCAGGCTGGACTTGAACTCACAAAGATCCACCTGCCTCTGCCTCCTGAGTGCTAGGATTAAAGTTATATATTTATTTTTAAGTCAGGGTCTCCCTATAGCCCCAGCTGTCCTGGAACTTACTTTGTAGACCAAGCTGGCCTTGAACTCACAGAGATCCACCTGCCTCTGCCTCCTAAGTGCTGGAATTAAAGTCATGCACCACCATGCCCAACTGAGCCCCTTTTTAAATTACTATGTTCTGAATGTAACAGCCACCTTTTCATTTCACGTTTTTTTCATATTTCATCTATAAGATTTTTTTTTCTTTTTTTTTTTTTGGTCTTTTTGAGACAGAGTCTTCCTGTAGTCCCAGCTGTCCTGGAAATCATTCTGTAGACCAGGCTGGCCTTGAACTCACAAAGATCTGCCTGCCTCTGCCTCCCAAGTGCTAGGACTAAAGGCGTGCACCACCACTCCCGGCTCACCTATAAGATCTTAAGTGTTACAATATCATTTTCAGAAGAGAAGTAGGAAGCAATGCTTCTCAGCCATTATAATATGCCAACTTTTCAGTGATTAAGATATAAATTGAGGGCTGGAGAGATGGCCTAGCAGTTAAGAGCGCTGACCGCTCTTACACGGGACCCGGGTTCGATCCCCAGCACCCACATGGCAGCCGAGAACCGTCTGAAACTCCAATTCAAGGAGAACTCCAGTTCCAGGGGAATCCGACACCCTCTTCTGACCTCCGCGGCATTGCACGACACGGGTGCACAAACCTGGATGCAGACAGTACATTGATACACATACAGAAATTAAAAAAAAAAAAAAGATATAAATTGAGCCAGGCTTGGTGGTGCACACCTTTAATCCCAGTACTCTAGAGGCAGAAGCAGACGGATTTCCGTGAGTTCAAGGCCAGCTTGGTCTACATAGTGAGCTCCAGGCCAGTTGGGACTAAAGGGAGACCCTGTCTCAAAAATACAAAAATACAAAAAAAAAAAAAGAAAAAAAGATATAAAATGAATCAAATCTTATTCTCTGGACTTACCATCTTTTCTGTGGATAGCCTGAGGTTTATCTTTTATGTAAATTCTCTTCATTCTCCCTCATTCTATAGCTGGATATTCTTAATGGGTAATTTAGCTGAGAGTCCTGCAAACTTAGTATTTGCTTGTTTAGCCCTCCTTCACTCTAATCCAAACAGATTTGTAAAATTCATTCCCCTTCTGATTGAAGTTGGTTTCAAGTTTCTGATTGATCTTGTTGCTTGTTACATTTCTTCAAATTTGTTTTTAAATAGTGGTTTCAAAAACTTAGTTACACTGTCATTCTTTTTGACTAAAGCCCATCAGTATTCTGTCACATCCGTGGTAGGGGAATAGGAAGGAGGGAAGTCCTTTGTGTAAAAGCTTTCTGCTCAGCTGTTCTTCCTTGATGCTGGAAGTCTGGTGCCTGAAAGGAAATGATATAGACATGTGTGATAACAAAGTGACATGAAGAAAAAATTGTTTGTAAAGCCCCTGGCCTGTTCAGATTGAATAGCTCTCAGCTGGCAGATGGGGGCAGGCAAGTTTGACTTCAGCTGTGAGGTTTAGAAAAGTATAACTAATTTAGAGTCGGGGGTGGTGGCGCACGCCTTTAATCCTAGCACTTGGGAGGCAGAGGCAGGCGGATCTTTGTGAGTTCAAGGCCAGCCTGGTCTACAATGTGAGTTCCAGGACAGCTGGGGCTACAGGGAGACCCTGTCTCGAAAAGACAAAAAAAAAAAAAAACTAACTTAAGAGAAAACCTAGATGGTGAAAGCTATTGTAAGAAAAGTTTGGGCAAAGGCAGGTGGTATGAGAGTTAATAGCTATGTAAATAATTTGTTTTGTTTCTAATCCTCTTGAGAGGCTTAAATCATTGGTATTTGTTAAAGATCTGTCAAGAAAGTCAAGAGGGACAAAGAAAATCTTTTTTATAAGTGAAGGAATTTGCACATATCAAAGCATTTCTCTGTCAGATTTTTCATACAACTGGAATTTCTTCATGAAATAAATTTCTCATTGTACCAGAAAGTAAACAAGATAGATAGTACCATGTGTCTTCCTCTCTTTATTCCCCCAATTTAGATCACCTTCTCTCTTGCCTAGCATACCAAAATAATACCTAAGTTTTACCACTTTACAGTCTGTTTCATCTACTGTGGTTAGAGGAGTCTTTCTGGAAATACAAGCTGTGGCTCTCTGTTATACTCAAGATAAAGTCCAAATTCCTTGGCAAGCAATGTAGACCCTTCAAGATCTGTGTCTGCTTACTTCTCCCCATGTTTACAGCAGCCCTCCCCCTACATTTTTACTGAAACAATGAAATTGAAGTTGATCTCTCCCTCTCTCCCTCCCAACTTCCTTTCAAGCTAATTTCTGCCTGGGCTGAAGCCTGCTAGGGTTCCTGGGCTGAAGCCTGCAAGGGTTCCAGGGCAGATTATGTAAAGGACCTAGAAGAAGACAGTTTTGCCTGCCGTCCCACCCCCAACCCTTTTTGTGTGTGTGTGTGTGTGTGTGTGTGTGTGTGTGTGTGTGTGTGTGTGTGTAAGCAAGCAGACATGCACACTCTCACACATGAGTTGCAGGTGCCCTTGAAGATAGAAAAGGGCCTCAAATCTCCTGGAACTGAGGTTACAGCTAGTTGTGATCTACCCAACGAGGGTGTTGGGAATAGAACTCGGGTTTTCTGCAAGGGCAATATGTGTTTTTAGCCACTGAGCTCTCTCCAGCCCCTTGAAAAGTAATTTTAAGCTGGGCGTGGTGGCGCACACCTTTAATCCTAGCACTCGGGAGGTAGAGGAAGGCGGATCTTTGTGAGTTCCAGGACAGCCGGGGCTACAAGGAGACCCTGTCTCAAAAAGACCAAAAAAAAAAAAAAAAAAATAATTT
>VZQC01000356.1:2624945-2700215 GCA_009823505.1 Rhizomys pruinosus
GCTAGGCCATCTCTCCAGCCCAATAATTTTTTTTTTTTTTTTGTCTTTTCCAGATAGGGTCTCCCTGTAGCCCCAGCTGTCCTGGAACTCACTCTGTAGACCAGGCTGGCCTTGAACTCACAAAGATCCACCCGCCTCTGCCTCCTCGAGTGCTAGGATTAAAGGCATGCGCTACCACACCCAGCTTACTACATCTTTTATAGTCATTTTGCCCACCATGCAGATGTAGGGCAGTAACCCATGTCACACACTCAACTTCTCAGAAAAAGGAAGTTCAAGAAGTAGAACTTAGCAAGTCAGTTGAAAGCGCATTTTTCAAGTGGAAGTTGCGCACTCAAGTGCTGCAATGAGAACAAGGAGCCTGTCTCGTAGTGTGAGCCAGGTAAACAACAGCCAGAGAACACATAGTAACTTTCATGCTTTGTTATTTTCTTTTTTATTTTTTTTAATTTTATTTTTTGTTCGTGTATGAATGTACTGTCTGCATGTAGGTTTGTGCACCCGTGTCGTGCAATGCCGCGGAGGTCAGAAGAGGGTGTCAGATTCCCCTGGAACTGGAGTTCTCCTGGAATTGGAGTTACAGACGGTTCTCAGCCTCCATGTGGGTGCTGGGGATCGAACCCGGGTCCTCTGCAAGAGCAATCGGTGTTCTTAACCGCTAGGCTATCTCTCCAGCCCCCTGTTATTTTCTAAAGTATGCTTGAGTCTTCAGCATCCCTGCTACCATTTTCAGATCTTGTTTATTGTTACATGTAACTTCATCCTGGACACTATATGATGCAGTCTGACAACCTCCCTGCATTGTTTGCATGCAAAAACCCAGAAGTATTCACCTAAATAAATAGAGATAAAATTGAACATACGTTGAGCAGGTGAATAGTTGTGTTATCTTTGCTTTTACCTGAGTTTTTCTGTACACAAGAAACTTTTTATTTGGATTTAGAACAAGAAGTGGGAAGGAGGAAGGCAGCTTGAGCCACCAAGTTGTATGCGGTGGATTGTGCTCTGTCTCTGCCCCCCAGGATGAAGAGCTAAGTGGGGCTGCTGACAACAAAACCTCAGTCACTTGACTAAAAGACATGTGGGTGGCTTGAGGGCCTCCTTGTTTGAATAACAGACATGGCTGATGGCAAAGTACTTTGAGCAGAGGTAGTTTATAAATGCAGAAATTAATCTAAGAAACTTTAGACAGCTCTATCCTGTGAGTTGTAATTGTCTTCACAGTTCACCTTCTCTCTGGCCCCACCCTTTACTGTAGAGAAAAATTTGTTGACCACAACTCCACTTTTTTAAGTCTTGCACAAAGGCAGATGTCTCTAAAAAACAGATTTCACAAAACCATCTGCGTGTTTGACTCTGTTCCCACAGTGATGTTTTCCTGTACTGCCTTGTTATGTTTATTTTTCTCTTCTTTCCTTTCTTCTCCTTTATCTTTTTTAAATAATTGAAAATTTTGCAGAAAGAAGAAAAAACATCCATGCCTTACACACACACACACACACATACACACACACACACACACACACACGCACACACACACACACGCTGACCAGCATTTCTATTCTAACTATATGCACAACTTTTTACCTTGCTCTTCTTAAGCAGAAGTTCAACTATTGTGTCATATGGTCACTTCCCTGATCTGGCATCATCATTGGGTTTGTGGTCATAGGTTAACAGAAGGGCATTACAGCTCATTAGCACCCCGTCAGTGAGACCTTGTTTTTACTTCCCGGCTTTTAGGACCCAAGTACTCAAGTTTTCACAATATAGCTGAGACCAACTTTTATTTTAATAAGAATAAGATATTAATATGTATATAATTGAAATTTTTCTTTAACACTTAAAACTGATGTTAAAATTATACCAACTTTTCAAGATACTTTACTGTCTGTGCCCATTCCAGGATAGCCCTATTTAGAAAATTAAAATGAAGCATATGGGGCTAGAGTGATGGCTCAGTCTTTGAGAGCACTGGCTGTTCTGGCAGAAGACCCTGTTTCAATTTCCGGCACCCACATGGCAATGGTCTGTAACTCCAGTTCCAGGGGATCCAATGCCCTCTTCTCTCCTCCACGGGCATTGTACAACACAGGTGTACTTTTATAGTCATGCAGTTTAACATTCATATACTCAAAAAATAAAATAATAAAGCATGTGTACAAAAGTAGGCCAGAGACAATGGAGACTAGGAAGAGGATGGGGGGAGGGGGAAAACAGGTAAGAAGGTGATGTGGTATGATCAGAGTGCATGTACTAAAATGTTACAATGGCAGGGCATGCCTTTAATCCCAGCACTCAGGAGGCAGAGGCAGAGGTGGGTGGACCTGAGACTGAGGCCAATTGGGGGTACAGGGAGACTGAGTCTCAAACAAAAAAAGTTTAAAGGTAGACTTTTAGTCAGTAGGCCCCTACTAGGTTAAGAAGTTTGTAGGACTTAAATATAGCCTTGGTAGCTGTCTCTTTTTTTTTTTTTTTTTTTTTTTATTTTCATTTGTGGCTTCTATTTCTTTGGCCTTCTTTTTTTTTTTTTTTTTTTTTTTATCTTATCTCGGTATGTGGTACAATGTATCTGTCTGTATGCAGGTCTGGTGCACCGTTTCGTGCAATGCGCGGAGGTAGAAGTAGGGTCTCGGATTCCCCTGGGACTGGAGTTCTCCTGGACTTGGAGTTTCAGACGGCTCTTGGCCGCCATGTGGGCTGGGGATGGAACCCGGGTCTCATGGTAGGCCACATGCTCCTAACCGCTAGAGCCACCTCTCCAGCCCCATGTCTTTGGCCTTCGCTAACCCTATCATGCTCTGAGTTTCACTGAAAGTTCTCACTCTGCTTTCTATATGTTCCTTGAATGCCCTTCTCCACACTCACAGCCATCATTATACTATATGCTGATTCTGAATTAGTTATCTATTCATTCACAAAAAGTGACCCTACAACCTAGAGACCCAACCTAACACAAAAGCATTTATCACCTACCATGGTCTCCACGGGTCAGGAAAACTGTAACGGCTTAGCTGAATGGTCAGGCTTGGCATCTCCTACAAGACTTCCTTGAAGACTTGCCTGGAGCTGGAGGATATGCTTTCAAGACAGTTCACACAAGTGAGTGAACTGGTAACAGGAGGTTTTAGTTCTCTGTCATGTAAATCTCTCCACTGGGCTGCTTGAGTGTCTTGATGACATGGCAATTGTTTTTTCCCAGAGTGAGTGATTCCAGAAGTTAACAGGGCAGAGGCACAATACTGTATGATTTAATCTTGGAAGACGCAACATAATTTCTGCATATCGTTATTTAACGAGAAAGGAGACAAGGAAGAAGTAAATTAGAGAAGGCAGGAACCCATTTGGGGCTCTCTGAGAGCGGCTGCCCCAATTAAAATCTGTAGGTCGATTTGTCACCAGAGCCACAGACTTGTCAAACGTTGACTACTGGATAAAGAATAAGGCCAGCCATTTTATTATGCATCTTACTTGTGAAAATCTGGATTCACACACTGGCATGTATCACAATGTTGTTCTCTTTGGGAGTTACCTGAGAGTATGTCAGGAACTGGCTCTGAGCACTGTGAAATAAGCAGGAGTTGGTAGCTATGTTCATCTTTTGTTAGGCAGAATGCTTGGTGCTCTATAATTTCTCTTTCACAATGAATAAAGCCCATCCACAGATGAAATCGTGTATAACTCAGAGATAATAAATTTAGGGGGAATGCCAAGTTTGCTGTTTTAGACCTTATTTTCGGGTCCTTTTAAGTATTCCCAACTGTCATCTTTATAGGAGGACACTGTAGTCTCCACTGTAACTCCCCTACAAGTTGTCCCATCACATAGGCTTTTTCTTTTTTCTTTTTTTTTTTTGGTCTTTTGAGACAGGGCTCCTGTAGTCCAGCTGGCCTTGAACTCACAGAAGTGAACTGAGATAAATGCATTGCTGCACGACCAACTTGCTAAGATTTATCTTTTATTATGTGTCTGTGTTTGTTGCATGTGCGTTGTTAGGTCGCTTAAAAACTCAGAAGATTGGGGCTGGAGAGAATGGCCTAGTGGTTAGAGCACCGATGTTTGCAGAGGACACCGGGGTTCGATCCCAGACCACATGGCAGCCAGAACAAAAAAAAAAATTAAACTCAACAGAATCCAGTTCCAGGGGAACTCCGCGAGACTCTTATTCTGACCTCCGTGGCCATTGCATGCAAAGGTAGCACAAACTTGCAGCAGACAGTACACTTCAACAACATACAGAAATAAATAAAATTAAAAAAAAAAAACAAAAAAAAAAAAGAAAAGCACAGAAGAATAATAGACCTGGAGCTGGAGTTTCAGCAGCTGTAGCCACCCATTGAGTGCGGGAACCAAACTGGGGTCCTCTTGAAGTGCTCTAACACTGAGGCCATTGTTCCAGTTCTTGAGACTGCCTGTTCTGATTTCTTTCCAGCTCAGTTAGTTATGGTATTAATATAAAAGACAACTTTTTTTTTTATTTTTTTTTAATGTTACTCTCATATACTCGTAAATTTCTGAGTTTGATCCAGTACAAGTTTTTACATTTTTCTGATATTGGTTCTGTCCCTTCAGGGCAGAGGTTCAAACTTCTTCCTTTTCCATGTGGATGCCTTTCCCTCTCCCCCCAACTTCCTCCAATCCTTTCCCTCCCCTCCTTTCCTCCCCTTTTCTTTTGCTTAGTTTCTCTAGCTAGGAAAATCAAACTGTTATAAATAGTAAATTGGGGCTGGAGATGATATATGAGAGAGCCTAAGCGGTTTAAGAGCGCCGACCGCTTTTAAAAGAGGACCGGTTTCGATCCCCAGCACCCACATGGGCCGGGAAGACCGTCTGAAACCTCCAATTCCAGGAGAACTCCAGTTCCAGGGGAATCTGAACCATCTTGACCTCCTGCGGGATTATCATAAAGTGAAACCTGCATGAGACAGTACATTCAATACACATACGAATAAATATAATTAAAAAAAAAAATTAAAAAAAATAGCTAATATTAATGATAGGAGGGGGGGAAGAAGGATAATGTGCAAAGGACAACTATTGGACTTTCTTGCTGCCCAATCCAAATTTAATAGTTAAATTTTTTTTTTTTTTTTGGTCTTCTTGGAGACAGGGTTCCCTGTAGCCCCAGCTGTCCTGAGGCTGGCCTTTGAATTCACAAAGACCGCCTGCCTTGCCTCCCAAGTGCTAAGGATTAAAGTGTGCACCACCATGCCGTGCAGTTATTATTTTTCCAACTCCACTGAAAGTACATTTAAAAAAATTATGAAGTAACGACACACAGCACATCATTTTCCAAGAAATAATTGTAAGTAATTAAAGCACTAGGACAAAGACTTCAAAAGGTAGTTTTATGCAACAATGAGAATTCCAAGTTACCTAGGGTTTGGAAGAAGAAGAAATCCCAGTCAAAATGATCTAAGAGTAAATTTAACTCTCATATTGTTCTTAAATAAGTTAAGACTTATAATTTTCTCCAGCATAGTACTAAATATAATAATACCATCCCACACCTGCTATCTAGAATTGCTTTCAGGTTTCCTTGAGGTAGATCTAATAATTTACCTTCAATAGCAATTGAGGACCCGAAAACGAGAAAGGATAATAAAATATTTTAGAAAAATTATTTTATTTATTGTAGTTTTTTAATATTTTATTATTTTATTGAGTGTGTAAGAGTGTATTTCTGCATGCTGCTGTAAGGTACCTGTGTCATGCAAGGGGTACGTAGAGGGCGTTAGACCGCTGTGGCACTGGAGTTAGAAACTACTGTTCAGCCCAACTAGTGGGGAGCGTAGGGAACCAAACCCTGACTCCTTGCAAGAGTGCCAGGGCTTGTAATCACTGAGCCAGTCTCTCCAGCCCAGAAATGAAACGTGATTAAACAGCAGTGGTTTAATACGCAAGCAACATGTATAACTGACTAAAAGAAGCTCAGTACAGAAACACGCAGTAATAACCGGGGCTGGAGAGTAGCCTAGTGGTTAAGAGCACCGATGCTCTTACAGAGGAGCCGGGTTCGATCCCCAGCACCACATGGTCGGAATCCCGAAAACCATCAAAACTGGTAACTCCATGTTCCAGGAGAACTGCAGGGCCAGGGGAATCCAAGACCCCCTCGGCACCTCTGTTGGCATTGCCGACACGGGTGCACAGCCGTGCTTGCAGACAGTTAAATTCATAACACATAANAAAAGAGGCCGCACCACGGCTCTATTTATAGCCTACAAACTTCTTAACCTGTAAGGGGCCTACTGACAACAGTCTACCTTTAAACTTTTTTGTTTGAGGACTACGTCTCCTCTAAGCCCCAGATTGGCCTCAGTCTTAAGGTACACCCCAACCTCTGATCTGCCCTAGCTGATGCGGATTAAAGGCATGCCCCTGCATTTTGTAGAGCATTTTAGTACATGCACTCTGATCATACCACATCACCTTCTTACCTGTTTTCCCCCTCCCCCCATCCTCTTCCTAGTCTCCATTGTCTCTGGCCTACTTTTGTACACATGCTTTATTATTTTAATTTTTTGAGTATATGAATGTTAAACTGCATGACCTATAAAAGTACAACCTGTGTTGTACAATGCCACGTGGAGGAGAGCAAGAGGCTTGGATCCCCTGGAACTGGCAGTTACAGACCATTGCCATGTGGGTGCCGGAAATTGCACCCAGCTTGTCTGCAAGAGCAGCACATGCCCTTCTCTTTTTTTTTTTTTTTTTTTTTATGTGTATGAATGTACTGTCTGCAAGCAGGTCTGTGCACCCGTGTCGTGCAATGCCACAGAGGTCAGAAGAGGGTCTTGGATTCCCCTGGAACTGCAGTTCTCCTGGAACTGGAGTTACAGATGGTTTTCGGCCACCATGTGGGTGCTGGGGATCGAACCCGGGTCCTCTGCAAGAGCAGTCGGTGCTCTTAACCACTAGGCTATCTCTCCAGCCCGGTAGCTGTCTGTTTCTGTATGCAGCTTTCTTGTTAGTCATTTTAAATGTTGCTTTGGTATTAAAACTGCTGTTTAAAATCATTTCATTTTGGGTCTGGAGAGATGGCTCAGTGATTAAGAGCCCTGGCTACTCTTGCAGAGGAGTCAGGTTTGGTTCCTAGCACCCACATAGTGGCTAACAGTAGTTCCTAACTCCAGTTCCAGGAGATCTAACGCCCTCTACGTACCTCCTTGCATGACACAGGTACATTTACAGCATGCAAGCAATACACTCGTACACATCAAATAAAATAATAAAATACTTTAAAAAAATAAAATAAATAAAATATTTTCTAAAAATAATTTTATTTTAATCCTTCTGTTTTTCTGGGTCCTCAATTGCTATTGAAGTAAATTATTAGATCTACCTCAAGGAAACCTGAAAGCAATCTAGATAGCAGGTGTGGGATGGTATTATTATATTTAGTACTATGCTGGAGAAAATATAAGTCTTAACTTATTTAAGACATATGAGAGTTAAATTTACTCTTAGATCATTTTGACTGGGATTTCTTCTTCTTCCAAACCCTAGGTAACTTGGAATTCTCATTGTTGCATAAAACTACCTTTTGAAGTCTTTGTCCTAGTGCTTTAATTACTTACAATTATTTCTTGGAAAATGATGTGCTGTGTGTCGTTACTTCATAATTTTTTTAAATGTACTTTTCAGTGGAGTTGAAAAATAATTAACTGCCGGGCATGGTGGTGCACATCTTTAATCCTAGCACTTGGGAGGCAGAGGCAGGCGGATCTTTGTGAATTCAAGGCCAGCCTCCAGGACAGCTGGGGCTACAGGGAGACCCTGTCTCCAAAAGACCAAAAAAAAAAAAAAAATTTAACTATTAAATTGGATTGGGCAGCAAGAAAGTCCAATAGTTGTCCTTTGCACATTATTTCCCCCCTCCTATCATTAATATTACTATTTTTTTTTAATTTTTTTTTTTTATTAATTATATTTATTTCCGTATGTGTATGAATGTACTGTCTGCATGCAGGTCTGTGCACCCGTGTCGTGCAATGCCGCGGAGGTCAGAAGAGGGTCTCAGATTCCCCTGGAACTGGAGTTCTCCTGGAATTGGAGTTTCAGACGGTTCTCGGCCGCCATGTGGGTGCTGGGGATCGAACCCGGGTCCTCTGTAAGAGCGGTCGGCGCTCTTAAACCGCTGGGCCATCTCTCCCATAATATCATCTCCAGCCCCATATATTACTATTTTAAACAGTTGATTGTTCCTAGCTAGAGAAACTAAGCAAAAGAAAAGGGAGGGAGGGAAGGAGGGGAGGGAAAAGGTATGAGAGAGGAAGTGGGGGGAGAGGGGAAGGGCATCCACATTGGAAAGGAAGAAGTTGAACTCTCTGCCCTGAATGAGACAGAACCTAATACAGAAAAATGTAAAAACTTGTACTGGACAAACTCAGAAATGTTACAGTATATGAGATTAACATTAAAAAAAAAAGTTGTCTTTTAATATTAATCCATAACTAACTAGCTGGAAAAGAAATCAAGAAAGCAGTCCAGAACTGTGAACAAATGGCCTCAGTGTTAGGAGCACTTTCAAGAGGACCCCATTTGGGTTCCCCGCACTCAATGGTGGATACACTGCTGAAACTCCGCTCCAGTGTATTATATCTTTCTGGCTTTTCTTTTTTTTTTTTTTTTTTTTTTTTAATTTATATTGTATGTTGAATGTACTGTCTGCTGAAGTTTGTGCACCCGTGTTGTGCAATGCCACGGAGGTCAGAAAGATGTCGGATTGCCCCTGGAACTGGATTGTGTTTTTAGCCCATGTGGGTGCTGGGGATTGAACCCGGCCTCTGCAAAGCAGTCGGTGCTCTTAACCACTAGGCATCTCTCCAGCCCCTCTTCTGTTTTTAAGCACTAACACCACATGCAAACAAACACAGACACATAATAAAAGATAAATCTTAGGCAAGGTGTGGTGGTGGCACGCTTTAATCTATCAGTATCTGTGAGTTCAAGGCCAGCTGGACTACAGGAGACCTGTCTCAAAAGACCAAAAAAAAAAAAAAAAAAGAAGAAGCCTATTGGATGGACACTTGTAGGGAAGTTACAGTGAGACTACAGTGTCCTCCTAATAAAGAGTGACAGTTGGGAATACTAAAGGACCCAGAAAATAAGGTCTAAAAACAGCAAAACTTGAGCATTCCCCTAAATTTTGATCTCTGAGTTATACACGATTTCATCTGTGCATGGGCTTTATTCATTGTGAAAGAGAAATTATAGAGCACCAAGCATTCTGCCTAACAAAAGATGAACATAGCTACCAACTCCTGCTTATTTCACAGTGCTCAGAGCCAGTTCCTGACATACTCTCAGGTAACTCCCAAAGAGAACAACATTGTGATACATGCCAGTGTGTGAATCCAGATTTTCACAAGTAAAGGATGCATAATAAAATGGCTGCCTTTATTCTTTATCCAGTAGTCAACTGATTTGACAAGTCTGGGGCTCTGGTGACAAATCTGACCTACAGATTTTATATTTGGGGCAGCCGCTCTCCAAGAGAGCCCCAAATGGTTCCTGCCTTCTCTAATTTACGTTCTTCCTTGCTCACTTTCTACGTTAAATACGATGATGCAGAAATTATGTTGCGTCTTCCAAGATTAAATCATACAGTATTGTGCCTCTGCCCTGTTAACTTCTGGAATCACTCACTCTGGGAAAAAACAATTGCCATGTCATCAAGACACTCAAGCAGCCCAGTGGAGAGATTTACATGACAGAGAACTAAAACCTCCTGTTACCAGTTCACTCACTTGTGTGAACTGTCTTGAAAGCATATCCTCCAGCTCCAGGCAAGTCTTCAAGGAAGTCTTGTAGGAGAAGCCAAGCCTGACCATTCAGCTAAGCCGTTACAGTTTTCCTGACCCGTGGAGACCATGGTAGGTGATAAATGCTTTTGTGTTAGGTTGGGTCTCTAGGTTGTAGGGTCACTTTTTGTGAATGAATAGATAACTAATTCAGAATCAGCATATAGTATAATGATGGCTGTGAGTGTGGAGAAGGGCATTCAAGGAACATATAGAAAGCAGAGTGAGAACTTTCAGTGAAACCTCGAGTCATGATAGGTTTTAAGAAGGCCAAAGAATGGGGCTGGAGAGATGGCCTAGCGGTTAAGAGCGCCGACGCAGAGGACCCGGGTTCGATCCCCAGTACCCACATGGCGGCCAAGAGCCGTCTGAAACTCCAATTCCAGGAGAACTCCAGTTCCAGGGGAATCCGAGACCCTCTTCTGACCTCCGCGGCATTGCACGACACGGGTGCACAGACCTGCATGCAGACAGTACATTGATACACATACAAAAAAAAAAAAAAAAAAAAAAAAAAAAAAGAAGGCCAAAGAAATAGAAGCCACAAATGAAAATAAGGAGTAATCTAGAAACATACAAGGAATAATAAAGAAGTTTCAAGAAAGTAAAAGGTTGTCAAAAATATTGAAGGTAGCAAGGCATGGTGGCACATGCTTGTAACTCTGGCATTCTGGGGGCAGAAACAGTAGAATGGCTTAAGTTCAAGGCCAGGCTGGTCTATAGAGCAAGTTCCAGGCCGATCTACATAAGAGACTCTGTCTCTAAAATAAAGACTAAAAAAGAGAAATTACCATTGGATTTTAAAAGTAGAAGTATCTTTTAGCACACTAGAAGATGAATTACAGATCCTTATCAGGACACGTTGAAGCCTTATAACATCTGCACTTCCCTGATTGACCTCATATTCTAAAATCCAGTGATCACTTGCTACATTTCACCAATACCTTACTATTTCCCAAACCAGCTAGTCATACTTCTGCCTTAAAAGATTGCCCTTGATGTTCCCTCTGATGTTATTTTTTTCCCCTAAACAGCCAGATGGCTCCATCCCCTATTTCTTACAGAAATAGGAAGTTCAAATGGTCAAAAATGCAGATGATGCTTTCTAGGAGAAACTTTTACACTGTAATACATAAATGCACATTGCATTCCCTGACACTTCTCCGCTTTCCTCCAAAGCCCTTCCCATTATCTAACATCTAAAGTGACAGCTACTACTTAGACCTGGCCACCCGTTAGATGGGAATTTGGACACTTCTGCTTAAATTTTCTGCTCCCCCCCCCCCCAAGAGAAGCTGGAAATTCTGGATTATCTTATGTGGTTAAGGGAGGCTGTACAGGTGCTACAAACACTTCTAAAAATAAGAAGGCAATTTGCAGGAATCAGTTTTCTCCTTCCATCATGCGGGTTGTGGGGATCAAACGCAGGTCATTTTGAGCAAGCGCCTTTACCTACTGAGCAATCTCACCATCCTGTTATTAAGTACAATTAGCTGTCTGTGAATTTATTTTTCAGAGTATTGTGAAAGTCAACCCAGCCTCTATGATTTGACCACAGTGGACAGGATAGGGTAAGAGACAAAGAATATTGAACTGGGTTGATCAAGAAAGGGGTCAGGTAACTCAAAATGTTACAGACTACCTGGAAGTAGTCTAAAGGGGAAAATTTGCTAGCACATTATTATTACATATTCAATGAATACCAAAAGATTAAGCTAAAGCCTTACATTCTTTGTTCTTTGGATCTATCTATCACTTTGGAAATCACTAACAAACTCAGGATGAGGAAGAGTTTCAGAGGAGTATTGGCATAGAAGCAAGTTGATAGTGGGTAGGAAAAATGGCAGGGAAAGAAAATGGGAACATTTGCTTTGTTTTGTTTTTGAGACATTTCCACTTAGCCCTAGCTGGAATGCACTTCATAGACCAGGCTGGCCTGGAATGCACTTTGTAGACCAGGCTGGCCTCAGTCTCCCAGCCATCCACCCATCTCTGCCTCCTAACTGCTGGGGTTAAAGGCATATAATCTCAATGACTATTGAATATTCACTTAGTGATAGCCACTGTGCTAGACATTGGAGAGATAACATTAGACAAAGTTTCTGCTGTCAAGGTGCTGACTTGCTCTGACAGTAAGTAATTCATAAAAGCATATAATTTTAAGATGCAGGAGAACACAGGAGCAGGGAGATTAATTTCTAGGGAAAACAGTTGCAGCATACAACATGAGAATATGTTAGTTAGGAAAGAAAAATCAGAAGGAGGTTGGTACCCTGGAAGAAAAGAGGCATCAAAGGACTAGACATCTCTCTCAGGTCAGAGAGGGAGTGAACACATGGGAGTCTCAAGAAGGAAATTGGTTGTAATCAAGAGAGGAGTTTGATTTCTGAAGCCAAGTCTGGAGAGATGGCTCAGCAGTTAAATGCACTGGTGCACTTACAGAGGACCCAGATTTGGTTCCCAGCACCCATTTCATGCTAATAAGTGTCTGTGACTCCAAGTTCCAGTAACCCAACACCCTCTTCTGGCCTCTGCAGGCATTTCGTTTACATAGTGTATTTTCATGCAAGCAAAACACTCATATTCGTAAAATGAAAATAAGTAATTTAAAAGACTTTAGCCAGATGTGGTGGCATATATCTTTAATCCCAGTACTCCAGAGGCAGAGGCAGACAGATCTCTGTGAGTTCAAGGCTAGCCTGCTCTACATAGCAAGTTCCAGGCCAGCTGGAACTTACACTCATAAAGATCCGCCGGCCTCTGCCTCTGCCTCTGCCTCTGCCTCTGCCTCTGCCCCTCGAGTGTTGGGATTAAAGGCATGAACCACCACCATGCCTGGCAAGAAAAGGTATTTTTAGGGTCCAGCGAGATGGCCTAGTGGTTAAGAGCACTGACCGCTCTTACAGAGGACCCGGGTTCGATCCCCAGCACCCACATGGCAGCCGAGAACCATCTGAAACTCCAATTCCAGAAGAACTCCAGTTCCAGGGGAATCCGACACCCTCTTCTGACCTCCGCGGCATGTAAGACACGGGTGCACAAACCTGCATGCAGACAGTACATTCATACACATAAAGAAATAAAAAAAAAAAAAAGAAAAGGTATTAAAAAAAAACATCAGGGCTGGAGAGATGGCTCAGAGGTTAAGAGCACTGATTGTTCTCACAGAGAACCAGGGTTTGATTCCCAGCACCCACACGGCAGCTAAGAACCATCTTTAAGCAGGTGTGGTAGCGCCAGCCTGGTCTACAGAGTAAGTTCCAGGCCAGCTGGGGCTATAGGGAGACCCTGTCTCAAAAAGACAAAAAAAAAAAAATCAGGGTGAAAAGAGACTGTCCAAAATAAGGACCAAGCAGAAGATACTGACAAGGATAACAAAAAATGACTGGGTCAATAGAAGATGACCTGAACTTCAGAAGAGGCTTTTCCAAGGGCAAAATGGATTGGCTGGAAGCAGAGTTTGACTTGTTACCTGAATGCTTGAAAACTAGCTTGCATTCCTTCTGCAGGTGTGTTTATATTACCTGGGAAGGCATTTGTTAAATCATGAAACTGTAGGTGTGTTTATATTACCTGGGAAGGCATTTGTTAAATCATGAAACTGTATGATTTTTCTTTTTTTTTTTAAATTTTTTTTCATTATTTATTTATTTATTTTTGTATGTGTATGAATGCATGTGAATGTATGTGAATATCTGCATGCAGGTCTGTGCACCCGTGTCGTGCAATGCCGCGGAGGTCAGAAGAGGGTCTCAGATTCCCCTGGAACTGGAGTTCTCCTGGAATTGGAGTTACAGACGGTTCTCGGCCGCCATGTGGGTGCTGGGGATCGAACCCGGGTCCTCTGCAAGAGCGTCGGTGCTCTTAACCGCTAGGCTATCTCTCCAGCCCCGAAACTGTATGATTTTTCAAATGCTGCATAACATGAGTTCTCTTTTTGTCTTGTTTACTCCTACTTTGTTCAGTGTCCACTTAATGTCGATCACGTCTCTTGGCACTGAGAAAGAATCATTCAGGTCATTTACTTTTAGGCCCAGAGAACTTTTAAGTTTTTCCTTTCCAAAGAAGTGCTTAGCCAGGCGTGGTGGCGCACACCTTTAATTGTAGCACTCAGGAGGCAGAGGCAGGTGGATTTTTGTGAGTTCAAGGCCAGCCTGGTCTACAGAGTGAGTTCCAGGACAGCTGGGACTACAGGGAGACCCTGTCTTGAAAAGAAAAAAAATGTGTTTAAATCTAGATTTTTCGTTGGGACTTAGTTTTGTTAATTCAATCTGTAAGGGAAATGGGCTCCTTTGATCTAAAGTGATCTTAAAGCAGGTTTTCCACTTCTTGGGAGAGACTTTCTCAAAAACAAAAATTATGTCGCTATCAGTTACCAGAAGTCTAAGGGCAGTTTTATGTTGAGATAACTCATTTTGTGGGTCCTCAAATGTTTTTTGTGCTGGATATGTTGGTTGGAAGGGTTATTTTTGGATGGCTGTTGAGAGGAGGCCAAAGTTGAGCCTTTACACAGCAGCTGTGGAAAAAGACTGCAGTGGTGTCATAGCAGATCTGCGTTCAGTCTTAGCTCAAACTCAGAAAGTATTTGGGAGCCAAGCTGCTGTGTAAATCCAAGAGTGGTAGCAACCCAGAGGAATCTGAGGACACAGCCTCTTCTTTCTGAAATAAAAATTTTAGATCTGTGCTAGTCTCACAAAGGGTGCAAATTACAGCCCCCGGTACCATTTGAAGCCCTGGCCTCCCCTAGCTTAATCCCCACCAACTCTGATCTTTTGAACACAAACCAAAAGCTAAATACTTTAAATCCTGCAAAAAGGTGAAATGGGTATGTGGTCAGATAGCATGTAGAAAGAAATGCTCATAGTCTCATAGAATTTGGAAAAGAAACCAAGGAGTAGACAGGTATCACTTTCTGCCTTCCTTTAAAGGTTCCATGGTCTTCCTGACACTGTTTTTCATAGCTAGTTTTTAGTATTTTTTAAAGCCAAGTTTAGTATCTAAGAAAGTTACTAAAGCAAAAAGAAGCAACTTTAAGAGCCAACAGGAAAGTTATTGCCTCATGGGAATATAGCTCAATCTTTCCACACTTAGACCTGAACTCTGTTTAAGATGCTCTGAAAGATAGACCAAATAGCACATGAGACTTTACAGTAAAATTCTACCTTTGTTCTGTTTAGACAAATTGGCTAGATATGAGGTTTGGGTTTTTCATTTGGTTGTTTAGTCAGTTTTGTTTGCTTGCTTGCTTGCTTGCTTGCTTGGAAGTGAGAGAGACAGTCACTTCAGCCCATGGTAGCCTTGATCCTCCTGCCTCAGCCTCCTCTGAACCAGGATTATGGACATAGGCCATCACTCTTGGCTGATCAGATGTGGATTAGGTTAGGTTTTGCTTTGTTCATAGTCAATTTTTTTTTCTTTTTTCTTGGGGGGGTCTTTTTTTTTTTTTTTTTTTTTTTTTTTTTTTAAAACACGGTCTTTCTCTTGCCCCCGCTTTTCTTGAACTTCCTCTTTAAACCCGACTGGCCTTTAATTTCCAAAGATCTGCCTCCCTCTTCCCCCCCAGTGCTAGGATCAAAGGGGTGCAACATNGGCTGCCTGAATTTTGTTTATTTTCATCTCAAAATAAAGCACTGCTCTCTTGTGGTCTATTGTACAAGCCCTGTGTCTTGTTACATCCGTGATGTGCACATGTCACTGGTTTGTGGACTAGTTTCACTTACATTTACAGGAACAACCTAAAACAAAATGTCTGGATGACAGGATAAGAGTGGGACACAACCACAAGACAGGAAATAAAACTCACACTTCTGCCAACACTAGCACTGTCTGCTTTAGTAAAGAAAGAAAGAAAAACAAAAACAGAAAAATTAAATGCTCTTTGTGCTAGGCAAAATTAAAAGCTTGGGCAAGTAACTCAATTGGAAAAGTGCTATTCCCAGCAGCCTGAATACGGTTTGATCCCCAGCCACTGTAATAAACTAGACATGTAGTTAGTAATACAGACCTGTAATCCCAGCACTAGGGAGGAAGAAAAGAAAGACAGACCAACCAGAGTCATACACACAGGTTTAAGAGGGATGAGGCTTTTATTATATATTTTCTTTTAAAGACGGTCCCCTAGCCCCAAGTTCTGAACTACTCTTAACAGGCTGGTTAACTCCAAAATCCCTGTTCTATGCCTCCCAATCAGGAGAGGCCTTTCTATGATATGTGTACACAAACCAACAAATTCTAAAAGAGTAGTCTGAAGATCTGATTGATGGAGTTGTTTCTTAATTAAAATCTGTTCCGGGGCCTGGAAGATGGCTCAGCGCGTTAAGAGCACGACTGCTCTTGCAGAGGACCCAGGTTTCAATTCCAGCACCCACATTGAGGTAAAACGTCTTTGACTCCAGTCCAGGGGAATCTGACACCACTCCTCTGACTCCGTGGCGTTGCATGACGCGGGTGCACAAACCTACATCAGACAGTACTCATACACATAAAAAAATAATAAACAACACAAAAATCTGTTCCAAGGAGCTATCCAAAATTCAACCCCCAAACCCACCTCCCACTGCTCAGCTTCCTCTGAGCCCCATGTGTGTTGCTGTAGAATGCACACATACATCCCCACACTAATACATAATAAATAAATAGATAGTTGTTGTGAGCTGGAGGTGGTGCTGATTCTTATATCCCCACATGCAGGAGGCAATGAGGATGACATGAGTCAGAAGCCAGCCAGAGTTGGACTATGAATAAGACCTTGTCTGAGAAAATGACAAAAATTCTGATTTTATAAGAGTAGACACAAAATTTTGCTCATGTTTTCTTGGACTAGTTCTTTAGAATCTGGGACAGAAACAGGACTTCTCTAAGAAATTCTATCACTGTATGTGATAATACATGCATAAGTCAAATACAACAACAATAACAACAACAAAAAACAAAACCAAAAACAAAGAAATCCCTGCAATCTCTGCTGAGAAAACCAGTAGCATTTCAGTCTCAAAAACAGAGGAAAGCACACTGTGTTCTTTGAGCAAGCATCCTATGCCAACTCCCTTCTGATCAAAATTACTTCCTAAGCATGGCAGTTGTTAACTTGTTACATGTTAACATGGCAGTTTTTTCTTAGTCAGAAAGGAAGAAAAACAGCCATTCTAAGGTTGGAGTAATCTTTCAGGAATGTGATCAGGGTTATCACCCATGACCAGCAAGAAGGCAAAGAACCAAAACAAACAAAAGATACACCTGTTTAAACTTACCAGTGAATGCCGCTGATCAAAAATTCCATTTTATAATTTACATACAAAGAAAATGAATAATTTTACTATGAGGAACATTTCAGTAAATGGAAATAAAATTTGTATTTCAAAATTAAATGAAGCCAAATAGAGTTTTTATTCATAATGCCAAGCTCTTGAGTTTGTTTGGTGTTTCTTTCTGAAGTAAACATTTCTAGGTAAATTACTAGTAAAATATTGGCTGTACACAACCTTACTGCACAGGTTGAGCTGGCTGGTAGCTATGCTAAATTCAAATACACATAGTCTACTTATATTTTGTCTTAAAGAATATTCAAGTGGGGCTGGTGACTTCTATACATACACCGTAGGGTTACCTCACCCCCAAATAAATGTAATAAAGTAGTTAAAAAAAAAGAATATTCATGTAAGAGGACTTTCAATACATTCCACATCTACTACTTTGCTTTCGTTTAGTTGTGTAAATTTTAGATATAAGATGTTAGTGCAGCTTTCTGTCGATCCTATTTAAGTGGAAAAGAGTTCATGCCCCTACTTACTGTGACCATACACCACAACTGAAGGGATAGTCATAGCTAGAAGTTTCAAGTATCAGACCAAGGGATCACAGACCAATTAATATAGCTACCTATTGTAAAAGAAAAACATAGGGCTAGGGAGGATGGCTCGTGGTTAAGACACGGCTGCTCTCAAAGTCCAGGTTTGTTTCCTACTACCTACAGAACAGCTAACACATACCTGTAACTCACTTCAGGGATCAACATCTCTGACTTCCTTAGACATTGACAACACAGATGCACTTATACATGCAGCCAATGATGACTATAAGGACATAAAAAGAAAAAATGGAAAAAAAAAAGAAAGAAAATAAGCATATATATAAAAATTAAAAAAGAAACAAAACAAGAAAACCCGAAAAAAACCACAACCGCTACAAGCAGGGATTTCTAGGTTGAAACAACATGACTGTATCCCTTTAGGAATTTAGATCACAATGGGAAAAATACAAGGCTAGCTATCACACTGTTCTCTATAATTAGACATCCCCCATACCTACCACACACAGCCCAACATTCAACTGACAATACCTGAATAGCAAACCATACCTGAAACCTGTTCCCCTGGGGCATTAATTCCCAGACACATACCTATAAATACAAGTAGCAAGATTATTTCTCAGTACACAACCGGAGCAGACCAATTACTGGCAAAACAGAGAAGAGCTTAGGCTTCTAGAACTCACTAGTTAACTACAATCACCAGGCCATTTTAGGTCTAGCTAACCTTCCATTTAGACTCTGCTGCACATGCCAAGCACAACTATACTCAGCTCTTTATTTTATTTTTCTCTATAATTGAAAGAGTCACAGGAGGTTGTTTGTTCAAGGCTATGAGACAAATTCCAAGGATGACGGACTTTTCCCTATAGATCATAAACTGGAGTGTGAGGGACGGGAACAAAAATTAAAACCCCAGAAAATTCCTTTTATTTCTTGTTCATTTTCAATGTTCAGTTATGAGTAAGATCTGACTTCATTTTTCCCTTAACCATGTGTAAGACATCTTAGTTATGTTTGACAGAAACAGCAATTTTATTGTTGGTTATATAATTCAATCTTCCAATTTGACACGCCTGGCTTGACATTTGTTTCTGGCTGTCTGGTAATAGGACTTTCTTTTCTAATATCCCCTTTTTCTTTCCTTCCTTTTTTTTTTTAGTATTAGGGTACTGAAAGGTTTGCATGTTCACATTTACTTGACTATGTACTAGATTCATTAAAAACTTTTTTTTTGTCTTTTTGAGACAGGTCTCCCTGTCAGCCACCAGCTGGCCTGGAACTCACTATGTAGACCAGGCTGGCCTTAAACTCACAGAGATCCATCTGCCTCTGCCTCCTGAGTGCTGGATTAAACTCGTGTGCCCCATCCTGCCCATAAAAATAATTAAAACTTTAAAAGAAACTAAAAACTTAAAAAAATTACCCATGTATGTGTATATTTGTGTGCATTTACCCACACATTGCCTAGAGTTAAGTTAGGCAGTCATGAGTCACATGATGTGGGTGCTGGGAACTGAACTTGGGTCCTCTAGAAGAGCAGACTGCACTCTTAATCACTGAGCCATCTCTCCAGCCCCTTTTTTTCACTTTTCAAAAAAATGACTTATTTTATTGTGTGTACATGCATGCCATGGCACATGGATGGAGGTCAAGGGACAACATTTCTTGCCTCCATCTTGCTTCTGAGGCAGTCTCTCTTGTTTCTGTTGCTGTGCCGCATACTCCAGGCTATCAGGCCCATGAACTCCCAGGAGAGTAGGAATAGAGGAATTACAGATGAGTGCTTCTTTGGTGGGCTTCTGTGGTGAATGCTTTTAACTTGATCTCGAAGAGATTTGTCTGCCTCTATCTCTTGAGTTTTTGGATTAAAGGTGTGCTCCACCACACCGGGCTACTTTTTATTTTAAGACTGTTTCACAGGGATGTTCAAACAGGCCTTGAAGTAACTCTGTAGTCTAACCAGGCTTTGAACTTGTGATCCTCTTGCCTCAGGCCTCTTGAGTAATCGGAGATTAACAGGTCTTCCCCACCAGACCTAGGTACAACATTACTTTTGGAAACACTACCAAATGTAGACTTGGTGGCCTCCAACTCTAGAACTATGAGGAGCTGAGAAGGAAGCTGGAATGTGGTTTATGTCTGGTCTGTTATAAACTTTCCTTTCAGACTACAAATCTTAAGCAGGTGAACTAAAGAGAGAGGTATAGTGGGGTATGGTCATATTCACTGTGGGGAGTTGCAAGTTATGTACCAGTCTGGTCCTGCTCCATGGTCTTCTTAGAATGTGCTTGGCTTTGCCTCTGGGCTTGGCCCTTTAGCCTCCTTTTGCCTAAGCATTCTCTGATACTATCTAATACGTATTTTGCTTAAGATAGTTAAAATTCATTTCTCAGTTTGCCACAGAATCTGACATATCAAAGGAAGCCAGAGAAGTCACACAGTAGTTAGTAGTATAGACAGGTTACTAAGCACCATGTCACCCAACACTCAAAGCAGCATTTAACCTGTTAACATAGGACATATTGCTATCTAATAGTATGAAACAATTAGGAGTTAAACACACATCTGGGGGTTGGAGAGATGGCTCAGTAGGTAAGGACTGTTTTCTGTTCTTGCAGAGGATCAGGTTTGATTCCAGTACACACCACTGGGTGGCCACAGATACCTATAATTCCAGCTCCAGGAATCTAATACCCTTGTCTGGCCTCTGCAGGCACCATACACACTTACACACCACACCACACACACAAACACACACACACACACACACACAATGCACGCAGCACATAAATAAAAATAAAATCTTTGAAAAAAAATTAAGCTGGTCATGGTGGCGCACTCCTTGATACTGGCACCTGGAGCAGAGGCGTGGTAGATCTTTTGGGTGTAGGATGAAGAATGTGCACTAGTTCTTTAACCCTTAAGAAGAAAGAATTACTTTTCTTCAGGCCTAGAGTTAAAGCAGATTAGCTGTAAATCGAGTCTGTAATACATAACATTCTAAAGTTACTTCAGCTCGACTGGACGCATCTTCGTTTTTCTTTTTTTTTTAATTTTTAATTAATTTTATTTATTTATGTATGTGTATGAATGTACTTTCTGCATGCAAGTTTGTGCACCCGTGTCATGCAATGCGGCGGGAGTCAGAAGAGGGTGTCGGATTCCCCTGGAACCGGAGTTCTGGAATTGGAGTTTCAAACGGTTCTTGGCTGCCATGTGGATGCTGGGGATCGAACCCGGGTCCTCTGTAAGAGTGGTCGGCGCTCTTAACTGCTAGGCCATCTCTCCAGCCCCAATTTTTTTTTCTTTTTTCTTTTGAAAGATTTATTTTTATTTATGTGCGTGCGTGCGTACGTACGTGTGTGCGCGCGTGTGTGTGTGTGTGTGTGTGTGTATAAGTGTGTATGGCTGCCTGCAGAGGCAGAGGCCAGACAAGGGTATTAGATTCCTGGAGCTGGAATTATAGATGTCTGTGACCACCCGGTGTGTGTACTGGAAATCAAACTCTGATCCTCTGCAAGAGCAGCAAACAGTCTTTACCTACTGAGCCATCTCTCCAACCCCCAGATGTGTGTTTAACTCCTAATTGTTTCATACTATTAGACAGCAATATGTCATTTAACAGGTTAAATGCTACCTTGGGTGTCGGGTGACATGGTGCTTAGTAACCTGTCTATACTACTAACTAGCTGTGTGACTTCTCTGGCTTCCTTTGATATGTCAGATTCTGTGGCAAACTGAGAAATGAATTTTAACTATCTTAAGCAAAATATGTATTAGATAATATCAGAGAATGCTTAGGTGATAGGAGGCTAAAGGACCAAGCCCAGAGGCAAAGCCAAGCACATTCTAAGAAGACCATGGAGCAGGACCAGACTAGTACATAACTTGCAACTCCCCACAGTGAATATGACCATACCCCACTATACCTCTCTCTTTAGTTCACCTGCTTAAGATTTGTAGTCTGAAAGGAAAGTTTATAACAGACCAGACATAAACCACATTCCAGCTTCCTTCTCAGCTCCTCATAGTTCTAGAGTTGGAGGCCACCAAGTCTCCATGTGGTAGTGTTTCCAAAAGAAATGTTGTACCTAGGTCTTGTGGGGAAGACCTGTTAATCTCCATTACTCAAGAGGCCTGAGGCCAGAGGATCACAAGTTCAAAGCCTGGTTAGACTACAGAATCACTTCAAGGCCTGCTTGAACATCCCTGTGAAACAGTCTTAAAATAAAAAGTAGCGCGGCGTGGTGGAGCACACCTTTAATCCCAAAACTCAAGAGATAGAGGCAGGCAAATCTCTTCAAGATCAAGTTAAAAGCATTCACCACAGAAGCCCACCAAAGAAGCACTCATCTGTAATTCCTCTATTCCTACTCTCCTGGGAGTTCATGGGCCTGATAGCCTGGAGTATGCGGCACAGCAACAGAAACAAGAGAGACTGCCTCAGAAGCAAGATGGAGGCAAGAAATGTTGTCCCTTGACCTCCATCCATGTGCCATGGCATGCATGTACACACAATAAATAAGTCATGTTTTTTGAAAAGTGAAAAAAAGGGGCTGGAGAGATGGCTCAGTGATTAAGAGTGCAGTCTGCTCTTCTAGAGGACCCAAGTTCAGTTCCCAGCACCCACATCATGTGACTCATGACTGCCTAACTTAACTCTAGGCAATGTGTGGGTAAATGCACACAAATATACACATACATGGGTAATTTTTTTAAAGTTTTTAATGAGGCAGACATGGTGGCACATGAGTTTAATCCCAGCACTCAGGAGGCAGAGGCAGATGGATCTCTGTGAGTTTAAGGCCAGCCTGGTCTACACAGTGAGTTCCAGGCCAGCTGGGACTGCAGGGAGACCCTGTCTCAAAAAGACAAAAAAAAAGTTTTTAATGAATCTAGAGATACATAGCTCAGTGGTAGAATATTAACATGTGCAACACCCAAGGTTTAGTCCCTAATACTACCAAAGGAAAAAAGGTAAGGAGAAAGAAAGAGGGGATATTAGAAAAGAAAGTCCTATTACCAGACAGCCAGAAACAAATGTCAAGCCAGGCGTGTCAAATTGGAAGATTGAATTATATAACCAACAATAAAATTACTGTTTCTGTCAAACATAACTAAGATGTCTTATACATGGTTAAGGGAAAAATGAAGTCAGATCTTACTCATAACTGAACATTGAAAATGAACAAGAACTAGCCGGGCGTGGTGGAGCACGCCTTTAATCCTAGCACTTGGGAGGCAGAGACAGGCGGATCTTTGTGAGTTCAAGGCCAGCCTGGTCTACAAGGTGAGTTCTAGGACAGCTGGGGCTACAGGGAAACCCTGTCTCAAAAAGACCAAAAAAGAAAAAGAAAATGAACAAGAACTAAAAGGAATTTTCTGGGGGTTTTAATTTTTGTTCCTGTCCCTCACACTCCAATTTATGATCTATAAGGAAAAGTCCATCATCCTTGGAATTTGTCTCATAGCCTTGAACAAACAACCTCCTGTGACTCAATTATAGAGAAAAATAAAATAAAGAGCTGAGTATAGTTGTGCTTGGCGTGTGCAGCAGAGTCTAAATGGAAGGTTAGCTAGACCTAAAATGGCCTGGTGATTGTAGTTAACTAGTGAGTTCTAGAAGCCTAAGCTCTTCTCTGTTTTGCCAGTAATTGGTCTGCTCCGGTTGTATACTGAGAAATAATCTTGCTACTTGTATTCATAAGTATGTGTCTTGGAATTAATGCCCCAGGGGAACAGGTTTCAGGTATGGTTTGCTATTCAGGTATTGTCAGTTGAATGTTGGGCTGTGTGTGGTAGGTATGGGGAATGTCTAATTATAGAGAATAGTGTGATAGCTAGCCTTGTATTTTTCCCATTGTGATCTAAATTCCTAAAGGGATACAGTCATGTTGTTTCAACCTAGAAATCTGCTTGTGAGTTGTTGGTTTTTTTCAGGGTTTTTTGTTTTGTTTTTGTTTTTTTCTGGGTATAATATCTTTCCATCCATTTTTTTAATGAGGCTATGGTTTTCTTTTTTCCATTTTTATTTTATGTTTATGAGCATATTGGCTGAATGTATATAAGTGCATCTGTGTTGTGCAATGTCTAAGGAAGTCAGAAGATGTTAGATCCCTGGAAGTGGAGTTACAGGTAGTTGTTAGCTGTTATGTAGGTAGTGGAAAACAAACCTGGGACTTATGCAAGAGCAGCCCGTGTTCTTAACCACTGAGCCATCTCTCTAGCCCTATGTTTTTCTTTTACAATAGGTAACTATATTAATTGGTCTGTGATCCCTTGGTCTGATACTTGAAACTTCTAGCTATGACTATCCCTTCAGTTGTGGTGTATGGTCACAGTAAGTAGGGGCATGAACTCTTTTCCACTTAAATAGGATCGACAGAAGCTGCACTAGCATCTTATATCTGAAATTTACACAACTAAACAGACAACTTATCAGAAGATAGAAAGCAAAGTAGTAGATTGTGGAATGTATATGAAAGTTCCCTTTACATGAATATTCTTTTTTTTTAACTACTTTTATTACATTTATTTGGGGGGTGAGTGTAACCTATGGTGTATGTATAGAAGTCACCAGCCCCACTTGAATATTCTTTAAGCCAAAAATATAAGTAGACTATGTGTATTTGAATTTAGCATAGCTACCAGCCAGCTCAACCTGTGCAGTAAGGTTGTGTACAGCCAATATTTTATAGTAATTTACCTAGAAATGTTTACTTCAGAAAGAAACACCAAACAAACTCAAGAGCTTGGCATTATGAATAAAAAAATCTATTTGCTTCATTTAATTTTGAAATACAAATTTTATTTCCATTTATTGAAATGTTCTCATAGTAAATTATTCATTTTTCTTGTGTATGTAACATTATAAAATGGAATTTTTGATCCAGCCGGCATTCACTGGTTTAAACAGGTATATATTTTGTTTGTTTTGGTTCTTTGGCCTTCTTGCTGGTCATGGGTGATAACCCTGATCACATTCCTGAAAGATTACTCCAACCTTAGAATGGCTGTTTTCTTCCCTTCGCTGACTTAAGAAAAAACTGCCAGTTAACAACTGCCATGCTTTAGGAAGTAATTTTGATCAGAAGGGGTTGGCATAGGATGCTTGCTCAAAGAACACAGTGTGTTTTCCTCTGTTTTTGAGACTGAAATGCTACTGGTTTTCTCAGCAGAGATTGCAGGGGGTTTTTTGTTTGTTTTTGGTTTTGTTTTTTTGTTGTTGTTATTGTTGTTGTATTTGATTTATGTATGTGTTATCACATACAGTGATAGAATTTCTTAGAGAAGTCCTGTTTCTGTCCCAGATTCTAAAGAACTAGTCCAAAAAACATGAGCAAAATTTTGTGCCTACTCTTATAAAAACAGAATTTTTGTTATTTTCTCAGACAAGGTCTTATTGTATAGTCCAACTCTGGCTGGCTTCTGACTCATGTCATCCTCATTTGGCCTCCTGCATGTTGGGGATTATAAGCTTATAGCACCACCTCCAGCTCACAACAGATCTATTTATTTACTTATGTATCTAGTGTGTGGATGTATGTGTGCATGTCTACAGCAACACACATGGGGCTCAGAGGACAGCTGAGCAGTGGGAGGTGGGTTTGGGGGTTGAATTTTGGATAGCTCCTTGGAACAGATTTTTTGTTGTTGTTTATTATTTTTTATGTGTATGAGTGTACTGTCTGCATGTAGGTTGGTGCGCCTGTGTCGTGCATTGCCACGGAGGTCAGAAGAGGGTGTCAGATTCCCCTGGAACTGGAGTCAAAGACGGTTCTTAGCCTCCATGTGGGTACTGGGAATTGAACCCGGGTCCTCTGCAACAGCAGTCAGTGTTCTTAACCGCTGAGCCATCTCTCCAGCCCCAGAACAGATTTTTAATTAAAGAACAACTCCATCAATCAGATCTTCAGACTACTCTTTTAGAATTTTGTTGGTATTTGTGTACACATATCTACTAGAAAGACCTCATCCCTCTTAAACCTTGTGTGAGTATGACTCCTGGTTGGTCTGTCTTTCTTTTCTTCCTCCCTAGTGCTGGGATTACAGGTCTGTATTACTAACACATCTAGTTTATACAGTGCTGGGGATCAAACTCAGTACTTCAGGCCTGCTGGGAATGCACTTTTCCAATTGAGTTACTTGCCCAAAGCTTTTAATTTTGCCTAGCACAAAGAGCATTTAATTTTTCTGTTTCTGTTTTTTCTTTCTTTCTTTTACTAAAGCAGACAGTTGCAGTGTTGGCAGAAGTGTGAGTTTTATTTCCTGTCTGTGGTGTGTCCCACTCATCCTGTCATCCAGACATTTTGTTTTAGGTTGTTCCTGTAAATGTAAGTGAAACTAGTCCACAAACCAGTGACATGTGCACATCACGGATGTAACAAGAGACAGGGCTTGTGCAATAGACCACAAGAGAGCAGTGCTTTATTTTGAGATGAAAATAAACAAAATTCAGGCAGCCCCTCCCAGCCAGCCATGCAAGTTTTTAAAGTGACATTGATACTTTCTTATGTTTTCTGACTTTAGAAAAAGTGTTCAATCTATCCTGGCAGTTTTCAACCTCAAATGTTTTACAAATCTCATGCCACTTTATTAAAGCATGAAATTGACAGCATTATAGAGGTGATTTCAGTTTGGCAATTAATTTACCATAAACAATTTCATTTTATGACCCATTAATCTACCACATGTGTTGAGTTCTATAACACTTTTTTTTTTGAGACAAGTTCTCACTGTGTAGCCCTGGCTGGCCTGGAACTCACTATTTAGACCAGGCTGGTCTCGTACTCACAGTGGTCTCTGCCTCTGCCTCTCTGCCTCTCTGCCTCTCTGCTCTTGAGTCCTGAGATTATTACATTTATAATATTTGAGACTTGTCCTAAGTTATTCCTACTACAGTGATAGAACAGGGGGAAGGAAAACTCAAATGAATTCATTCATTATCAAATGTTATGGAATATATTCCTGGAAATGGTTCAGTGCTGAGGATACACTGCCAATCAAGATGAAGCCCTTGTACCTGTGGAGCTCATACTCTTTTATATTATTATAACTGCAGTCAAGGATACAAATGAATAAGTGTTATCCTTTATGGTAAATATCCTGAAAGAAACAAAGCAAAACAACAGGATAGAAATTAATTGGGATGAAGGGGGAAAGGGATGGCGCTATTAGAGCTGAGACTTAGATACTGAAGAGTTTGGGAGAAAAATCTTCAAGCAGAGAATGAAAAGCACAAAGGCCTTGAGAAGGGGGCTTGAAATACAAAGAAATAGAAAGGCCAGACTGACTAGGGACTAGTTCATGGTAAACAAAAAGGGAGCTAGTGTAATGTTGGTGAAGAACTTACTGCAGGATGTGTTACGCAGGCCTAGATCAAGCTACAGAGTGACTTTTCACTTCAAGAGTAAAGGGAAGCCTTTAAAGAATTTCACATAGTGACACTACATACTCTGGTTTGTGTTTAATGAGTGGATAATGGAGAAGCAGGCATGGTTGCAAACCTATGAAGAGGTTTTTTGCTGATACAGTGTCTGGGATTAACATTAGTGACATAATGAAAGAAATGAGGCTATAAAAAAAAATTAGGGGGCTGAAGAGATGGCTCAGCAGTTAAGAGCACTTTGACTATTCTTGCAGAGCACCCAGGTTCAATTCCTAACACCCACATGGTGGCTAGCAACTGTTTGTAACTCCAGTTCCAGAGGATCTGACACCCTCTTCTAACCTCCACGGGCATTGCACAACATCAGTGTACTTACATACATGCAGGCAATACACTTAAATATATAAAAATAATAAATTAGGGGCTGGAGGGATGGCCTAGCGGTTAAGAGCGCCGACCGCTCTTGCAGAGGACCCAGGTTCGATCCCCAGCACCCACATGGCGGCTGAGAACAGTCTGTAACTCCAATTCCAGGAGAACTCCAGTTCCAGGGGAATCCGAGACCCTCTTCTGAACTCCGCGGCATTGCACGACACGGGTGCACCAACCTACATGCAGACAGTACATTCATACACATAAAAAATAATAAATTAAAAAATTCTTGCCGGGTGTGGTGGCACACACCTTTAATCCTAGCACTTGGGAGGCAGAGGCAGGCAGATCTTTGTGAGTTCAAGACCAGCCTGCTCTTCAGAGTGAGTTCCAGGCCAGCTGGGGCTACAGGGAGACCCTGTCTCAGAAAGACCAAAAAAAAAAAAAAATTCTCTCTGAACTAAATCTAGAATGTGATAGGAAAATGGCTGTTATATTATTCTTCCTACTTTTGTATGTGTTCAAAAGCTTTTATTAAAAGGTTTTTATTACAAAACAAAACAAAATACCTAGGTATGGTGGCAGGTGTCTCAGATCCCAGCACTGGAGAAGTAGAGGCAGGAGGATCAAAAGTTCAGAGTCCTCCTCAATTGCATAGGGAGTTTGAAGCCTGTCTGACAAAAGATGCTACCTCAGAAACTAAATAAAATAAAATTCCTTATTATATTGTTTTTGTACCAACATCTACTAAATCATTCTAGCAAGTGCTAAACAAAATGCTTTTAAAAATTATTATAGTACAACACTTTGTTTCACTGGCAAATAACCAGCTGAACACGATACCTATAATCCCAGCACTTAGGAAGTAGAGACAGGAGGATCAGTTCAGTCATCCTTGACTACATAGCAAGTTCAAGGCCAGTGTGGGCTACATGAGATCCAGTATCAAAAACCAGGAAAGTAGCTGAGACTGCCTTATATTAGAGCAGAGATGAATTTCTCAGTAAAAAATATTTTATGGGCTGGGTGTGTTGGGGCACACCTGTAATCTCAGCTCTTGGGAGGCAGAGGCAGGTGGATCTCTCTTAAGTTCAAGGCTACCCTGGTCTACATAGTGAGTTTCAGTCCAGCTGGGGCTACAGGGAGACACTGTCTCAGAAAAGACAAAAAAAAAAAAATGGGCTAGAGAGATGGCTCAGCAATTAAGAGGATTAACTGCTCTTGCAGAGGACCCAGGTTTGGTTCCCAGCACCCATATGGCAGCTAAGAACTGTCTTTAACTCTAGTTCCAGGGGAATCCAATGCCCTCTTCTGACCTCCACAGCATTGCACAACATGGGTGCACCTAACTACATGCAGACAGAACACTCACACACATTAAAAAAAAATTACGCCAAGCTAGACATGTTGGTGCACCTTTAATCCCTCTGCTACCATGTAATTTAAGTAAAATATTTTACGTTTTATTCTAGGAAAATTGTCTAAAGTAGGCAACACTATGCATGAGCAGAGTAATGAACAATCTCTGTTGTATTTGTTTTTGCCTCATCCTGTGAAGTTGACTTTGGAATAGGGAAAAGAATAATCCTAAACTGAATCTCCATCATCCTTTTTACTTTTCTTCCTTAAATAATTTTTTTTCTCTTAACTCTTTCCTTACAGCATCAGTGAGAGCTTTTTAACTGTCAAAGGTGCTGCCCTTTTTCTACCACGGGGAAATGGCTCGTCTACACCAAGAATCAGCCACAGATGCAACAAGCCTGCAGGTAGAGCTGTGCTCCATACTGTTTCATTTCTGTTAGTATGATAAACTACTCAGACAAAAAAAAAAAAAACTTAGGGCAGAAAATGTTTGTTTTAGTTCACAATTCCAGGTTATGGTACCTTAGTGCAAGGAAGACAAAACAAAAACTCCAAACAGTCACATCACAGTCAAGAGCGGAGAGAAAGGAATACAGGCTTGTTTGTGACCAGCTTGATTTCTTTACCTTTTTTTTTTTTTGGTCTTTTTGAGACAGGGTCTCCCTGTAGCTCCATCTGTCCTTGAACTCACAGAGATCCACCTGCCTCTGCCTCCCAAGTGCTGGGATTACAGGTGTGTGCCACCACTCCCAGCGATTTCTCCACTTTTAAACTGTTCGTGACTCCCCCACCCCACCCCCCATCTAGAGAATGGTGCCACCCACAGTGGGCAGAATCTTCCGATGTAGAGAATCCCTCGTTGAGGCTTTCCTCCCAGGTGATTCTATGTTATATCACATTGACAATTAAAGCTAACCATCAGATACACATCTTAATTCCTTCCTCAAATACCTTGATTTTTAGTTCTTTTTTTCAATATGTTTTATTGATTTTTTTTTTTATTTAATGTGTATGAGTATACTGTCTTCATGTAGGTAGGTGCACCCATGTCTTGCAATGCTGCAGAGGTCAGAAGAGGGTGTCATATTCCCCTGGAACTGGAGTTAAAGACTGTTCTTAGTTGCTGGGAATCAAACCTGGGTCCTCTGCAAGAGCAGTCAGTGCTCTTAACCACTGAGCCATCTCTCCAGCCTCGACTTTTAGTTCTAAAATACTGTTTTAACCTAGTTTCCAACAGTTTTGTTTTATTTTTCTCTAAGGGTTTGGTTTGGTTTTAGCAGTTTTTGAGAGTCAATACAGGCCTCTATGCATGTTAGGCGAGCAATTTACCCCAGCGGACACCCCCAGCCCATGACATTTTTTTTAGATGTTGATTTGAGTTTCTTTGAAATAGAGTTTCATATGGCCCAGGCTAGCCTCAAACTAGCTATATAGCCAAGGATGACCCTGACCTTTGGGATTGCCTCCTGCTTCCACTTCCTAAGTGGTGGGACTACAGGTGGGACATGCCACTCATGATCAACAGTTCCTTAATGATGAAAAAATGTATTGTATCACTTTTCACCTGTGTTCTAGCACTTACTGGAATGAATCACACACACAGTGTCAGATCACAGATCCTCTGGCCACTCCCCACCTGCAGTCTCTCTCCCTAGACAGAGTTGGTAAGCATGCTGAGACCTTGTGGCTCTCACAGAGTTTAGTTTTCTCCCTCCCTCTTGTAGCTACAAGCAAGGCCAGCCTTCTCCATATTGCCCAGCTGCCCAGACCCAAGATGGCCTTGAGTCATAAATATACTTTTATCAGTGCCTTCCTGACTTCTAATCTTCTAGCATGTAGGCTAGGTCACTGAAAGGAATCGAAGGTTCTTTTTTAAGATCCTTTCACACTATCCCTGATAGCTATATCTCTTAATAAAGGTGTTCTTTGGACCTTAAGCTTTGCCTTCTCACTTCAGGCCTTGATGCTGTAACTCTCCTCATAAAACGCCTCTGAAGGGTGATTTCATCTCAGCTTCCTTTCTGTGAACCCCTGTTATCTTATGTTTATAGTATAAAGTAGGTGTCTAGGAAATTTTTGTCGGAATAATACAAAACACTTTTATTTATTTATTTTTTCAAAATGTTTTCTTTTTTTTTAGGCTTTTTTATTATTATTTTTTACATGTATGAATGCACTGTCTGCATGTAGTTTGTGCAACTGTGTCATGCAATGCCGTGGAGGTCAGAAGAGGGTGTCAGATTCCCCTGGAACTGGAGTTAAAGATGGTTCTCAGCTGCCATGTGGGAGCTGGGGATTGAACCCCAGTCCTCTGCAAGAGCAGTCGGCCCTCTTAACCGCTGGGCCATCTCTCCAGCCCCTAAATTTATTATTTTTTATGTGTATGAATGTACTGTCTGCATGTAGGTTGGTGCACCTGTGTCATGCAATGCCTCAGAGGTCAGAAGAGGGCGTCGGATTCTCCTGGTTCTTAGCCACCATGTGGGTGCTGGGAATCGAACCCAGGTCCTCTGCAAGAGCAGTCTGTGCTCTTAAGTCCTGAGCCATCTCTCCAGCCCCCAAAACACTGTTTTTAAAGAAGGAATTTTTCTTTGTTTTATTTTTAAGGCAAGATCTCATATAGCCCAAGATGGTGTGTACCTGTAGTTACAGTAAAATGTATAGTCTTGGGCTGGAGAGATGGCCTAGTGGTTAACAGCACTTAGAGTTCAGTTTCCAACACCCACATAGTGGGTGACAACTTTCTATAAACTTCAGTTCCAGGAGCTCTGGTGTCCTTTTCTGGCCTCCATGGGCATCTGCATGCATGTGGTACACAATAGCTCACATACACATTTTTAAAAATTAATCTTTTCTTTTTTTTTTTTTTAAGTTTTTTTTTTTAATTAATTTTTTTTTTTTTATTGCTGTATGTGTGTAAAAGTGAATGACTGTCGCATGCGGTCTGTGCACCCATGTCTGCAATGCCGGGAGGTCAGAAGAGGGCTCGGATTCCCCTGGAACTGGAATTTCCTGGAATTGGAGTTACAGATGGTCTCTAGGCCGCCATGTGGGTGCTGGGGATCGAACCCGGGTCCTCTGCAAGAGGTCGGGCGCTTAACTGCTAGGCCATCTCTCCAGCCCCTAATCTTTTTCTTTTAAAACAGTCCACTAAAAGCATATCTAAAGGAGGAAGGACCCTCAGCATAGGACACCCACAGTTCAGGAAGTAGTCAGTCTACTTCTCTATTTCTGTCAACAAGCCTTATTTGTGTCATTTGGGAGGAAAAAATAGAAGTCAACCTGAGGACAAAAATCTTGATCAATACTATACCAAGAAGTGGTTGCTTATTTTGTAAATGTATCATTTTGTTGATTTGTGTATAAGAAATTATCACCATGAGGAATGGAACTTGAGTATTATAGATCAGAGGTAAAACTAGAAATAAATACTAGATCTCATTGAGTCAGTGTTTGAGGTTTGGTATAATCAAAATAATCTCAGCTTTTTTTTGAGACATGGTCTCCCTGTAGCCCCATCTGGCTAAACCCTTACATAGACCAGGCGCCCTTGAACTCACAGATCCCCCTGCCTCTGCCTCCCAAGTGCTGAGATTAAAGCCGTGTCACCCCACCAGCCTGGGGAGAAATAAGAAAGAGGCCTAGCTTATCTTTACATTTCGAACATCTTACTCGTGAACCGTGTGGAATCACAAGTCCTGCCTTGCCAAGTCTAATTAAACTGCAAAGATTATTTACATTTCTAAGTGTGAGATATTTTTTTAACAATAAAAGAAGATAGATTATTTTCTTAAATCCACTTCATGTAAGATGTTGGATAAATTGCCCTATGGCATGGGATAGTAAGTGGGGTCAGTAGCTTTAAAGCTCCTGGCCTTGATTGACATCTTCCTTGTTCAGTCTTCCATATTCAGCTGCTATCCACATTTCTACTTTATTCAGTTAGCTAAAAAAAAAAAAAAAAAAAAAAAACAGATTTGACAGAAACTGCATGGGATTGATTTGTGATTCAAGAAGAGAACAGATGAGGCCATGTACATAGAAACAGAGTTCCCAGTAGGAGACATCCAATTTGCTCTTATAGCAAAGCTTCTTCCAGCTAGAAAACCAGAGCTTCCAAATATGCAGTTCGTGTAAGAAGCCTCACAGTAGAACTAAGGCTCCTGATTTTTGTCTGACCTTCAAATGAGCCATCTAGATCTTTGAGGCACTAGTGCCTTGAATGAGGCTGGTGCCTTCTATTCAGGATTCCCCCAGAAGTTCTATATCCTGAAAATTCTTTCCAGAGCTGCTGCTGCTGCTTTTTTTTTTTTTTTTTTGTATGTGTATGAATGTACTGTCTGCAAGTAGGTCTGTGCTAGGTCTGTGCACCCGTGTCGTGCAGTGCCGTGGAGGTCAGAAGATGGTGTCGGATTCCCCTGGAACTGGAGTTCTCCTGGAATTGGAGTTACAGACGTTTCTCAGCCGCCATGTGGATGCTGGGGATCGAACCTGGGTCCTCTGCAAGAGCAGTCGTTGCTCTCAATCACTATCTCTCCAGCCCCTTCCAGAGCTTCTTACAAGACAGGAAACTTAGTGGGTGGGTGGGTGGGTTGGTTGGTTTGTTAAATTTGAATTTTGGGCCAGGCATGGTGGCGCAAGCCTTTAATCCTAGCACTTGGGAGGCAGAGGCAGGCGGATCTTTGTGAGTTCAAGGCCAGCCTGGTCTACAGAGTGAGTTCCAGGACAGCTGGGGCTACAAGGAAACCCTGTCTCAAAAAGACAAAAAAAATTTTGAATTTTGGGTTTTGTTTGTTTAAGGGCAGAAAGATTGTAAGAGCCAGGGCTGGTGCATGAACATAGAGAAGCAGTATCTTACAGGAAGCTTTGACATGTGAACTTGTGGCAATGTCAGCATCAGGCATGAAACCCATGCCAAATGGGACAAAGTCTCAAAGTGGAGCAAGAGAAATGGGTGGTGCACTGACCTTGGACTTACAAGAAACTGAGTACTCTTGGGTGAGGAAGAATATGCCTTACCTAGGAATCCTGTATATGTTGACTAGACTCTAGTGATCTATTTGTAGGAAGGATGTTTGGGTTTGGAAGCTTGACTGGATAGGGCTTAGCTTGGATGTTGTAATGAATGAGTTCTGATGGGGGAGATTGGGTTTGATTGGGAACCATTGTATGAGTTATACAAATGCTAAATAAAAAAATTAAATAAAAAAAACTTGGGGGGGTCTTTTTGAGACAGGGTTTCCCTATAGCCCTAGCTGGCCTTGAACTCACAGTGATCTGCCTGCCTCTGCCTCCCAAGTGCTGGGATTAAAGCTGTGCGCCACCTCATCCGGCAATAAAATACATTTTTTAAGCCAGGTGTTGTGGCCCAGGCCAGACCTTTAATCTCAGAACTTGGGAGGCAGAGGATCTCTATGAGTTCAAGGCCAGCTTGATCTACATAGTGCGTTCTAGGCTAGTTGGGGCTACAGGGAGACAATGTCTCAAAAAGTAAAAAAAAGACTATCTTTTATTCTTTGTCAATTTAAGAAAAATAAATGTTTTTATTTTATATGTACGAGTATATTGTTTATATGTATGTAAATGCCCTTGAAGGTCAGAAGAGGGCATTGGATCTCCTGGAACTGGAGGTATGGACAGTTGTTAGCCACCATGTTGGTTCTGGGAACCAAACCAAGGTCCTCTGCAAGATTACTCAGTGCTCTTAACTGCTGAGCCATCTCTCTAGCCCCCCCCCCTTTTTTTTTTGGTCTTTTTAAGACAGGGTTTCCCTTTAGTCCCAGCTGGCCTGGAGCTCACTGTGTAGACCAGGCCGGCCTTGAACTCACAGAGATCCACCTGCCTCTGCCTCCCGAGTGCTGGGATTAAAGGTGTGCGCCACCATGCCCAGCACTAGCCCCCTATTCTTTGACAGTTTCATACATAAACAATTTATTTGATCATATGCACCTCTCCCAGGTGTGCTCCTCCCTTTTACATTCTCATATGTGTGTGTGTGCACACGTGTGACACATATGCACACACACTAATAACCCACTGAATTCCAGTTAATGCTGCCTGATCAGTGTTGACTGATCTTGTTGACTTGCTCTTATATAGGTAATCATAGCTACAGGTGAGTTCACAAAGACAGTATTTCACAGCACTCCTCCATCCTCTGGTTCTTTTATTCTTTCGCCCCCTTCTGAGATGTTTCCTGGGCTGTTGTTAGAGATGTCCCATTTAGGGCAGAGCACTCACTAAACACTTATTCTTGGCTCTTTGACCATTTGTGTATTATTAACTGCTGGCCACAGCAGAGAGAAGCTTCTCTAACCAGGTTTGAGGACAGTGCTAATCTATGGATATAATCAAATAATAAGGCAGTTTGACATGTTGTTTAGCAAAACAACAGTAGTAAGTTACTCCATAGGGCCTATGATCTCCTGAGCCATGGACTTTGGACCAGGTTTATAGTACCAGGCAGGCCTTAATTCCTTCCTATGAAGCAGGCCTCAAATCTAGTCCAAAAACAGTTGGTTGCCACCAGAATCTTTGTGCTCCTAATGCACCAATGGGCACATCTTTCCTAGCAGATTTGTGTGTAGCCATGTGGGTGTTGGGAATTGAACCTGGGTCATCTGCAAGACCATTCAGTGCTCTTAACCACTGAGCCATCTCTCCAGTAAGAAGTGAGGAATCAAATCAAATAATAGTTGATCATGTTAAAGCACAAGACATGTTCAGGAGAATAGCTATTCCTAATGTTTTATTTAATAGGCACTCTCATTTTTAGTATTAGCCACTAATGTAGAAATCACTTTAAACTGCTGACATTAAATGCAACTGAATATTATTATGAAATAGAAATTATAAATAACATTTAAAACAGGGATAATTCTTCAGACACTTCTTTTACTACCCTTAATGGGGCCTTTTGGCAACAAACTTACCAACAAATCACTCATCTACTTCCACCATTGTGTAGACTGAGATGGAGCTCAAGTACACCTTCCCTAGAATAGACACAAATTTTAACATAATGTAAACTAAAAGGAGGATTATGTGAAAATGCATTCTACTAATCTCTTTCCATTTCAGAAGTCAATTCAGTTATCTTATTATTTGATTTGTGTCTAATAAAGAGTCTTTCAGGCTTCTGGCAGGAAAGATGGCTCAGCAGTTAAGAGCGCGTACTGCTCTTGCAGAGGATTCAGATTACATTCCCAGCACCTACTTCAGGCTGCTTTCAACTACCTGTAACTCCAGCTCCAGGACAACTAGTACCCTTTATGTCCTCTCCAAGCACTCAGATATACAAACACACACACACACATATATATAAATATACATAACTTAAAACTAAAAAAGAATCTTTAAAGGGAGGCAGGGTGTTAGCAGAGTGTTAAATCCAACACTTGGGAGACAAAGGCAGGCAGATCTCTGTGAGTCCCAGGCCAGCAAGGCTATGAAACAAGACCCTGTCTCCAAAAAATAAAGGTAGGAGGAGGGATGAGGTGGCTCAGTTAGTTGTAAAGGTGACTGCCACCAAATCTGACAACCTGAGTTCAGTCCCTGAGACCCACATGGTGGAAGCAGAGAACCAACTCCTACAAGTTGTCTTCTAGCCTCCATATGTGTCATGGCATGTACATACACACATACTCTAAAGTAAATAAAAATATAAATAACAACTTAGAGTTTCAGTAAATCATAACTTGCCTTTACAAGTCACTAAGTTGGAAAGAATTCTCTGTTGATAGTAGAATGGAGAATAATTATCCTTTGCTGTGCAAATTCCACTAGGAGATCTCCAGCAGCATCTTCAAGCAATGTTCATATTGCTTTGTCCAGAAGACAACATCAGGCTGGTAAGTCAGTGGCACCATTATAATTCTCTTCTTCAAAAAACTGTCTAAAATTGCCAACATTAAAGTCATTTTGGTTGGAGCACAGTGTTGGGAAGTGTGTGGATTAGGAAAGAAGAATGGCATTTCCCCCCCATCTAGCTGAGAATGTAATCATGATATAAGCTAATGTGGAGTGATGGAAAAGTATTTGATGGCTCAAGGCTATTGATAAGAGCTAGTTCGAAAGTTATTGCCCGTAATAATATTTTTTTTTTTTGTCTTTTTGAGACAGGGTCTCCCTTTAGTCCCAGCTGGCCTGGAGCTCACTTTGTAGACCAGGCTGGCCTTAAACTCACAGAGTTCTGCCTCCCAAGTGCTAGGCATAATAACAATTTAAGAAAGAAAAAGAAAGAGGGATGGAAAGATGGCCTAGCAGTTAAGAGTGCCAACTGCTCTTGCAGAGGACCCAGGTTCGATCCCCAGCACCCACATGGCTACTGAGAACCGTCTTTAACTCCAGTTCCAGGGGAATCCGACACCCTCTTCTGACCTCCACGGCATTGTACGACACAGGTGCACCAACCTACATGCAGACAGTACACTCATACACATAACAAAATTAAAAAAAAATTTAGAAAAAGAAAGAAAGAAAACTCTGGAATTTGACCAGGTTGAGAAAGGTTTTATGTTATAACAGTGGAACTTGAACAGATTTTAAAAGATGAAATATTAGGGGCTGGAGAGATGGCCTAGCGGTTAAGAGTGCCGACTGCTCTTGCAGAGGACCCAGGTTTGATCCCCAGCACCCACATGGTGGCTGAGAACCATCTTCAAATCCAGTTCCAGGGGAATCCGACGCTCTCTTCTGACCTCCATGGCATTGCACAACATGGGTGCACAAACCTATATGCAGACAGTACATTCATATACATACAAAAATAAATAAAATTTAAAAATAAAAAGTTTAAAAAAAAGATGAAATTAGCAGAAAAAATTCTGGCCAGGTGTCATACCGCATGCCTTTTAGTCCTAGCACTTGGGAGCCAGGCAGGTGGATCTCTATGAGATCAAGGCCTGTATTGCAAGTACCAGACCAGCTGGGGCTATAAGGAGACCCTGTCTCAAAAAGACAAAAAAAAATTCTAGATGAGGACATAACTGAAGCCAAAGCACACATGGGACAAGGTATGAGTGACATAACCAGGAACTGCATGCAGCTGACCACAGTCAGGAAAGCGAGCTTAGGTTCTTGCTAATCATGTGATGTTACCTTAGGCTGTCTTTGCCCTTTTACTCATTTTCTGTCTGTTCTCACAGTTGACAAGATCAAATAGACATGAAAACAACTAAAAGAGTGTGAAGTGTGCTGGTCATGGTGGGGCATGCCTTTAATCCCACCTCAGGAGGCAGAAGCAGGTCGATCTCCATGTTCCATGCCACCCAGGAACAACACCCCACTGCCCCCACCAAAATAGCCATGAAATGCTCTTGTAAGACTTCAAGGCCAGCCTAGTCTACAGAGCAAGTTCCATGCTAGCTGGAGCTACAGGGAGACCCTGTCTCAATAAATAAATAAATAAATAAATAAATAAATAAATAAATAAATAATAAATGCTATTTAGACTGCACAGTGGTCTGTTGTTGTTTAATGTTAGCCCAGATTTTAAAGCTGGATTTCATATAAAAGTCTAAATTTGGATTTTCAGAAAAATAAACTTTCTAGCGATGCCAAGATTTTATATCCTCACATGGCAAAACATAGCTCGATGTGGAGACTGTACTAGATTGCTAGCTTGCTGAAATCATTACGGACCTCTTATCTCCTGGACATCAAGTCACGTGCCATCACTGTTCTATCATTACTTTTCTTCCTTTAATAAAAATAGTTTAACAGGAGCTGGAGAGATGCTGCAGCAGTTAAGAGCATTGACTGCTCTTGCAGAAGACTCAGGTTCTATTACCAGCAACCACATGGTGGCTAACAACTGTCCGTAGCTCCAGTTCCAGAGGATCCTCTTTTGACCTCCACAGGCATTGCATGACACAGGTGCAATTACACACATGTAGGCAGTACACTTCTACACATAAAATAAAAATAATAAAATATGCTGGGTATGGTAGCACGTACCTTTAGTCCCAGCATTCAGGAAGCAGAGGCAGAGGCAGGCTATGTGAGTTCAAAGTCCGAGTTCCAGGCCAGCTGGGGCTACTGGGAGACCCTATCTCAAAAAGACATAAATAAATAATTATAAATTTTTTTTTTAAATGGGATGACGCCAGGTGTGGTGGTGCACGCCTTTAATCCTAACACTTGGGAGGCAGAGACAGGCGGATCTCTGTGAGTTCAAGGCCAGCCTGGTCTACAGAGTGAGCTCCAGGCCAGCTGGGACTAAAGGGAGACCCTGTCTCAAAAATACCAAAAAAATAAATAAAATGGGATGACATCCTGGGGCTGGAGAGATAGCCTAGTGGTTAAGAGCACCAACTGCTCTGGCAGAGGACCCAGGTTCGATCCCCAGCACCCACATGGCAGCTAAGAACCGTCTGTAACTCCAATTCCAGAACTCCAGTTCCAGGGTAATCTGAGATCCTCTTCTGACCTCTGCGGCACTGCACCACACGGGTGCACAAACCTGCATGCAGACAGTACATTCATACACATACAAAAATAAGTAAAATTAAAAAAAAAATGGGATGACATCCTAACATGATGGTGCACACCTATAATCCCAGATCTCCAGCGCTGAGGCAGAGATTGCCACAAACTCAAGGGCAGACTAGTCTACGTAGAGCATAATGGGCCATCTAGGACTGCATAGCAAGATCCTGTGCAAACAAAATACTGACAACAAAGATGAACGAGCATGTATGTCTACCCATTTAGTATCCATGTAGCTCACTTCACGTTCACACTTCTTATATAACCCCTAGATTACTAGCTAAAGGTGCTACCTGTTCATTAAGCAGTTGTGAAACATCATAAATTTTTGAGCGAAACACATGAGATAACTACAGTGTCTAAAAAGTCCCTAAGAGCTAATATAGAATAGAGAGGAGGAAGTCCACTAGATAGTTCCTGAAGTTTCCTTGTGTGTGCTAACCAGCCCTTCTAGGACAGAGTAGGTGACTTGGAAATTGACTAAAAGCTAATCTTGCAAGAAGAGAGATAATGAGTAAAATATAAAATTGACTGGAAAGTTGATCAAACTTCTGAACTCTCTGGTAATCACCGATTATTAATTTATTTCACTTACTGTTTAAATTTTGTAGCCTTTTCTTGGGCTGGAGAGATGGCTTGGGTTAAGGACACTGGACAATCCTGCAGGGAACCCAGGTTTGATACTTAGCACCACATGGTGGCTAACAACAGTCTGTAGCTCCAATTCCAGGGGAATCTGATGCCCTCTTCTGACCTCTGCAGGCACTGTACAACATGGGTGCACTTACATACATGCAGACTATATACTCATACACAAAAAATAAAAATAATAAGTAAAATTTCTTGAATTTGTCTTTTCTCTCTAATGCTGTGTATGTATGGTGTATGTGTTGATGATTGATGCTGGGTGTATTCCTCAATTATTCTCCACTTTAATCACTTTCTGATTTATTTATACATTAATGTATTGAATGATTGATCCACACTTTTTCTTAAAACTTGTATGTATGATATATGCATATATGCAAGTGCACTCACCCATGAGTGTGCGTGTGGAGGTGAGAGGTCAATACTGGGTGTCTTCCTTTATTGTTTATTCCTTATTTTTTAGGACAGGGTCTCTCACTGAATCTGGTACTCCCCACATAGGCTATACTGGCTGGCCAGGGAACCCCAGGGATCCTCCTGATTCTGTCTCGCCAGTGCTGGTATTGCAAGCTTGTGCCCCTGAGCTCTGCTTTTTTATGTGTGTGTTATGAATTGAACTCTGGTATCATGCTCCCAAGGTAAGCACTTTACTGACAGCTATCTCCCCAGCCCCCATGTCTAGTTTTTACATGTCGTAATTTCTGTGCAGATACCTACCTTAACATTAAAAGGAATCCTTTCTTTTAAAAAGAAAATATTGTTTTTATTTTTTATGTGTATGAGTGCTTTGTCTGCATGTATGTAAGTGTACCATGTCATACAATGCCCACAGAGTTCAGAAGAGAGCATCAGATCCCCTGGAACTGGAGTTATGGATGGTTGTTAACCACCACATAGGTGCTGGGAACCAAACCCAGGTCCTCTGCCAAAGCAACCACTGCTCTTTTTTATTTCATTTTATTTTTAAATTTTTTTATTTATTATTTATATGTGTATGAGTGTACTGTCTGCATGTAGGTTGGTGCACCCGTGTTATTCAGTGCCGTGGAGGTCAGAAGAGGGCATCTGATTACCCTGGAACTGGAGTTAAAGACGGTTCTTAGTCGCCATGTGGGTGCTGGGAATCGAACCCCGTCCTCTGCAAGGGCAGTTGGTGCTCTTAACCCCTGAGCCATCTCTCCAGCCCCAACAACCACTGCTCTTAACTGCTGAGCCATCTCACTCCATCACTCCACTTGCAAAAGGAATTCTTTCATACTTGTTTTATATTTTTATTTTTATTCTATTTTATTTTGTGTAAATTATTTTATATTCCAACCCCAAAGTGACATTATTAATTTACATAAATTTTTCTGCATTTGTGTGTGTCCATATTTGAGTATGTGCTAGTGTGGGGGAATACAGGCAGACTTACCATGGCATCCCTGTGTAAATAAAAAATAACCTTGGAGTCACTCCTTGTTTCCACCTTGTTTTGAGACAAGGTCTCTTGCTGTTTTACTGCTGCCCTGGGAATGCCAGGCTAGCTACTTTGTAAGCTTCCTAAGGATTCTCCTGCTTCTGCCTCCTATCTTGGGATAAGAATACTGGGATTACAGCCACTGTGTGTCTTTTTGTTTTGTTTTTTTTCCATTCTGGGACTCTAAAGTCATTTGGTCAGGCCTGCACAGCAAGTTCTTTACCTACTGAGCCATCTCCCCATCCTTGTCTGCAGTATAAAGTTTATTGTTTATTATCTTTGTGTAAATGTGTGTGATTTGTTTTTGTGAGAATGGGGGCACACACATGCACACATGGAGGTCAGAGAGCAACAGTTTCTGTCTTTCCACCATGGGACCCAGGGATCAAACTCAGGTTGTCATTGGGTTTGCACAGCAAGCACACTTTCCTACTGAACCGTCTCACTGGCCCTGTCTGCATTTTTTATGTACTTATTTCTCAGACAATTCTTTGACCATCAACCAGAGGCAGAACATGGTTCTTAGAGTATTATGGATCTAAATCAGTGATTCTGAGATTTAGAATATATTGGAATCACTTAGAGAGCTTGTTAAAACTACCGCCTACTGGGCTTCACTGTCAGAGTTTGCTTGGTGGGGTCTAAACAGAGATAATTTGTATTTTTTAACAAGTTTTCAAATGATGCTGATCACACTTTGAGTACAGCTCTACTAAAACTAGTATCAATAGTCATTTGAACATATTGGATATTTGCTGATAACCTCTGAAAATCAGGTAAGGTCTGTCATCACTTGTTTTATCTTTTTCTCATTGATAACCTGGAGTTTGAATATGAAAATGAAATATAAAAATAGTTTCCTACATGAGACTTAGGAGATAAGTGCCAGATACAGTTAGGAAAGCAGAATTAGTGATCAAATCCTTTTTTCCTATGAAAATATGATATCTTGGGCTGGAGAGATGACCTAGCGGTTAAGAGCATCTACTGCTCTTGCAGAGGACCCGGGTTTGATCCCCAGCACCCACATGGCGGCTGAGAACCGTCTGTAACTCCAATTCCAGGAGAACTCCAGTTCTAGGGGAATCCAACACCCTCTTCTGACCTCCGTGGCATTGCACAACATGGGTGCACAAACCTACATGCAGACAGTACATTCATACACATAAATAAATGAATTAAAAAATTTAAAAAAAGAAAATATGATATCTCAGCTGTATTACTTTTGGGGTTTTAGGACAGTATCTCATGTGTGCATTACATTTATAAAACAAATTCAGAAAATGTAACTCATGTCTCTGAATTAATTCACAACTAAAATGACAAGCCATCTTATAGTTGTTTTGAATTATTACAAAAAAGTCATTATGTTTCAGATTATTGTGTGAGTCATCTTCAAGAAAATGAGTGAATGCATTGTATGACTTGGGACAAAGTAGCACTTTTTAACTGAAAGGGGCATCTGTAGACTCAAAGCAAAGGCTTTTGTTTTGAGTTAAATTTGGAATGCTAAAACTCTTTATCTTGGGATTTGTGCATAAGGTTAAAAGTTTGATAGATAACTGAAAGTCCTGCCTTTTTCTCCTCGCCCCCCCACCCCCAGCACCCCATAATAACACAACCAAACCCAGTGTTTTATTTAAGCATGGGAAAAGGATAAAACCAATTTTTTCTTTCAGGGGAACTCTACCTTCCAAACACAGGTATAAAGCATTAACTGGAGTATTTAAAGAAATTCTAGCCGGCGTGGTGGCGCACGCCTTTAATCCTAGCATTTGGGAGGCAGAGGCAGGCGGATCTTTGTGAGTTCAAGGCCAGCCTGGTCTATAGAGTGAGTTCCAGGAAGGCTGGGTACAGGGAGACCCTGTCTCGAAAAGACCAAAAAAAAAGGAAAGAAGAAAGAAGGGAGGGAGGGAAGGAGGGAGGGAAGGAGGGAGGAAATTCTATCTGGCAAAATAAGGAAATGGTTTTATAGTGCTCTTCCACATTATCAAAGGCCCATTTAATTTTTTTAAATAGAATGAGAAATTGATAATTTTCAGAATACTTGTAGTAGCTTAAATAATGTTCTTAACAAAAGTGAGAATTTGGCATAAATAATTTAAGAAAATGAGATTTTTGGTTAAAACCAAACTAAAGTTTTATACTACATTAATTTTTTTTAAAGATAGATTTTGTTTCTTTTTTTGAATTTATTTTTGTATATGTATGAATATACTGTCTGCATGTAGGTTTGTGCACCCATGTCGTGCAGTGCCAGGGAAGTCAGAAGAGGGTGTCAGATTCCCCTGGAACTGGAGTTAAAGACGGTTCTCAGCCGCCATGTGGGTGCTGGGGATCGAACCCAGGTCCTCTTCAAGAGCAGTCGGCACTCTTAACCACTAGGCCATCTCTCCAGCCCCTACATTAATTTTTTTCAACAATAAAAATTAAAAGTAGCCAGACATAGTGGTGTACACCTTTAATCCCACCACTCAGGAGGCAGAGGCAGTGGGATCTCTGTGGGTTCAAGGCCAGCCTGATCTACATAGTAAGTTCTAGACTAGCTAGGGCTTCAGGGAGACCCTATCTCAAAAAGACAATCAATCAATCAATCAATCAATAGGCTTTTTTTTTCTAAGTGTAAATATTGTATGGAGTTTTGTTTCATGAACAATTCAAACAGGAATGGAGATGAAATCACTATGTCCCACACTCTGAGAAAACCATTCCTGGCTCTTTGAATCAGCATCCTTCCATTCTTATTTTGATGTTGGCAGAGGGGGAAGGAGAGGAGGTAGTGAGCAAACTAACACATCCCTGCTTAATTTTGTTTGTTTGAAGTGAGATAAATACTCATAGTTTATCATGAATAACTTGCCACATCAGGAAATTAATCATGGGTTTGGAGGAAGGGACTGACTCTGCTGGGGATCAGACTCTATGGCCTTTTGTGCTTCCTACACAAGAGTTCAACCACTGAGCTGTAGCTTCAGCCTTAATCATGGTTTTAAATGACTCTGCAGAGTATAATTTATAGATTTTTTCATCCAGACTATTTTAGTTTCTCCTCAAACTATTTCTATTTCTATATCTCTTTAAGATGGTGTTCTTTGATTTATTGTCACATCTAAAATCTATTTACATCTTAGCCATTGATTTTACTTTGTTCTTTTGGTTAGAATTTAGTATTTACCTGCTTTTGAAACCTTGGTTTCTGATGGATTGAGCAAGCTGCCTGTCTAGACAGTGTGTCTTTGTAATGTGGCTTCCCCAAGGATAAACACTGCATGCAGAGGCATGATGTAAGACTCTTGGCAAAAATGAATTAAGAGCAGAGGTGGACTGTGTGCTTTGGGAAGACTATTTTCTGTTATTAGATGGTGCTGCTGAGTGAAGTTCTTGTGCCAGGTAGAGTCTGTGAACTACCTCTTTGTAGGTTAAACATTTAAATTGGACTGAGAAGTTTTCAGGTGGTTCTTGGAATGATCTTTGAAAGCATATTGAGCTGGGTACGGTGGCACATGCCTTTAATCCTAGCACTTAGGAGGCAGAAGCAGGTGTATCTCTGTGAGTTCAAGGCCAACCTGGTCTACATAGTGAGCTCCAGACCAGCTGGGACTAAAGGGAAACCCTGTCTCACAAATACCAAAAAAGGGAGTGTACAACATGCATGTAGTGCCCACAGAGGCAGGAAGAGGATGTTGGATCTCCTAGAACTGGAGTTATGGATGGTTATTAGCTGTCATGTAGGTGCTGGGAACTGACCTGGGGTCATCTGAAAAAGCAGCAGTGCTTTTAACCACTGAGCCATTTTTCCAGCTTAAAAGATGGTTCTTAGCTACCATGTGGGTGCTGGGGATCGCAGTCGGCGCTCCCAACCACTAGGACATCTCATACAAGATTTCTTTTTTTTTTTTTTACATTATTTTGTAAGCTCCCTTTCTGTGGCACTTAATAAAATCCAAATCGCCCAATCTAAAAGTTTCCTGGGGCTGGAGAGATGGCCTAGCGTTTAAGAGCGCTGACCGCTCTTGCAGAGGACCCGGGTTCAATCCCCAGCACCCACATGGCATGGCGGCTGAGAACCATCTGTAACTCCAATTCCAGGAGAACTCCAGTTCCAGGGGAATCCAACACCCTCTTCTGACCTCCGTGGCATTACACGACACGGGTGCACAAACCTACATGCAGACAGTACATTCTTTTAAAAATAAATAAATAAATAAAAGTTTCCCACACAATTTAAAAAGCATCCACCCCATATGTGGTTCTTAGGTTCAGTCAGGATTGGGTAAGCATTTTATTGTAGGCTTTGCTGCCGGATACAAAAGAAAGGTATACAACTATCACGTACAAAGTTTGAGCTGTAAAAATCATCACAAAAACGAATGTTGTTGTGAGATCTTTAAATCCTTGAAGGAAGTTCATAAGAGTTGACCTTAGTAGGTGTTTCTGAGGTGGAATGATCTCTGCGGGGAGGGGGGGGTGTACTGAGTCCTTAGAACCATGAGTTTGATAGAATTTACTCAACTGGTTAATAAATCTGACAAATAAGGATGCATGAGCCACAGGTCAGAGCAACCAGAGGGTGAGTTTACTGGCAGATCCAGGAAGTCTTCAGCTCTCAGCTGACAAAGAAACTGGCTCTTGGGGGGGGGGTCTTGACCCTAAACTGCCTAGCCAATTTTTAGCTCCTATTTTTATCACGTTACCCTCTAAGGAGGTTACTCCAATTGCCAAGAGGGAATCGCGGCGCCAACCACTCTGACTTTTTCCATGCTAAAAAGGGGCATGGGGGTGGCAATTGGGGTACCCCCTGTTCAGTGGGTCTATCTAAAAGACCCCCAAAAGTACAGCTATAGAGAGAACAAAGTCCTTGACTGGTGCCTGTGAAGGAGAAGGAAATGAAGGTGAGAACAATTAGGTGAATTTTCTAGACAGGGAGCCAGAAGAACAGGGTGAATTAAATGTCCAACTTAAAAGTCATTAGAATTTCTCAATAAGGGGTTCCAAAGCATCCATTTATTGGGCTTCTCCTTCTGTTCATTTGGCCATGATGCCTGGACTCAGGATCTGCTTTGCAGGCATTTTGATAGTCACAGTGTGAGTTTCCTCTTAGGTAGTTGCTCAAAAGTCAGTGGTGAGAAAGTCAGTGGTGACCAGGTACCAGGGGAGGAAGGCCGGGCCTGAGGAACATCTCTCAGCAGCTGCCCCCTGGCAGTTCCAACCTGGGGTAGGTATGAATCTCAGTGGGACTTCCAAAGGTTATAAAGTCACAGCAGAAAGCCCACTCACTAAGCCATGTAGAGTTTTAAAGGAGGGTTTATATTAATTCCTATAGATAGTATTAGACACATGATTAAATTCCAAGAACACTTGGGTGTTGTTTGTCCATCCAAGAAACTTAAAATTGATAAACCTGTTATTCCAGCTAAGTCAAGTATGAGATGACTGGGCTCTTGCAATAAGGTTTGGGTCTTCTGTTACAAATAGATTTAGTAAAAGAGAGCCATTTGACATGCTCTTGATATTATAAATTAAACTTTTTTAAAAACAGACAACTAATGTTTGTACCTAGTTTCACTTAATAAAAACATCTTGCTGCCCACTTCTTATTGGGCCAGATATTATGCATTTATGTGTATGAGTGTATTCCTTGCATGTATGTTAAGTGTACCCATGTTGTGCAATGCCCATGGAGATCAGAAGAGAGCATGGGATCCGCTGGAACTGGAGTTACAGATGGTTTTTAGCTGCCGTGTGGGTCCAGGTCCTCTGCAAGAGCAGCCAGTGCTCTTTACCGCTAACCCCCCATCTCTCCAGCCCCAAGAGAATTTTTTTCTTTTTTTTAAATTTTATTTATTTATTGTTGTGTTGATGTACTGTCTGCATGTAGGTTTGTGCACCCGTGTTGTGCAATGCCGCGGAGGTCAGAAGAGGGTGTCAGATTCCCTTGAAACTGGAGTTCTCCTGGAACTGGACTTACAGATGGTTCTCAGCTGCCATGTGGGTGCTGCGGATCAAACCCGGGTCCTCTGCAAGAGTGGTCGGCACTCTTAACCGATAGGCCATCTCTCCAGCCTGAATTTTTTTTTTCCTTTTATCAGCTTTGACTTGCCAATCAGTTGCCACTAGTTGGTATAGGAACTGTCATTAGAAGTACCAACTAAAGTACTTGTACAAGTATGAGGACCTGAATTTGATCTCCAGGACCCACATAAAAAAGCCAGGTGGAGCCAGGCATGGTGGCACATGCCTTTAATCCTAGCACTTGGGAGGCAGAGGCAGGTGGATCTTTTGAGTTCAAGGCCAGCCTGGTCTACAGAGAGAGTTCCAGGACAGCTGGGGCTACAGGGAGACCCTGTCTCAAAAAGCAAAAACAGCCAAGTGGGCATGCCTGTAATTCCAGCACTAGCTGGAGACACAAAGACAATTGGATCCCTAAGAATTGCCAGCCAGCCATTCTAACCAAGTTGGTAAGCTCAAGCAAGATTCAGTGAGACAGCCTATCCCAGAAAGTAAAGTGGAGAGTAATGGTCAACCCAACATTGACTTGTGGCACGCACGCGCACACACACACACACACACACACACACACACACACCCACAAATAACTAAAATACAAGAAAAGTTTTTTTAATTTGTCAAAATTATAGTTCCCAGGCCACCTGTATTTGAACCTTGACAAACATTCTCAGAGCCATAACAGAATAAAAGAATTTCTAACACATTTTAGAAATTGTAACAGCCAGGTGTGGTGGTGCATGCCTTTAATACTAGCACTTGGGAGGCAGAGGCAGGTGGATCTCTGTGAGTTCAAGGCCAGCCTGGTCTACAGAGTGAGCTCCAGGCTACCTGGGACTTAAAAAAAAAAAGGGAGACCCTGTCTCAAAAATACCAAAAAAGAGGAAAGAAATTGTACAGTTAAGTTGCTGGAGAGATGGTTCAGCGGTTAAGAGCAACACTGCTCTTGCAAAGGACACAGGTTCCATTCCCAGCACCCATGTGGCAGCTAAGAACCATCTTTGACTCCAGTTCCAGGGGAATCCGACGCCCTCTTCTGACCTCTGCAGCATTGCACAACAGGGGTGCACCAACCTACATGCAGACAGTACACTCATACACGTAAAAAATAAATAAATTAATAAATAAATAAATTTGAATAAATAAATAAATAAATGGATTGTATAAATAAATGAAATCTAAAACTTGCTGAAGCATGCCCAGTTCAGACATTTAGTAATCTTGGATAATGTTTATAAGAACTCTGGGGAGGGAGATTTAGTTTTTAAAAATAAATAAATAAATAAATAAATAAATAAAAGGTTCCACACATTTAAAAAGCATCCACCACATATGTGGTTCTTAGGTTCAGTCAGGATTGGGTAAGCATTTTATTGTAGGCTTTGCTGCCGGATACAAAAGAAAGGTATACAACTATCACATACAAAGTTTGAGCTGTAAAAATCGTCACAAAAACGAATGTTGTTGTGAGATCTTTAAATCCTTGAAGGAAGTTCACAAGAGTTGACCTTAGTAGGTGTTTCTGAGGTGGAATGATCTCTGATGGGGGGGGTGTACTGAGTCCTTAGAACCATGAGTTTGATAGAATTTACTCAACTGGTTAATAAATCTGACAATTAAGGATGCATGGACACACAGTCAGAGCAACCAGAGGGTGAGTTTACTGGCAGATCCAGGAAGTCTTCAGCTCTCAGCTGACAAAGAAACTGGCTCTTGGGGGTGGGGTCTTGACCCTAAACTGCCTAGCCAATTTTTAGCTCCTATTTTTATCACGTTATCCTCTAAGGAGGTTACTCCAATTGCCAAGAGGGAATCGCGGTGCCAACCACCCTGACTTCTTCCATGCTATAAAGGGGCATGGGGGTGGCAATTGGGGTACCCCCTGTTCAGTGGGTCTATCTAAAAGACCCCCAAAAGTACAGCTATAGAGAGAACAAAGTCCTTGACTGGTGCCTGTGAAGGAGAAGGAAGTGAAGGTGAGAACAATTAGGTGAATTTTCTAGGCAGGGAGCCAGAAGAACAGGGTGAATTAAATGTCCAATTTAAAAGTCATTAGAATTTCTCAATAAGGGGTTCCAAAGCATCCATTTATTGGGTTTCTCCTTCTGTTCATTCGGCCATGATGCCTGGACTCAGGATCTGCTTTCCAGGCATTTTGATAGTCACAGTGTGGGTTTCCTCTTAGGTAGTTGCTCGAAAGTCAGTGGTGACCAGGTACTGGGGGAGGAAGGCCAGGGCTGAGGAACATCTCTCAGCAGCTGCCCCCTGGCAGTTCCAACCTGGGGTAGGTATGAATCTCAGTGGGACTTCCAAAGGTTATAAAGTCACAGCAGAAAGCCCACTCACTAAGCCATGTAGAGTTTTAAAGGAGGGTTTATATTAATTCCTATAGATAGTATTAGACACAGATTAAATTCCAAGAACACTTGGGTATTGTTCGTCCATCCAAGAAACTTAAAATTGATAAACTGTTATTCCAGCTAAGTCAAGTATGAGATGACTGGGCTCTTGCAATAAGGTTTGGGTCTTCTGTTACAAATAGATTTAGTAAAAGAGAGCCATTTGACATGCTCTTGATATTATAAATTAAATTTTTTAAAAACAGACAACTAATGTTTGTACCTAGTTTCACTTAATAAAAACATCTTGCTGCCCACTTCTTATTAGGCCAGATATTATGCATTTATGTGTATGAGTGTATTCCTTGCATGTATGTTAAGTGTACCCATGTTGTGCAATGCCCATGGAGATCAGAAGAGAGCATGGGATCCGCTGGAACTGGAGTTACAGATGGTTTTTAGCTGCCGTGTGGGTCCCAGGTCCTCTGCAAGAGCAGCCAGTGCTCTTTACCCGCTACCATCTCTCCAGCCCATGAGATGTTTTTTTTTTATTTTTTTATTTGTATGTGTATGATGTACTGTCTGCAGTGTAGGTTTGTGCACCCTGTTGTGCAATGCTGCGGAGGTAGAAGAGGTGTCAGATTCCCTGGAACTGGACGTACCAGATGGTTCTCGACCTGCCATGTGGGTGCTGGGGATCAACCCGGGTCCTCTGCAAGAGCGGTCGGCACTCTTAACCGCTAGGCCATCTCTCCAGCCTGAATTTTTTTTTTTTTTTATCAGCTTTGACTTGCCAATCAGTTGCCACTAGTTGGTATAGGAACTGTCATTAGAAGTACCAACTAAAGTACTTGTACAAGCATGAGGACCTGAATTTGATCTCTATGACCCACATAAAAAAAGGCAAGTGGAGCCAGGCATGGTGGCACATGCCTTTAATCCTAGCACTCGGGAAGGTGGATCTTTTGAGTTCAAGGCCAGCCTGGTCTACAGAGAGAGTTCCAGGACAGCTGGGGCTACAGGGAGACCTGGTCTCAAAAAGACAAAAAAAAAAAAAAAAGCCAGGTGGGCATGCCTGTAATTCCAGCACTAGCTGGAGACACAAAGACAATTGGATCCCTAAGGCTTGCCAGCCAGCCATTCTAACCCAGTTGGTAAGCTCAAGCAAGATTCAATGAGACAGCCTATCCCAGAAAGTGAAGTGGAGAGTAACGGTGAACCCAACATTGACTTGTGGTGCGCGCACACACACCCCACAAATAACTAAAATACAAGAAAAGTTTTTTTAATTTGTCAAAATTACAGTTCCCACTGTATTTGAACCTTGACAAACATTCTCAGAGCCATAACAGAATAAAAGAATTTCTTTTTTTTTTTTGGTCTTTTCGAGACAGGGTCTCTCTGTAGCCCCAGCTGTCCTGGAACTCACTCTGTAGACCAGGCTGGCCTTGAACTCACAAAGATTCGCCTGCCTCTGTCGCCTGCCTCTGTCTCCCGAGTGCTAAGATTAAAGGCATGCGCCACCACGCCTGGCAGAATAAAAGAATTTCTAACACATTTTAGAAATTGTACAGCCAGGCATGGTGGTGCACACCTTTAATCCTAGCACTTGGGAGGCAGAGGCAGGTGGATCTCTGTGAGTTCAAGGCCAGCCTGGTCTACAGAGTGAGCTCCAGGCTACCTGGGACTTAAAAAAAAAAGGGAGACCCTGTCTCAAAAATACCAAAAAAGAGGAAAGAAATTGTACAGTTAAGGGGCTGGAGAGATGGCTCAGCGGTTAAGAGCAACAACTGTTCTTGCAAAGGACACGGGTTCAATTCCCAGCACCCATATGGCAGCTAAGAACCGTCTTTGACTCCAGTTCCAGGGGAATCCGACACCCTCTTCTGACCTCTGCAGCATTGCACAACAGGGGTGCACCAACCTACATGCAGACAGTACACTCATACACATAAAATAAATAAATAAATGAAATTGTACAGTTAATTTAAAACTTGCTGAAGCATGCCCAAGTTCAGACATTTAGTAATATCTTAGATATTGTTTATAAGAACTTCTGGGGATGGAGATTTAGTAGCTCATTTGGTAGAGTACTTACCTAGTAAGTATGAGGCTTTTGGTTCCATCCCCAGCACCACATAAACCAGATGTGTAGCACTTGCCTGTAATCCTAGCACTCAGGAGGTAGAGGCAGGAGGATCAGAAGCTCAGGATGATCCTCCTACATAGCAAGCTTGTCACCATCTTGGGATATGTGAGACTGTCTCGAAATAAAGTAAAATGGAACAAAAAAGAGAACTGGTAGCTGGGCGTGGTGGCATACACATTTAATCCCAGGCAGATCTCTGTGAGTTCAAGGCCAGCCTGGTCCACATAGCGAATTCCAGGCCAGCTGGGAATACAGGGAGACCCTGTCTCAGAGAGAGGAGAGAGGGGAGGGAGAGGGAGAGGGAGAGGGAGAGGGAGAGAGAGATTGAGAGAGAGAGAGAGAGAGAGAGAGAGAGAGAAAGCAAGAACTGGTAAAGATGGCCCAGTTTCTAATCTGACAACCTGAATTTGATCCCTTATTTGACTCACATGGTGGAAGGAGAGAAGCCCTTCCCACACATACGCCATCATGTACACAGTTTTTAAAATTCTGATATACTTGCACCAGGTGTCTGGTTAATTTAGCATGTATGTTTTAGGGTGGTTGTATGATAAGGAAAGTCAGAGCTGCCTCCCAGCCCTCTACATGTGCGTTTACTACTCTCCATGGCTTTGTTTATGTGTTCCTCCTCAGCCCCAATTGACTAATTCTAGTCTGTGGTCCATTTAAATATAGTTCCTCTGAGCATCTCATGAGATTCTTTTTTCTTTTTTTCACATAAATTTATTTTTATTTTTTTTAACAAATCTAGACCCGTGTTCCTGCCCATTCCCCCACCCCACCAGAGCTCATGCATTCTGCCAAACATGCTTTTCATCTCTTACTCTTTCTCAATATTCTCCATGAGGAAGTTGACTGTTTTGAGCAGAAGTTCACTGTTTCAGTCAGTTCTTTGATGCAGTCCTTTCTGTTGTTATTGTTGTTGTTGTTTCCAATATGCATTACGCCCAACTGCTTTGGACAAAAGCTCAGGGGGCCCTACACAAGAAATACTTACAACTAGGTAATTGGCACTAGCATCCACAGATGAGGGATACCATTCGTCGTTTGTTTTTCTGGGACTGTGTTACTTCACTCAGCATGATGTCCTCTAGCTCCAGCCATTTTCCTGCAAAGCTCATGATGTCGTCTTTCTTTACTGCTGCATAGAACTCCATTGTGTAGATGTACCACATTTTCTCTATCCACTCNTCTGACAAGCTGAGGAGATGGCTTAGTTGGTAAAAGTACTTGTCTTACAAGCATGAGTACTGAGTTCAGTCTTTAGCACCCATGTAAAGTCTAGGTACAGCAGTATATGCATGTAATTCCAGTACTGAGGAGATGGAGACAGGAGAATCCTGAGACTTTGATAGCCAGCCTAGCTGAATCTGCAAGATCCAGTTCAGTGAGAGGCCTTGTTACTATGATCAAGAACAATTGAGAGGGGCTGGAGAGATGGCTCAGCAGCTAAGAGCACTGGCTGACTGCTCTTGCAGAGGACCCAGGTTTGATTCCCAGCACCCACATGGCAGCTAAGAACCATCTTTAAGCCAGTGCACGCCTTTGATCCTAGCACTCAGGAGGCAGAGGCTGGAGGATCTCTGTGAGTTCAAAGCTAGCCTGGTCTACAGAGTGAGTTCCAGGGCAGCTGGGGCTATAGGGAGACCCTGTCTCAAAAAAAAAGAAAATTGAGGAAGGCACCCAGCTTCAAAAGACACCTCTGGCCTCCACCCGCACCCACACAAACATATAAGTACACCTACACACACAGCAAACATACACCAACCTCAGGCATAAGCGTGTTCAGTGAATATCTTTGGAGGTATATGCCCATACTATTCCTCACCTCTCATCTGTAGGTACTAATGATATTAAGCAAATAGTTTAAACTTTTGGGGGGGCTTTTTCTTATCAGTTTATGTTTCAATCAGGATGACCCTAGAGCATAGCTCTTTCATGGTAGTGTACAGTGGTGCTGGATTAAAAACCAAATCAGAATCTTTTACAGTCATGCACCTTTGGAATTAACTCTTCTGTACTTCCTGTGATTAAAGATACCATACACAGAACCTGGCTTTTTTTTTTTTTTTGAGGTTTTTGGGGGTTTTTTGTATTCTTACTTCCCCACACTTTCTGAAGAAACCTTGGGGAGACTGTGGAATGTGGCAGCTAAACAGATCTTTACACTCTGAGATAATAAGCCTCAGGAAATCCTGCCAGATGTCTCAAACCATTGACTTCCTGGTTCAGGGCTAGAATGGAACTGTGGAATAGCTAAGGGTGTGACCCAGGCCTGGGGGAATTTAGTCACACAAAATAATACAGAGGGGGTTGGGGACTTAGTTCTATTGTAGAGGAATTGCCTAGCAAGCTCAAAGCCCTTTGTTGAGGTTGAGGATGGGGTAATTGTAATTATCCTTGTGATGTTGGGGAGCAGAGGGACCCCATTATTTTTAGAAAGTTTCCAAAATCGGGCTGTGGGGATAGCGCAGCCGTTAAAGGCTGAGGCTAAGAACCGCAAAAATAAAAAAAAAAATTTTGATTACCAGGGGGCTAATGACTTCCACAGCATTGCATGACACGGGTGCACCAACCTACATGCAGACAGTACATTCATACACATAAAAAAAAAAAAAGAAAGTTTCCAAAATCAGGTTTGTACATAGAAGTCAACCTGAAGGATGACTGAGTTTGTAAGGATCACAAGGCTAGAGTTGTTAGTTTGTATACCACCCACTTCCAGCGTTTAATTGTATGTTCTGAATTTACAGAGGCTTGTAAGCCATTATTTGGGGGGGGGTTGAGTCAGGGTCTCCCTTTAGCCCCAGCTGGCTTGGAACTCACTATGTGGCAGCTCAGGCAGGCTGGTCTGGGCAGCAGCATTCCCAGCAGGGTCAGCATACATACACTTCACTTCGGGCAAACTGGTGTCACAGGGGCAGCATGTCAGGGTGTTCTCAGCTGAGAGGTTCTCAGTGGCATCTCACTGCAGGTCCCCAGAGGGGGAGTGAGAGCAAAGCCATTCTGCACTCCCCAGTTTAAGAACCTGGTAGCCAGGCTGGAGTAGTGAACTTGGTCCCAGATGTTAATCTCAGGCTTGTGCCTAGGGTCCCCATTCACAGCCAGGTGCTGGTTAGCTGCTATCTGAGTTCATGCCTGGGTCTGGGGTGGGAGACCTGGCAGTGGTTATCAGGTTCTTGTGTCCATGCCACCTCTGGCCACCTAACCAATTGAATATGGTCAGTCTTTGGGCTTTCTGAGCCCCTCTGTGGCAGCGCTGAGTGCTCATCTCTGTTTGTTTGGTTTTTTTTTTTTTAATATGGAACGCTTAACGAATTTGCGTGTCTTCCTTGCGCAGGGGCCATGCTAATCTCTGTATTGTTCCAATTTTAGTATATGTGCTGCCTAAGTGAGCACTGAGTGCTCATCTCTAGAGCTGCCCAGAGCTGCAGCAGGCCTCTTGCTGAGCCAAGTTTAACATTTGCTAATTTCTTTAAGGTTACAGCATTTCACACATTAACTACTGTTAGTTTAATCCTAAGGACTTCTAATTCACACAACTTCCATATGCTAACTATGCTCCTAACTATAGACCAGGATGGCCTTGAACTCACAGAGATCTGCCTGCCTGAGTGCTGGGATTAAAGGTGTGTACCACAAGGCCTGGCTAAACCACTTATAGGGAGTTTTCTCTTACAATTTTAACTACTGGTGTTTACCTAAGCAATAAACATTTTAGTCACTTTTTTCTTGTAAGAAAACACTCATTTTGCAGCCATGTTGTCATGTTCCTATAATCCTAGCGTTCTAGAGCCAGAGTCAAGTTGCCGTTAATTTGAGGCCAAGCAGGGCTATGTAGCAAAACCATCTCAAATAGGTGTGGTGAGAGAAATAATCACCATTAGGATTTTATGACCTCTGATTTGGACTTTTACCTCTCTTGACCTGTGCTGTATAGTGTATATACACTAACCACCTGTAGCTGTTTAAATAAAGATTAAACTAATGGTATATAAGTAAATAAAATTACAGTTTCTCAGTCATCCTAGGCACATTTCGTGCACTTAGTACCCATATGTGATTAATGGGGCATTGTATGTGTAGTATATTTCCATTATTGGATCAAATTCTTTTAAACAGTCCTGCTGAAAACCCTGTAAAATAGGAACCAAAGCTGCATGGAAACTTCTGGAGAGTCTTCCCCTAGAGATAGAAGGCAGTAACTGCAGATCTTTTTTAACCCCAAAGCATAAGCTATCAGATGCCTAATCTTCTTTTACTTTGTCCTAAACTTTATCAGAAAGAATGTTAATGGGTACCTAGTAATTTATCCTCAGTGAACAACATCAGTCTGCTCAAATAGTCCCGCCTCTTGTCACTAACAAAAGAAAAAATTTAGTATATATGAAATAAAATGGGGGCTGGAGAGATAGCCTAGTAGTTAAGAGCACCGACTGCTCTTGCAGAGGACCCGGGTTCAATCCCCAGCACCCACATGGCGGCTGAGAACCATCTGTAACTCCAATTCCAGGAGAACTCCAGTTCCAGGGGAATCCGAGACCCTCTTCTGACCTCCGCGGCGTTGCACGACATGGGTGCACAAACCTACATGCAGACAGTACATTCATACACATTCAAAAATAAATAAAATTAAAAAAAAAAAAGAAACAAAATGGGACATGAAAAGCTGGAGACTAGTTTTCATTTCTTGTTTGTAAATCCAATATAAAATCCTATACATCTTTTGTTTGAATGAGTCTGTTGGACAGTAAGAGTGATGCTGACTAGTGCTCAGTTAATCCCAGTGACTCTTAAGGGAATTTATATTGTTTCATACATCAGAATATCAAAAGCTAATGTTTCAAAACAATAGTAAATCAAAGTAGAAGCCAGATTGTTTGACAAACACAAGTAGTTATATTGTAGCCAATATACTTAGCTTATTTTGATTATTGTGTTGTAATTTAAGTGATATATTATTCTAATATACAGTGTAACCTTATTTTCTAAAATACACCTGGTATACTTCAAGTGATAAAATAACAGAGCTTTGTGGTCTGGTTTTGCTTGTTTGTTGCCTTTTTTTCCCTTGAAAAAAGGTCTCACTTTGAAGCCCAGGCTATCCTTGAACTCACAATCCTGCCTTAGCCTCCTGAATGCTGGGGTTATAGGTGTGTGTCACTAAATCAAACTCTAATTTTATTTGTGTTTGTTTTTGAAGATTTGGGGGGAATGTAAAAGGGGTACCCATGTAAGCCAGAAAAGAACGATTCCTAGAGCTGGCAATTGTGAGCCATCCGACATGGGTGCTGGGACCGGAACTAGATTCTCTGGAAGAGCAGCAAGTGCTCTTAACTGCTGAGCCATCTCTTCAATTCCTGGTTTTTGTTTTTTGTATTTTTGAGACAGGGTCTCCTTGTAGCCCCAGCTGTCCTAGAACTCACTCTGTAGACCAGGTTGGCCTTGAACTCACAGAGATCCTCCTGCTTCTGCCTCCCCAGTGCTGGAATTAAAGGTGAGCGCCACCATGCCTGGCCAATTCCTGTGTTTTCATCTCTTTGTACCCATGACATCTTGAACTGTCTAGTACATAGTAAGCACTAAATATTTGGTGAATGGGATGGGTAATTATTGAAACCTGAATATAAGCTGAAAATATGAGATTTGTTCCTATGTGTCTCACTTGTCAGAAGGTCAGCTGACACCTGGTCACAGACTCAAAGATCACAACGTCAACTCTGGGAGTTGCAGTGTCTTCCATGTTCCCTAAGGTCTAGGTTTGTCACTGGGATGCTGACTCTCCCTTCATACTGATGTATTCCAAGCTGTACCAGCCAAGCATGTGTTAAATAAGCTCCTGAACAGCCCCACTCCATCTTGGGAAGCCATTTTTCTCTATGAAAATGACTTAACTCACTCATAGAGTCTGCCATGATGGCTGTGCCTTTGGTATTCAGGCCCAGAGTTCCAGTGTGGAACCTTAGTCTAGTCGACTCTCTTAAGCTCTAGAATCAATAACAGAGTCTAGGAGCTATAGTGACCAGCCAGGCACTAGCATTCCTTAGGTGGCAGTGATTTCAACAGTTTGCATTTGGTATTTCTTGTGTTTTAAAATCATTTGCACCTGGGCGTAGTGGTGCACGCCTTTAATCCTAGTACTTGGGAGGCAGAGGCAGGTGGATCTTTGTGAGTTCAAGGCCGGCCTGGTCTACAGAGTGAGTTCTAGGACAGCTGGAGCTGCAGGGAGACCCTGTCTCAAAAAGACCAAATAAATAAATAAATAAATAAATAAATAAATAAATAAAATTATTTGCATCTTCTTCTCTGATACCTCACACTCCACATCCCTTTCAGATGTATTAGAGCACCTACTATAGGTTCATATTCAATTTATTTTGCAGTGCAGTATATTCATATATATTGCTTTACTTTAAATATTTAAAATATTTTTTTCCTCCTCTTTCAGTGTTTTTGGGACAGGGTCTCTCTACATAAGCCAGGCTATCCTAGAACTCACTATATAACTTAAGACTGGTCTTGAAATCATAATTCTCCTATGTCAGCCTTCCGGATACTTTGTAGGCATATGCCACCTTGCCTAGCTTTATTTCAACTTTTTATGATAATCCTGTGAGTATAGGGTTTGTTACCTACATAAGGCTGAGAGAGATTAAATAACTTGTCCGAAGGAGTTTCAGTATTGAAAGAAAACAAATCCATATGTTTTGACATAGTAGATTCTTTTTTTTTTTTTTTGGTTTTTGAGACAGGGTCTCCCTGTAGCCCCAGCTGTCCTGGATCTCACTCTGTAGACCAGGCTGCCTGGAACTGAGACAGATGCCCAAATTGCCTGTCTGCCTGCCTTGTGCTAGGATTAAAGGCATGTGCCACCATGCCCGGCTTTGTATTTTTTTTTTTGGAAGGCATAGTATATTCTTAATAGAAATTGTTATGTTTAGGAACACTTACATGTTTTTAATATACTTAAAGTGGTACAATAAAGGTTATTTTATACCACTTTTATAGATGAAGAGACAAACACAAAGCAGTTAGGTAATTTGTCTAAGATGATCTACTTAGAGTCTGTACTAGTTACTTTTTGTTGCTGTGATAAAACACCATGACCAAGGAACTTATAGAAGGAAGAGTTTATTGGGCTTTTGGTTCCATAGGGATCAGAGTCCATCATGGCAGGAGGTGACGGGAGAAGAAAGCTGAGTAGTCACATCATCCAGGAGGCTCAGGAAGCAGAGAGAGAGACTAGAAATGGAAAGGGGCTATGAACTCTCAAATTCCACCCCCAGTGACATGCTTCCTCCAGCAAGGGTGCACCTCCTAAACCCCGACACAACACCACCACTAACTGGGGACAAAGTTTCAAATACTTGGAGCCTGTGAAGGACATTCTCATTTAAATCACCACAGCTGAAGTATAGCTGTGTGGTAGAGCCTGTGCTTGCCATATACAAGCCCCGAGTTCTGTCCGGGCACTAGAAGAAAACTTATTACTAGAATCCAGGTTCCAGAGCCCATCTGACCTGAGAACCTGTGTTCTTAACCACACTGTGTTCCACTCCCATGTCCAACATTCTTTCTGCTATACCATGCTGCCTTTCTAGATATATTGGGAAGGATGTAGAAAAGGAGAATATTGGTTTAAGACATCCTTATAGAGCCAGGTGTGGTGATGCACACCTTTAATGCCAGCACTTCTGAGGCAGAAGCAGGCAGATCTCTGTGAGTTAAAGGTTAACCTGATGAGTTCCAGGCCAGCTGGGGCTACAGGGAGACCCTGTCTCTAAATAATAAATAAATAAATAAATAAATAAATAAATAAATAAATAAATAAATAAATAAATTAAAATAAATAAAAATAGAGACCATATCAATATGTAGCTCTGGTGGGCCTAGAATTGGGTATGTAGACAAGGCTAGCCTTAAACTCGTGGGGGCCCTCCTGCCTCTGTCCCCAAGTTCTGTGGTCAAAGGTACATACTACCATTCCTAGCAAAAAATAAAAATCTTTAAAGACATCCTTGAGAGAAAAGAAGGTAAGTGGTAACAGCTGTCAGAGAAGTGATATGACAGAGCAGTTGATCAGGAGTCCATGGCTTCCTGCACCAACCTATTTATCTGAAGCCAGTTTCCTTCCTAGGCTAATGTGTGGTCTAACTCAGGGCCTCACCCATGCTAACCAAGTACTCTGCCACTGAGTTAAATATCCCCAGGCCCTGGAACAGTGATTTAGTGTACATGCATGGTAGGACTGCCGTTGTTGACATTCCTATTCAGCATTTAAGCAGTGCTAGTTCATTACACAGCTACCAAGCAGTATTTTGCTTGATGTGGTAATATACACCTGTAATCTCAGGATGGAGAGGGTTGAAACTTGAGATTTTCAAGTTCAAGGCCACTATGTATTGAGACTCTCTCTTAAAGCAAAACACATATCCTCACACAAACAAATAAGCCCTGTTTTATTTGTTGTAATATTTGTTTCTCTAATTTGATAACAAGCCATTAACTATTACATCTTTAGATTTTAAAAATTCCTTTTCCTTTCCAGATAGTGTATTCTAATGTTCAGTAAATCTTAGAATTGAACAAATCCCTTATTCCAAGCTGTTCAGCAATCAGCAGTAGTTTTGGGCATTAGAAGTAATCCTTGGAGATAAGCATGGTATACATTGCTGTAATTCCAGCACTTGAAAGGTGAAAGCCACCCTCCACTATGTAGATAGTTTTGAGGCCAGCCTTGGCTAAATGAGACCATGTCTGTGTCCCACTTCCTCCCCAAATGAAAAAGATACAATCTTTGTAATTGAGTTGGGTGCTGTATTCTGAGCTAAGACCTGCCAAATGTAAGTCAGCAGGAATCACTTGGATTTTTTTTTTAAAGATAGTAACTACTGCCGGGCGTGGTGGCACACACCTTTAATCCTAGCACTTGGGAGGCAGAGGCAGGCAGATCTTTGTGAGTTCAAGGCCAGCCTGGTCTACAGAGTGAGTTCCAGGACAGCTGGAGCTACAGGGAGACCCTGTCTCAAAAAGACAAAAAACAAAAACGTAGTAACTACTTGCAAGCCAATATAGGAAGTTCAGTCAATAAGTTTTCTTTGTCAAATATATAAGGAACTGATTGACCATCTTTTCTCTTTCTCTCACTAGGGTCTCACTGTGTAGCACTGGCTGGCCTGAGAACTTGCTATGTAGACCAAGCTGGCCTCAAACTCACAGAGATCCACCTACCTCTGCCTCTGCCTCCTGAGTACTAGGGAGCATCTCTTTTAAGCAAATCCTGGGAACATGCATGAGATTCATAATAATACAATAGACATTTCTTCTGTTCTACTGTTTATGCCACAGTTTATAGCTTAGGTGTTTATCCTTTGGGTTCAGTTAACAGAGATTGCTTCCCAGAATAACAGGAAGTAATTTAAGGATTGTTTCTTGTCTTGCAGTAGTACTTGTACCATGGGCTTAGTCCTGCCACTCTGGAGTGACACTCACCCTTCAGTGTGAACATGTGGGACTGCTGTCGCAGTGCCCTCCCAGAGGAGGATGTGTTCTGTTTCAAATAACCTCTTGTAGCCTCTGCCAGCCTTCAGCCTGCAGGATCACCCCTTTCCTGTGCCAGTTCCTTCCAGTCACCCTCCCCCACCTCCTGGTGTATTTAGAATGTGTCCCCAAGAGACTAAGATGTTTGCTCCAATTTATAAACCAAGATCAGGTTTGGTAAGAATCCAAAATACATGCAAATAGAAATATACATCAGAACAGTTTGACTATAGCTTCATTCATGAAACTGTATGTAATGCCCTAATTTCACTGTGAAAATCCATTTATTTTACCTGGTGGATAATCCAGACAATTTGTTAAAGCGTTTCAGTCACGTACTATTTCTAGTTCATTTCAACATAACATATCTGTTGTTTTCTTCTATTTAAGTAGCTGTTTCAGCAAACTTCAAAACTCAAACTTGAAATACTCAACCCTTATTCCTGGACTTTTGTTTTCTCTTTTGTTTTTAGTGGGTTCAGCGTATCAACAGATAATAGAGTTCACATATTCAAACCAGTGTCTGTGCAAGCAATGTGGTAAGGTGGCTTTCAATCTCTCTCTCTCTCTCTCTCTCTCTCTCTCTCTCTATATATATATATATATATATATATATGTTATTAGAATGCTTTGTGAGAAGTGGTTTTTGAAATGATATAATTCACTGTAAAATACTGTATTTGTGGTTATAGGATTTGTGTTATCTGTTTGCATTGTTATCAAAGGTGACCTAGAAATATATATTTTTTTCCTTTTTGGTCTTCTTGAGACAGGGTCTCCCTGTGGCTCCGGCTGGCCTGGAACTCTCTATGTATGTAGACCAGGCTGGCTGGAACTCATAAAGATCCACCTGCCTCTGCCTCCCAAGTGCTGGGATTAAAGGCATGTGGCCACCACACCCGACAAGAAATACAATTTTAAAAATGGTCACAGTGGAGGTTAGAGAGATGACTCAGCAGTTGAGACCAGGTCTCCCTGTAGCCCCAGGTGGCTTGAATCTTACTATATAAACCATGTTGGCCTCCATCTCCCAAGTACTGGGGTTGAAGGCATGAGCCACCACACCCAGCTTGCAAACAATTTTAAATCATATTTCTGAAATGCTCCAAAGTTATTTTGGCCATCCTACCACCTTGGGAATAAGTGAAAAAAATTCAAAAAAAATTTTAACCAAAAACAGGTAAATGGATTAGCTATGGACTTCTCTCACATTTCCCTTTTCTTTCTTTTAATTTTTTAATTTATTTTTATATGTATATGAATGTACTGTCTGCATGAAGGTTTGCGCACCCGTGTCGTGCAATGCGGAGGTCAGAAGAGGGCGTCGGATTCCCCTGGAACTGGAGTTCTCCTGGAATTGGAGTTACAGACAGTTCTCAGCCACCATGTGGGTGCTGGGAATCGAACCCGGGTCCTCTGCAAGAGCAGTCGGCACTCTTAACTGCTAGGTCATCGCTCCAGCCCCTACATTTCCCTTTTCTTTTAGGAGTGAGACATTAATTTGTAGCTAATAAGATTTTTTTCTTTTTTTATTTATTATTTTTCATGTGTATGAGTGTACTATCTGCATGTAGGTTGGTGCACCCATGTCATGCAATGCCGTGGAGGTCAGAAGAGGGTGTCAGATTCCCCTGGAACTGGAGTTAAAGACAGTTCTTAGCTGCCATGTGGGTGCTGGGAATGGAACCCGGGTCCTCTGCAAGAGCAGTTGGCACTCTTAACCGCTGAGCCATCTCTTCAGCCCCAAAGATTTTTTTTCTAATAATATATTTTACCAGGCATGGTGGCACACGCCCTTAATCAACATATTTGGGAGGCAGAGGCAGGTGGGTCTTTGAGTTCAAGGCCAAGTTGGTTTACATAGTGAGCTCCAGGCCAGCTGGGGCTACAGGAGGACCCTGTCTCAAAAAGAAGCCCCCAATAAAAAGTTTTATTTGATATATACTAACTTATCTCCAGCTATACCCTAGGCCTTCTTTTGAGCATTTGAGATACAGTAATAGAAAAAGTGTAGAACAGTTCTTATACCTATGTGAGTTACTTCCTAGCATTTCTTTTGTTTGATTTTATTTTTACTTTCTAGCATTTCTGGTAGATAATCATTGGATAGTTTTGTGTTTTTTTATTTTTTTATTAATTTTATTTATTTCTGTATGTGTATGAATGTACTGTCTGCATGCAAGTCTGTGCACCCATGTCGTGCAATGCCTCGGAGGTCAGAAGAGGGTGTCGGATTCCCCTGGAATTGGAGTTTCAGACGGTTCTCAGCCGCCGTTTGGGTGCTGGGGATCGAACCCGGGTCCTCTGCAAGAGCGGTTGGCGCTCTTAACCGCTAGGCCATCTCTCCAGCCCCAATCATTGGATAGTTTTTAGTTTTGTTTACCCTTCTTGGGTTCCTGAGTTCTGAAAGTTTAGTTTCAGAAGGACCAGAGCTGTTCTTAGAAATGTTTTAAATGGTTTAAAGAACTAGGAGACTAAGATAGTAGGAATGATAAATGTCATTAGTTCAGTGCTTCCTAGGACAGAGCCTCATGATATGGGGGCATCTATGTAGATGATCATGGTGGAGCCTGTAAGACTTATAGAGAATATGCTCTTATGTGATTATATGCCAAGGGAAACAAATCTTTGAAAAATTGTTGAGATTTTTAGTTTTCTAATGATATCGTCACACCATGCTTTTAAGTATAAGGATTCTAAGTGCCACAGGTTTGTAGACCTGTTTTTTACTGGATGTTGTTACTTCTATTCCCCTCCCCCTAGCTCCATGCCTTAAGGATGCTTCAAGATAGGGAACCTTGAATCTCAGGGAGGAAATTCTCCAGAGATGATATTCTGTAGAATTTAAGACTTAGAAGAGTTTTAGATACACTTGCATTTGGGCCTTTTAGTGCCTCATAATTCTGAAGTGCTCATTTCTAAGCATATCTTTCAGGTCTGCATTACAGAGTTTCCACAAGGCTTGTGAAGTGGCCAGAATGCATAACTACTATCCAGGCAGCCTATTTCTCACCTGGGTGAGTTACTATGAGAGCCATATCAACTCAGATCAATCCTCAGTCAATGAATGGAATGCTATGCAAGATGTACAGTCTCATCGGCCGGACTCTCCAGCTCTCTTCACTGACATGTAAGTTGACTTGCTGAGATTATAGAAATCTGTTGTGTCCTAGGCAGTGTGTCCCTTCAGAATTAATCCTGCCCCATGACAGTAGTCACTGTCTACACCATGATTTGGTCATACATAATGAATCTCTTTCTGTCATCTACAAAGGCCTTACTAATTTCACTCCTGGGCAAAATGGCAACTCCATAATCAAAAACTGCTATAAAAATCTATTCTCAAACTGAGTGTGGTGGCGCACGCCTTTAATCCCAGCACTCGAGAGTCTGAGGCAGGCAGATCTCTGTGAGTTCAAGGCCAGCCTGGTCTACATAGACAGCTCCAGGCCAGCTGGGACTAAAGGGAGACTGGGGGAGAAAAAAAATCTATTTGGGCTGGAGAGATGGCCTAGTGGTTAAGAGCACTGACTGCTCTTGCAGAGGACCCGGGTTCAATTCCCAGCACCCACATGGCAGCTAAGAACCGTCTTTAACTCCAGTTCCAGGGGAATCCAATGCCCTCTTTTGACCTCCGTGGCACTGCATGACAAGGGTGCACCAACCTACATGCACACAGTACACTCATACACGTAAAAAAAATAAATAAATAAATAAATAGCCGGGTGTGGTGGCACACACCTTTAATCCTAGCACTTGGGAGGCAGAGGCAGGCAGATCTTTGTGAGTTCAAGGCCAGCCTGGTCTACAGAGTGAATTCCAGGACAGCTGGGGCTACAGGGAGACCCTGTCTCCAAAAGACAAAAAGAAATAAATAAATAAGTAAATAAATAAATAAATAAATAAATAAATAAAAAACAGTTTAAAAATCTGTTCTTCAGATTCCACTAATTTGATTTGAATTTAAAGGAATTGGGCTGAAGTTTGCATTTAACATTAGCTGTAGAAAAAAAAATTATCTGTAGAGAGGAACATTTGAGAAATTAATGGCAAGTACCTTTTAGAGGGATGCCTGTAGTGCTTAAGATACTAAGATAGAGGCTGGGCGTGGTGGTGCACGCCTTTAATCCTAGCACTTGGGAGGCAGAGGCAGGTGGATCTTTGTGAGTTCAAGGCCAGCCTGGTCTACAGAGTGAGTTCCAGGACAGCTGGAGCTACAGGGAGACCCTGTCTCGAAAAGACCAAAAGAAAAAAAAAAAAGATACTAAGATAGGGGGCTGGAGAGATGGCTCAGCGGTTAACGGCACTGACTGCTCTTGCAGGGGACCCAGGTTCGATTCCCAGCGCCCACATGGCAGCTAAGAACTGTCTTTTTTTCACACAGCTGAAGTATAGCTGTGTGGTAGAGCCTGTGCTTGCCATATACAAGCCCCGAGTTCTGTCCGGGCACTAAAAGAAAACTTATTACTAGAATCCAGGTTCCAGAGCCCATCTGACCTGAGAACCTGTGTTCTTAACCACACTGTGTTCCACTCCCATGCCCAACATTCTTTCTGCTATACCATGCTGCCTTTCTAGATATATTGGGAAGGAAGTAGAAAAGGAGAATATTGGTTTAAGACATCCTTATAGAGCCAGGTGTGGTGATGCACACCTTTAATGCCAGCACTTCTGAGGCAGAAGCAGGCAGATCTCTGTGAGTTAAAGGTTAACCTGATAAGTTCCAGGCCAGTTGGGGCTACAGGGAGACCCTGTCTCTAAATAATAAATAAATAAATAATAAAATAAATTAAAATAAATAAATAGAGACCATATCAATATGTAGCCCTGGTGGGCCTAGAATTGGGTATGTAGACAAGGCTAGCCTTAAACTAGTGGGGGCCCTCCTGCCTATGTCCCCAAGTTCTGTGGTCAAATGTACATACTACCATTCCTAGCAAAAAATAAAAATCTTTAAAGACATCCTTGAGAGAAAAGTAGGTAATTGGTAACAGCTGTCAGAGAAGTGATATGACAGAGCAGTTGATCAGGAGTCCATGGCTTCCTGCACCAACCTATTTATCTGAAGCCAGTTTCCTTCCTAGGCTAATGTGTGGTCTAACTCAGGGCCTCACCATGCTAACCAAGTACTCTGCCACTGAGTTAAATATCCCCAGGCCCTGGAACAGTGATTTAGTGTACATGCATGGTAGGACTGCCGTTGTTGACATTCCTATTCAGCATTTAAGCAGTGCTGGTTCATTACACAGCTACCAAGCAGTATTTTGCTTGATGTGGTAATATACACCTGTAATCTCAGGATGGAGAGGGTTGAAACTTGAGATTTTCAAGTTCAAGGCCACTATGTATTGAGACTCTCTCTTAAAGCAAAACACATATCCTCACACAAACAAAAGCCCTGTTTTATTTGTTGTAATATTTGTTTCTCTAATTTGATAACAAGCCATTAACTATTACATCTTTAGATTTTAAAAATTCCTTTTCCTTTCCAGATAGTGTATTCTAATGTTCAGTAAATCTTAGAATTGAACAAATCCCTTATTCCAAGCTGTTCAGCAATCAGCAGTAGTTTTGGGCATTAGAAGTAATCCTTGGAGATAAGTATGGTATACATTGCTGTAATTCCAGCACTTGAGAGGTGAAAGCCACCCTCCACTATGTAGACAGTTTTGAGGCCAGCCTTGGCTAAATGAGACCTTGTCTGTGCCCCACTTCCTCTCCAAAAGAAAAAGATACAATCTTTGTAATTGAGTTAGATGCTGTATTCTGAGCTAAGACCTGCCAAACGTAAGTCAGCAGGAATTACTTGGATTTTTTTTTTAAAGATAGTAACTTCTGACGGGCATGGTGGCACACACCTTTAATCCTAGCACTTGGGAGGCAGAGGCAGGCAGATCTTTGTGAGTTCAAGGCCAGCCTGGTCTACAGAGTGAGTTCCAGGACACTGGGAGCTACAGGGAGACCCGTCTCAAAAGACAAAAAACAAAAACGTAGTAACTACTTGCAAGCCAATATAGGAAGTTCAGTCAATAAGTTTTCTTTGTCAAATATATAAGGAACTGATTGACCATTTTTCTTCTTTCTCTCACTAGGGTCTCACTGTGTAGCACTGGCTGGCCTGAGAACTTGCTATGTAGACCAAGCTGGCTCAAACTCACAGAGATCCACCTACCTCTGCCTCTGCCTCCTGAGTACTAGGGCATCCATCTCTTTTAAGCAAATCCTGGGAACATGCATGAGATTCATAATAATACAATAGACATTTCTTCTGTTCTACTGTTTATGCCACAGTTTATAGCTTAGGTGTTTATCCTTTGGGTTCAGTTAACAGAGATTGCTTCCCAGAATAACAGGAAGTAATTTAAGGATTATTTCTTGTCTTGCAGTAGTACTTGTACCATGGGCTTAGTCCTGCCACTCTGGAGTGACACTCACCCTTCAGTGTGAACATGTGGGACTGCTGTCGCAGTGCCCTCCCAGAGGAGGATGTGTTCTGTTTCAAATAACCTCTTGTAGCCTCTGCCAGCCTTCAGCCTGCAGGATCACCCTTTCCTGTGCCAGTTCCTTCCAGTCACCCTCCCCCACCTCCTGGTGTATTTAGAATGTGTCCCCAAGAGACTAAGATGTTTGCTCCAATTTATAAACCAAGATCAGGTTTGTAAGAATCCAAAATACATGCAAATAGAAATATACATCAGAACAGTTTGACTTAGCTTCATTCATGAAACTGTATGTAATGCCCTAATTTCACTGTGAAAATCCATTTATTTTACCTGGTGGATAATCCAGACAATTTGTTAAAGCGTTTCAGTCACGTACTATTTCTAGTTCATTTCAACATAACATATCTGTTGTTTTCTTCTATTTAAGTAGCTGTTTCAGCAAACTTCAAAACTCAAACTTGAAATATCCAACCCTTATTCTGGACTTTTTTTCTCTTTTGTTTTTAGTGGGTTCAGCGTATCAACAGATAATAGAGTTCACATATTCAAACCAGTGTCTGTGCAAGCAAGCATTGGTAAGGTGGCTTTCAATCTCTCTCCTCTCTCTCCTCTCTCTCTCCTCTCTATATATATATATATATATATATATATATATATATGTTATTAGAATGCTTTGTGAGAAGTGTTTTTGAAATGATATAATTCACTGTAAAATACTGTATTTGTGGTTATAGGATTTGTGTTATCTGTTTGCATTGTTATCAAAGGGGACCTAGAAATATATATTTTTTTTCCTTTTTGGTCTGCTTGAGACAGGGTCTCCCTGTGCCGGCTGGCCTGGAACTCTCCTATGTATGTAGACCAGGCTGGCTGGAACTCATAAAGATCCACCTGCCTCTGCCTCCCAAGTGCTGGATTAAAGGCAGGTGGCCACCACACCCGACAAGAAATACAATTTTAAAAATGGTCACAGGTGGAGGTTAGAATAGGACTCAGCAGTTGAGACCAGGTCTCCCTGTAGCCCAGGTGGCTGAACTTACTTATAAACCATGTTGGCCTCCATCTCCCAAGTACTGGGGTTGAAGGCATGAGCCACCCACCAGCTTGCAAACAATTTTAAATCATATTTCTGAAATGCTCCAAAGTTATTTGGCCATCCTACCACCTTGGGAATAAGTGAAAAAAATTCAAAAAAAATTTTTAAACCAAACAGATAATGGATTAGCTATGGACTTCCTCACATTTCCCTTTCTTTCTTTTTTTAATTTTTAATTTATTTTAATGTATATGAATGTACTGTCTGCATGGTTTGTGCACCCGTGTCGTCAATGCGGAGTCAGAAGAGGGCGTCGGATTCCCCTGGAACTGGAGTTCTCTGGAATTGGAGTTACAGACAGTTCTCAGCCCCATGTGGGTGCTGGGAATCGAACCCGGGTCCTCTGCAAGAGCAGTCGGCACTCTTAACTGCTAGGTATCTCTCCAGCCCTTACATTTCCCTTTTCTTTAGGAGTGAGACATTAATTTGTAGCTAATAAGATTTTTTCTTTTTTTATTTATTATTTTTCATGTGTATGAGTGTACTGTCGCATGTAGGTTGTGCACCCATGTCATGCAATGCCGTGGAGGTCAGAAGAGGTGTAGATTCCCTGGAACTGGAGTTAAAGACAGTTCTTTAGCTGCCATGTGGGTGCTGGGAATGGAACCCGTCCTCTGCAAGAGCAGTTGGCATTCTTAACCGCTGAGCCATCTCTTCAGCCCCAAAGATTTTTTTCTAATATAATTTTTACCAGGCGGTGGTACACGCCTTAATCACTATTTGGGACAGAGGCAGGTGGTCTTTGAGTTCAAGCCAAGTTTTACATAGTGAGCTCCAGGGCCACTGGGGCTACAGAGAGGACCCGGTCTCAAAAAGAAGCCGTTAAGAGCGCCAACCGCTCTTACAGAGGACCCGGGTTCGATCCCCAGCACCCACATGGCGGCCGAGAACCGTCTGAAACTCCAATTCCAGGAGAACTCCAGTTCCAGGGGAATCCGACACCCTCTTCTGACCTCCGCGGCATTGCACGACACGGGTGCACAGACTTGCATGCAGACAGTACATTCATGCACATACAGAAATAAATAAAATTAATAATAAAAAAATAAAAAATAAAAAAAATCGCAGCACTTAGAGGCAGAGGCAGGTAGATCTCTGTGCATTCAAGGCCATCCTGATCCATCTACATAGTAAGTTCCAGGCCACCTGGAGCTACAGGGAGACCCTGTCTCAAAAAAAGACCAAAAAAAGTCCTAAGTTTATAGGAAGGCATTTCGTGATTTTTAAAAGAACTAGGTAAAATTTCTAAGCATATGTTCAAGAACCAGTAAAAAAAATAAAATAATTCTAGAGTCTTTTCTGGTACCCATAGTCCCTTCAAGATCTCATAGTAACTAAAAAGAAGAATTTGTGAAAAATGATGTTCATGGTTTTATATGTGTTCATGGTTTTATATAGTTGATAGGTTTCATTCTAAGTCATACTTATATAAGAAAACTTCATAGTTAGAACTAAAGCCAGGCGTGGTGGCACACGCCTTTAATCCCAACACTCAGGAGGCAGAGGCAGGCGGATCTCTGAGTTCAAGGCCAGCCTGGTCTACATAGCAAGTTCCAGGCCAGCTGGGACTAAAGGGAGACCCTATCTCAAAAAGACAAAAAAAAAATCAGTAAACTATTGTTTTTCCTTCCTGATTTTAGATCTATAGTACATAACACAGGAGAAAAGAAATTGCTCTCTATCTCTAAGCAAAAAGAAAGTGGAGGACAAACCTAGTAAATGCTCATTAAACAGTAGGTTTTTTGTTGTTTTGTTTTTTGGTCTTTTCAAGACAGGGTCTCCCTGTAACCCCAGCTGTCCTGGAACTCGCTCTGTAGACCAGGCTGGCCTTGAACTCACAAAGATCTGCCTGCCTCTGCCTCCTGAGTGCTAGGATTAAAGGCTTGTGCCACCACACCAGGCTAACACTAGTTCTTAGTAGGTTTAGTATACCCCCAATTTTAAGGTATATTTTATAAACTAATTGTCTGTTTTTTTAAAAAAAGGAAGAAATGGAAACTACAGGTCACAGTGTTGGTGATGATTATCTCTGGAGAAAATGATTTTCAGTTTTTTGTTGTTGTTTTTTAATTTTTTTATTTTATTTATTTTTTATGTGTATGAATGTACTGTCTGCATGTAGGTTTGTGCACCTGTGTCATGCAATGCCACAGAGGTCAGAAGAGGGTGTCGGATTCCCCTGGAACTGGAGTTCTCCTGGAATTGGAGTTACAGACAGTTCTCAGCCACCATGTGGGTGCTGGGGTTCGAACCCGGGTCCTCTGCAAGAGCAATTGGTGCTCTTAACCGCTAGGCCATCTCTCCAGCCCCAGTTTTGTTTTGTTTTCCAAATGTTTTACCAGTGATGTTGAAGAGAGAAAAGTATTTTTGTGTGCTGTAATACATTTTCCATGTCCTCTTTCTACCCAACTGGAAAGCCCTATGAAGAATAGTAAGCATACCAGGCGTGGTGGTGCACGCCTTTAATCCCAGAACTTGGGAGGCAGAGACAAGTGGATCTTTGCGAGTTTGAGGCCAGCCTGGTCTACATAGTGAGTTCCTGGACAGCATGGGGCTACAGGGACACCCTGTCTCAAAAAGACCCCCCCCCCCAAAAAAAAAAAAAGCCTTACAGGGAAAATGTGTGCCACAATGGATTTACACTGCTGTATCTTGAGGAGTTTGTATTTGAAATCTAAGAAGGGGGAAGGGCATATATACGTGTGGTGCCCGAGTGTTCATCTGATGCATGCCAGGCTTTTCAGATGTGGTGTGTTATTTAAGCCTCATGAAACTCTTGGAAGAGGCCAAGCATGGTGTCACATGCCTTTACTCCTAGGACCAGGAAGGCAGAGGCAGGTGGATCTCTCTGAGTTCAAGGCCAGCCTGGTCTAGATATAGAATTCCAGGCCAGCTGGGGCTACAGGGACACCCTGTCTCAAATAGACCAAAAAAATAAATAAAAATATCTCTGGAGAGTCAGTGAGATGTCTCAGCAGGTAAAAGCACTTTCCCAGAGAGTCAGAAGATAGGAGTTCAGTCCTAGGAACCCATGGTGGAAGGAGACTCTACTCCCAGAAATTGTCCCCTGCCCTCCACATATGCACTGGTGTGAGCCCACACACACATAGTTTTAGGGGGGTGTTAAGGCCGCAGCTGGCCTGGAACTTGTTATGTAAATCAGGCTAGCCTCAATGTCACAGAGATCCACCTGCCTGTGCCTCTGGAATGCTGGAATTAAAGATGTGTACCACCACACCCAGCATAAGTTTTATAGAGAATCAGATTTGGAAAGATGGTTCAGCAGTTAATAGAACTTGTTCTCAGAAAAGACCTGGGTTCAGTTCCTAGCATCCACAGCTAACAACCATCTGTAATTCCAGTTTCAGGGGATCCAATATACATGCAAATTTATCCATTACAAAAATTAAATTTAAAAAATGTTTAATCTCTGGGAGCTGGAGAGATGGTCTAGTGGTTAAGAGCGCCGACTGCTCTTGCAGAGGACCTGGGTTCGCTCCCCAGCACCCACATGGCGGCTAAGAACCATCTTTAACTCCAGTTCCAGGGGAATCCGATGCCCTCTTCTGACCTCTGCGGCATTGCACCACACGGGTGCACAAACCTACATGCAGACAGTACACTCATAACACATAAAAAATAAATAAATAAAAAATTTAAAAAATGTTTAATCTCAAGACAAATATTATTCTAACAGAGGCTCAGGGAAGAGAAGGACCATATTGAAGCTCACATTAACAGCAAGTAGCAGGGCTGTGCTCTAGGTCTGTCTGCTCCCAAACCACTGTGCCCCAGCCCATAAAGAACTAGGAAAAATGTTGCTTAACTAGGAAATCTAACCCATGCATGCACACAGGTGCTAAAATCTATTTTTATCAATACATCTTTTTAGTGGAAGATTATTACTACACATTTATTTTCCACATTAGCTATATCTAAGAAAAGTGAAGCTTAGATAAGAATTTTACTCCTCGTCAAGGCAGAAATGCCTTTGCTGCCTGACAGAGAATGGCACAGGTATTCACTGTATTCTGCATAGTTGAGGAGAGCTAAGCAGTGTGGAGCTCCAAGGCTGTGGGGTCACAGCCTACATCTATGGAGATTACCAAGCTATTTTTGCAGTCAGTGATAAGGCTGTAACCAGCCAGGGCAGCCAGGATGCCTGAAGGCTTAGGCCATGTCCATCTCCAAATAAGGAGATGCAGAGCAGATACCTTTCTTGAGTAGGTAGGAGCAAAAGATGGAACAGAAAATATACCCGTCACTCAAATTCTGCATAATATGAAACGGTACCTTTAGAGAGAAGCATCCAATTTTGTTGAACCAATGCTTTTCGAGGAAATGGAGAGTCAGCTATCTGGTTTAATTGTGTATTAAAGTTTCAAGAGTAATTTGGTGGGTCTGTCTGTCTGTCTGTTTGTTTGAGGCAGGGTCTCCCTGCAACCACAGCTGGCCTGGAACTCGATATGTAGACCAGGCTAGCCTCAAACCCACAGAAATCTGCTCACCTCTGCCCCCCAAGTGCTAGGAATAAAGGCATGCACCACCACACCCTGCTGAGTGATTTTTTTTTATTATAAAATGACTCAGAAAACTAAAGAAAACAGCACAGTCCTGCAGATAGTTTGGCAGCAGTCAACAGGCCATTTAACATGTTTGTTTCCTTAACTACAAAATGAAGATAAATTTCATAGAAATAAGCAGGAAGAAAAGGGCAGTGATGCATGTCTATAATTCCAGTACTTGGAAAGCTAAAGCCAGGAGGGTTGCAAGTTCTAGGTCAGTGTGGACTATATGGCTGCACCTCGTCTAAAAAAAAGCTTCAGATAGATTTTTTTTTTAATTTTATTTATTTCTGTATGTGTATGAATGTACTGTCTGCATGCAAGTCTGTGCACCCGTGTCGTGCAATGCCGAGGAGGTCAGAAGAGGGTGTCGGATTCCCCCGGAACTGGAGTTCTCCTGGAACTGGAGTTTCAGACGGTTCTCAGCCACCATGTGGGTGCTGGGGATTGAACCCGGGTCCTCTGCAAGAGCGGTCGGTGCTCTTAACCGCTAGGCCATCTCTCCAGCCCCAGATAGATGTTCTAAGACTAGTCGTGAGAAGGAAGGCATTTTGAATTGGAGTACTCTAAATAGTTGGGCCCTAGAACCTATTTTGGGATCAAATTTGCCTTATTGAAGGACACCAGATCACTCTTCCCTCTTTCATATTTTTCTAGGCCCACAGCAATGAATACTTGGCATAGGGTGGCATGGTAAGGCCAGTTCTGACTGAGTCACAGCACTTGTCTACCCCGCTTGGTGTACTCTACCTTAGGAAAATGATAGCCAGGTGTACTTGATGGGGAAGTGAGGAGGTAGCCCTCCATTTAAGAGCTTTTTATTTTCTTTCTTTTTTTTTTTTTGTATTTTTTGAGGCAGGGTCTCCCTTTAGTCTCAGCTGGCCTGGAGCTTGCTCTGTAGACCAGGCTGGCCTTGAACTCACAGAGATCTGCCTGCCTCTGCCTCCGAAGTGCTTGCACCACCACACCCAGATTTTTTAGAATCAATTCAAGGGACTGGAGAGATGGCTCAGCGGTTAAGAGCACGACTGCTCTTGCAGAGGACCTGGGTTCGATTCCCAGCACCCACATGGCAGCTAAGCACCATCTTTAATTCCAGTTCTAGGGGAATCCAGTGCCCTCTTCTGACCACCTACATGCAGACAGTACACTCATACACATAAAGAATAAATAAAAATTTAAAAAAAAAAAAAAAGAGAATCAATTCAAAGCTGGGTGCGGTGGCACACGCCTTTAATCCCAGCACTCGGCAGAGACAGGTGGATCTCTGTTAGTTCAAGGCTAGCCTGGTCTACATAGTGAGTTCTAGGACAGCTGGGGCTACAGGGAGACCCCATCTCAAAAAGACCAAAAAAAAAGAGTTAATTCAAATAGTTCTTTCTCTTGCTGCTGTTGCTGTTGTTATTTGTTTTGTTTAATGTGTATGAGTGTATTGTCTGCATGTATGTAAGTGCACCCATGTTATACAATGTCCAAGGAGGTCAGAAGGTGTTCAATTCTTCTGGAGTTACAGATGGTTGTTAGCTGCCATGTGTGTGCTGGGAATCGAACACAGGTCCTCTGTAAGAGCAGTCAGTGCTCTTAAACACTGAGCCATATCTCCAGCCCCATGGGTCTCCCAGTAAAACCCCAGCTGGCATGAAACTTGCTTCTTTGACCAGGCTGGCCTTGATCTCACAGAGATCCCCTGCCTCTGCTCCCCAAGTTCTGGGATTAAAGGCGTGTGCCACCACACCCAGCTTTCAGGTAGTAATTTTAAGTGGTAATGTTTATATTTATATTACTTTTTTTTTTTTTTT
>VZQC01000356.1:2704458-2718673 GCA_009823505.1 Rhizomys pruinosus
AAAAAAAAAAAAAAAAAAAAAACCCTAGATGAGGGTATACTTGTAGAGTGCTTGCCTATCATGTATGAGGTCCTGGGTTCAATCCCCAGCACCATACACACAAAAGATGTGGTCATGATGGATATCACATAGAGCGGGTCATTCTTTATGTCTCTAGTCTCAAGTTCCTCCGGAAGTACCACTTTTTTACCCTCTTATTTTGTTTTCTTTTCTCTCTTTCTTTTTTGCCACCCTCTTTTCAAACACTGTATTTTAGGATATACAAGCAAATTTGTTGTATTTTTTTGAGATAGAGTCTCTGAATGGCCTGAACTCACTGCATAGACTGGACTGGCCTGGAACTTACAGATTACAAATATATGCCACCACACATTAGAGTTCTTAGTTTAATATGTATGTATGTATGTATGTATGTATGTATGCATGCTATGCCTACAGAGTCCAGAAGAGGGCATCAGATCCCTTAGAACTAGAGTTTTAGGCAGTTGTAAGCCACCTGATGTGGGTACTGGGTACCAATCCTGGGTCCTCTGCAAGGGTAATAAGTGCTCTTAACTGCTGAGCCATCTCCAGTCCTAGGTTCGTACTTTTTAAATGTATTATCTGTATAGTTATTTTTAAACAAAGGAAAAATATATTCAACTTCACATATAATTTTGTTTTCTAAAGAATGGGCATTTTCTCTCCATTGTGAGCATTTTTCTTATTTGAGGAAACAACTTCCAAATGGGAAAATTCCAAAATTTAACTCTTGTCCTATAAAATAAACATATAAAGAGGTTGTTCAAACATCTTATTAAGTCTTTGTGGGCTCCTCTCCATTTGCATTCCTATACTCTATCCAAACCCCTTTCTCTTCTCAGTGAGTGTATACTTTCCCAGCAGTTGACATGAAAAAAAGAGGTCTTGTCTTAGCTTTAAGTCGCAGGGTTATTTTTCTGCAGTCATCTCATCTCCTACATAGCTGTGATGCCTGGAGCCACCCAGATTGTGTGAAGAGAGGCAGTAATTCCCCCTCTGGAAAAATGTCAGCTCTGCATTATGCTACACAGAGATCTGTTTATTCAGAAAGGTACCCAGCTGCTGTGGAAAAGGAATGCTTAGAAGATAGTTTAAGCCGGGCCATGGTGGCGCACACCTTTAATCCTAGCACTTAGGAGGCGGAGGCAGGCAGATCTCTCTGAGTTCAAGGCTGGTCTACATAGTGAGCTCCAGGCCGGCTGGACTAAAGGGAGACCCTGTCTCAAAAAGCCAAAAAAAAAAAAAAAAAGATAGTTTAAAGGAAGTTAGCAGTGAGAAGCAGCAATTGAGAGGTGGGAAGCCAGGGTATTCTGAGAAAAACTGGTTCATCTCAAACCCTGTACACACAGACACCTTCTCTGAGTTGGAAGCCTTTGCCCAAGCAGATTTCTCTATCAGCACCTCTCCTAGAAGGCTTTTGGATTTGACTAAGAATAAGCTACATGTGAATAGAGATCTTTTGAAAAAAAAAAAGCACTTTTCAGCTGAGAAGAGAAGCACAAAAGGATTGTACACAAAGTAATTTTGCTGATAAATAAAGTGGGAATTTTTTTTTACTGCTGATTATCTTTTTCAAGATTTCATATTATAAATTCTTTTGAGAAGATTCCTTTTCAAATAAAAAATTGAGCCTCAAGATGGTTATACTTGTACATAGAGAAAAATAGTTTATGACTAGATGAGACAGTCATGAATGGGTTATTTTGTCATATTCATAATTCTTATCCCTGAACTGGAAACATGTGTTATACACTCCTCTTAAAAGGAAAAGTACGGGGGCTGGAGAGATGGTCTAGCAGTTAAGAGCGCCGACCACTCTTACAGAGGACCCGGGTTCGATCCCCAGCACCCACATGGCGGACGAGAACCGTCTGAAACTCCAATTCCAGGAGAACTCCAGTTCCAGGGGAATCCGACACCCTCTTCTGACCTCCGCGGCATTGCATGACATGGGCGCACAAACTTGCATGAAGACAGTACATTTATACACATACGAAAANAGTTCTAGGACAGCTGGGGCTACAGGGAGACCCTGTCTCAAAAAGACCAAAAAAAAAAAGGAAAAGTACAGAAGGGGCCCAGAAAGATGCTTCACTTTCCCCATACCTAATGACTGCATTCAGTGCCAAGGACCCACAAGCTGAAGCAGAACTAACTCATGAAAGCTGTCCTTTAACTTCCACGTGCATCCCATAATATGCACATGCACACACAGACACAAATAATAATAGTAATAGTAATAATGATGTAATTGAAAAAAAAATTGTGCTAGGGGCGTAGCTCAGTTGGTAGAGTGCTTGCCTAGCATAAACACAGCCCTGGGGTCAATCCCCAGCACCACATACACTGGGTTTACGGTGCACCTCTGCAATCCCAGTACTCGGGAGATGAAAACAGAAAGAGCAGAGGTTCACGGTCAACAGGGCCAGCAAGATGGCTTAGCAGATAAAGGCATTTACTTCCAAGTTTTATAACTTGAGTTTGATCCCCAGAACATGTGTAGTAGAAGGAGAGAATCAACTAATGCAGGTTGTCCTCTGACCTTTACACAGCCACTATAGCCCCTGTGCAGTTGCAGACACATAACAAAGAAATAAAGTATAATAAAAAATAATAAAATGGTTTTCCTAATGTGACGGGATTTTTTTCCATCTAAATAGAGTTCTACAAAGGATTTTTTTTTTTTTTTGTCTTTTCAAGACAGGGTCTCCCTGTGGTCCCAGCTGTTCTGGAACTCACTCTGTAGACCAGGCTGGCCTTGAACTCACAAAGATCCACCTGCCTCTGCCTCCCAAGTGCTAGGATTAAAGGCGTGCGCCACCACGCCCAGCGCTAGGATTTAGATTTCTAGATTAAGATATGAAGGGATTGAGAGATGGCTCAACAGTTAATTTATTTTTTATTTTATGCATATGAGTGTTATACCTGCATGTATGTAAGTACATTAGTGTCATGCAGTGCCTGGGGAGGACAGAGGAAAGTGTTGAATCCCCTGGAACTGGAGTTACAGTTGGTTGTTAGCTACCATGTGAGCATCAGGATTCAAACCCAGGTCTTCAGCTAGAGCACCAGTGCTCTTAACCCCTGAGCCATCTCTCCAGCCCCTTAATAGGTTTTTTTAAGTAGCTACATTTCCCTGCCTCTGATTTGGGTGCCTGACCTTTACTGTTTGCTGTTTCCTTGAAAGTCTCATTGAAGACTTTTGTAGCTCCTTGGTGCTGGGCTAGTTTCCTCAGGTTGAGCACAGAACTTTAAGAACCCTTGAAGAAGAAGGAGGGGGAGAGGGGAGAAGGAAGAAGGGGAAGAAGACTAGAAAGAAGTGAAAAAGATGAATCTTCCATAGTTTTTGAAAACAAGTAAGCCTAGGCCTCTTCTTCGGGCAGCACCTATTGATTTTTTCTTGAATAGAACTTTAACACATACTCCCAGTTCAACAATGTGATTATAGGTCATTTGTAATATGTTGATAATGTTTGTATAATAGTTGATGATTTCCAAAGTATCTCATTTGTTTATTTGATCTCCTATTCAAAAAAAAAAAAAATTGCTGACCTTTTTGTGCCAAGAGGGAGAATTGAACCACATTAGAGAGTTACTCAAGACCAATGGAATAAGAATATAGAAGTGACCCCTGATTAGACCGTTAGAAGAGCTCATTAGTAAGAGAGATGAGGGCAGAGGCCAAAGTGCTGTTGATGAGGGCATGTGGGAAATAATGAAATAGAAAGTTGGAGTTGGGGCTGGAAAGATGGCTCAGCAGTTAAAAGCACTAGCTGCTCTTGCAGAGAACTCAGGTGCAGCTCCTAGCACCCACATGGCAGCTAACAACCATTCTTAACTCCAGTTCCAAGGGGCCCACTGCCCTCTTCTGGCCTCCATGGGCATTACACATATGTGTCCAGTCACATACATGCAAGCAAGACATACACATTTAAAAAAAAATGATAGGGCTGGAGAGATGGCCTAGTGGTTAAGAGCGCCGACCGCTCTTACAGAGGACCCGGGTTCGATCCCCAGCACCCACATGGCGGCCGAGAACCGTCTGAAACTCCAAGCCAAGAGAACTCCAGCTCCAAGGGATCAGACACCCGCTTCTCGAGACCATCCGCGGCATTGCAGTCAACACCGGGGCAACAGGACTTGCATGCAGACTATACATTCATAGCACATACAGAAATAAATAAATTAAAAAAAAATGATATTGACTATTATTTTCTGTGTGAATCTTGCTCTGATAAAAATCAAGAACTATTGCTGGGCAATGGTGGCACACGCCGTTAATCACTAGTACTATGGGAGGCAGAGCCAGATGGATCTCTGTGAATTAAGGCGCCGCGGTCTACAGAGTTGTGTTCCAGGACAGCTGAGGAGAGCTACAGGAGACCCTGCTGAAAAGACCAAAAAAAAAAAAAAAAAAAAATCAAGAACTATTGAGAGAATGATTAGAAGTGGAGAAACAGCTTACATTTATAACATAATAGGATAAACTGTTTTCTTTTACATTGTGTGTGTGTGCACATGCTCCTGACCATGGTAGTGATGGCAGGGCATGAGGAGGTGGGGGTTTCAAAGACAACTTGCAGGAGTCAAGTTCTCTATCCCAGTTCGTTCCTTCTACCACTTGGGTCCCATGGTTGAACAACTGTTGTCAGCCTTTGGCCATCTTGCTGGCCCAGTATGGGATAAACCAAGTGTAATTTGAGAAGGTGAGGTGCCTATTATGCACACAAGACTGAAGTGAGAGGGTATACCAGTTTGCCCTGTGCTGCACACAGTAGGAGAGTCAGCTTCAGCTCAACTACATTGATGCTAATTCCATTTAATACATCTAATTCTGAAATAGGTAAACCCTTACTGAGTCATCTCTCTAGCACCATACCAATTAATTTTAAAGAAGCCTTGATAATACAGCTATGTGGTGGGTACAAAAGTATAAAGAGTGCAAACTCAGCAGTGCCAGATAACAGGATAGACATTGTATGCTTCCTCATTTAGTACTGTAGGGAGCACATAACATCGCCCTTGGAATATTCTTACCAAAAATGTTTCCTGAATCTAATCATCAGAAAATAGTCTGAAAAATCCAGATAATACAGAAATCTCCAAGATAATAGAGGAAAATAGAGACATGGCAACCACATGCAGACTACAATCCTGGGGGAAAAGAATACAGTCTTTATAAAGGACATTTTATTGTTTTGGGGAGAGCTTGTTTTTTGAGACAGTGTCGCCCTGGTATCTCGAACTGAGCCGAGAAACTCTAGGCTTGCCTGGTCTCACAAGATCCTGCCCTCTACCTTTGTGTGTGTGTGGTGTGTGTGTGGGGGTTGTGTGGGGTGTGTTCGAGACAGGGACTCCTGTCGCTCTGGCTGGCCTGGAATTCCGTGTAGACCAGGCTGCTTGAAACGCAACAAGATCCACCTGCCTCTGCCTCCCAAGTACTAGGATTAAAGGCATGAGCGACCCCCCCGCGGCCGAGTGCGTTATTAAGATGTCCACGCACCACACATAGCATGAATGGGTAGTTAATATATTACTGTTTTGTATTGGGTGTGATAGTGGTAAGCGTAAGAAGAAAATTTTTAGATTTTATGTGTTTCTAATATATCATAAAACTAGAAATTTCTTTTCAAATGGAGCTCTGGGGGAACGAAGTATATAGATTGTAAGTAAAAGAGGGATGGGCTGTGAGCAGATGTCCGTGGTTAGGGTGACCCGACGCTCTTGCAGAGGACCAGGGTTCGATCCCAGCACCCACAATGGTGCAGAGAACCGTCTGATCAATCCAGAGATCCAGTTTCCATGGGGTAATACGACACCCTCTTCTGACTCGGGCATTGCACGACACCAGGGTGACCAACCTGCATGCAGACAGTACATTCATACACGATAAAAGGGGGGGGGGGGCTGGAGAAGAGTGGCCTGCGGTTAAGAACATACCGACTGCTCTTGCAGAGGACCCAGGTTCAATTCCCAGCACCCACATGGTGGCTGAGAACCGTCTTTTAACTCCAGTTCCAGGGAACCCCATACCCTCTTCTGAACCTCCACAGCGTTGCACAAACACTGCATGCAGACATATATTCATACACTAGACAAAATAAATTTTTTAAAAATTAGAAAAATAAAGAGGGAAAAGGAAGATAAAGTGAACGCGGCAAAATATGAACAGTTGGTTTGCCTTTCTGGTAGTCTGTAGAGACCCTACAAAGTTTCCCACTTACCCGTCTTAAAATTTTTGCATGTCGGGCTGGAGAGATGGCCTAGCGGTTAAAGCGCGAACCCGATCTTAACAGAGGACCCAAGTTCGGTCCCCATCACCCACATGGGGCCGAGAACTGTCTGAACTCCATTCCAGGAGAACTCCATTTCGAAGGGGAATCCGACACCCTCTCTGACCTGCCGCGGCATTGCACGACACGGTGCACAGACTTGCATCAGACAGTACAATTCATACACATACAGAAATAAATAATGCCGGGCGGGGTGGCCATGCCTGTAATCCTAGCACTTGGAGGCAGAGGCATGCGGATCGCTGTGGTTTGAGGCCAGCCGGTCTACAGAGTTCAGGGACAGCTAGGACTACAGGGAAAACCTGTCTCAAAAAAAAAAGACCCTGTCTCAAAACGACCACCCCCCAAAAAAAATTTTTGCATGTCACATTTCCTTTCTTTATTCTTATTTTTGTTATTGAGACAGAGTTGTGCTCTATAAATCAGGCCAGCCTGGATATAACGGATATAACCCACTCTGAAGCCCAAAGTAGCCGCACTGCAGAGATCCCCTGCCTCAGTCCCCTGGGATAATGGGATTATAGGGGTGAGCCACCATGCCCAGCTTTTCCTCTTATTTTTGCAGTAGCTCCCTGTTTTTTCATTCCTCCAAACCCTATGTACACACTTGTCGCTCAACTTAGAAGAAATGTAATATACTAGAAATGTGGGCTTTCAAATCTGATCTGGGTTTACTTCACTATGATGTTATTTTGTTCACTCAGTAAATGTTCATTGACTACCTGGTCAGTGCCAGATGGTGAACAAGATCGATGGGGGGACAGGAGCTGGGATGGCTCAGAAGGTAAAAGCAGGTAGGCTCTTGCCAGAAGGCCTGGGTTTAGTGCCCAGCACCCACATGGCAATTAACAACTGTCTATTACTCCAGTTATAGGGGATCTGATGCTTGCTTCAGCTGGACTCTGTGGGCAGGTAACGATATACACAGATGCACTTACATACGGCAGGAAAAACACACATTTTTTTCTTTAATTTTAAAAAAGATTACTTGAGGCTAGAGAGAAATCTTGGTGGTTACAATCATCCACAAGTGCAGCTCCAGGGGAATCCAAAAAACTCTNAAAAAAAAAAAAAAAAGCTTGCTTCTTTCCCCACAGTATTCCCTTCAAATACTATGTTTAGTTGTGTTGCTAATGTTCATTAATCTTGTCTTTTTTGCTCCATAGGGCTCAGAATGGAATGCCTCCAACTTAGAAGACTTACAGAACCGAGGGTGAGCACACAGAACAATTGCTAACATTCCTGTATGACAGAAGTCCCTCTTCAGTCTGTGTATTTTCCTATCAAAGAAGTATCAGTGAGGGGCTGGAGAGATGCCTAGTGGTTAAGAGCGCCAACTGCTCTTGCAGAGGACCCGGGTTCCATCCCCAGCACCCATATGGCAGCTGCGAACCATCTTTAACTCCAGTTCCAGGGGAATCCGACGCCCTCTTCTGACCTCTGAGGCATTGTATGACGTGGGTGCATAGACCTACTTGCAGACAATACATTCATACACATAAAAAAATAAATAAAATTTTTTAAAAAATTAAAAATAAGTATTAATGAGTAACATTAGTTGCTTTCAGTCAATTCTAATGAGGTGTAATCTTACAAAAATTAAAGCAGCTATTTTCTCAACTGTTTGATCCTCTTACCCTCCCAGGAAAGATCAGCTACATTAATGGAAAGGTTTTCAAAAGCAAGCCGTAAAGTGTTTTGTGCTCTTAGCCGGGCGTGATGGCGCACACCTTTGATCCCAGCACTTGGGAGGCAGAGCCAGGCAGATCTCTGTGACTTCAAGGCCAGCCTGGTCTACATTACAAGTTCCAGGCCAGCTGGGACTACAGGGAGACCTTGTCTCAAAAAGACCAAAAAAAGAAAGTTTTGTGCTCTTTAAAATCAAATGTATACACTGGGGATATAGCTCGGTGGTAGAACTTGCCTAGGCCAGAGGCAGAGGAGAATGAATCATATCTGGAGTTTGCCATGGTTGACTGACTGGGACTCTGAAGTAGTGATAGCTGCTGTGCATATTTCCTCCTTTCCTTTCTGCCTGACAAGAAAGGTGTTTCATAAATTACCTAAATCAGCCGGGTGTGGTGGCACACATCTTTAATCCCAGCACTTGGGAGGCAGAGGCAGGTGGATCTCTGTGAGTTCAAGGCCAGCCTGGTCTTCAGAGTGAGTTCCAGGACAGCTGGGGCTACAGGGAGACCCTGTCTCAAAAAGACCAAAAAAAAGAAAGAAAAAAAAAAAAAAAAAACGAAAAAAAAAAAAAAAAAAAAAAAAAAAAAAAAAAATCAAGAACTATTGAGAGAATGATTTAGAATGGAGAAACAGCTTACATTTTAACATACATAGGATAAGCTTTTTTCTTTACATTGTGTGTGTGCACATGCTCCTGCCATGGTAGTGATGGCAGGGCAGGAGGAGGTGGGGGGTTCAAAGGACAACTTGCAGGAGTCAGTTCTTTCCTTCTACCACTTGGGTCCCATGGTTGAACAACTGTTGTCAGCCTTTGGCCATCTTGCTGGCCCAGTATGGGATAAACCAAATGTAATTTGAGAAGGTGAGGTGCCTATTATGCACACAAGACTGAAGTGAGAGGGTATACCAGTTTGCCCTGTGCTGCACACAGTAGGAGAGTCAGCTTCAGCTCAACTACATTGATGCTAATTCCATTTAATACATCTAATTCTGAAATAGGTAAACCCTTACTGAGTCATCTCTCTAGCCCATACCAATTAATTTTAAAGAAGCCTTGATAATACAGCTATGTGGTGGGTACAAAAGTATAAAGAGTGCAAACTCAGCAGTGCCAGATAACAGGATAGACATTGTATGCTTCCTCATTTAGTACTGTAGGGAGCACATAACATCGCCCTTGGAATATTCTTACCAAAAATGTTTCCTGAATCTAATCATCAGAAAATAGTCTGAAAAATCCAGATAATACAGAAATCTCCAAGATAATAGAGGAAAATAGAGACATGGCAACCACATGCAGACTACAATCCTGGGGGAAAAGAATACAGTCTTTATAAAGGACATTTTATTGTTTTGGGGAGAGCTTGTTTTTTGAGACAGGGTCTCCCTGTATCTCTAACTGGCCTAGAAAACTCTAGGCTTGCCTTGGTCTCACAGAGATCCTGCCTCTACCTTTGTGTGTGTGTGTGTGTGTGTGTGTGTGTTTTCGAGACAGGGACTCCCTGTCGCTCTGGCTGGCCTGGAAGTCACTTTGTAGACCAGGCTGGCCTTGAACTCACAAAGATCCACCTGCCTCTGCCTCCCAAGTACTAGGATTAAAGGCATGAGCCACCACACCCGGCCGAGTGCTGTTATTAAAGATGTCCACCACCACACCTAGCATGAATGGTATTTTAATATATTACTGTTTTGTATTGGGTGTGATAGTGGTAAGCGTAAGAAAATTTTTTTAGATTTTATGTGTTCTAATATATCATAAACTACAAATTTCTTTCAAATGGCTCTGGGGGAGGAAGTATATATATTGTAAGAAAAGAGGGAGGGGCTGGAGAGATGTCCTAGTGGTTCGGAGTGCCGACTGCTCTTGCAGAGGACCCAGGTTCGATTCCCAGCCACCCACATGGTGGCTGAGAACCGTCTTTAACTCCAGTTCCAGGGGAATACGACACCCTCTTCTGACCTCTGAGGCATTGCACAACACGAGTGCACCAACCTGCATGCAGACAGTACATTCATACACATAAAAGGGGGGGGGGCTGGAGAGATGGCCTAGCGGTTAAGAATACCGACTGCTCTTGCAGAGGACCCAGGTTCAATTCCCAGCACCCACATGGTGGCTGAGAACCGTCTTTAACTCCAGTTCCAGGGGAACCCCATACCCTCTTCTGACCTCCACAGCGTTGCACAAACCTGCATGCAGACAGTATATTCATACACATACAAAATAAATTTTTTTAAAAATTAAGAAAAAATAAAAGAGGGAAAGGAAGATAAAGTGAACGCGGCAAAATATGAACAGTTGGTTTGCCTTTCTGGTAGTCTGTAGAGACCCTACAAAGTTTCCCACTTACCCGTCTTAAAATTTTTGCATGTCGGGCTGGAGAGATGGCCTAGCGGTTAAGAGCGTCGACCGCTCTTACAGAGGACCCAAGTTCGATCCCCAGCACCCACATGGCGGCCGAGAACTGTCTGAAACTCCAATTCCAGGAGAACTCCAGTTCCAGGGGAATCCGACACCCTCTCTGACCTCCGCGGCATTGCACGACACGGGTGCACAGACTTGCATGCAGACAGTACATTCATACACATACAGAAATAAATAAATGCCGGGCGTGGTGGCCATGCCTTTAATCCTAGCACTTGGGAGGCAGAGGCATGCGGATCTCTGTGAGTTTGAGGCCAGCCTGGTCTACAGAGTGAGTTCCAGGACAGCCAGAGCTACAGGGAGAGACCCTGTCTCAAAAAGACCCCCCCCAAAAAAAATTTTTGCATGTCACATTTCCTTTCTTTATTCTTATTTTTGTTATTGAGACAGAGTTGTGCTCTATAAATCAGGCCAGCCTGGATATAACGGATATAACCCACTCTGAAGCCCAAAGTAGCCTCAAACTGCAGAGATCCTCCTGCCTCAGTCTCCTGGGTAATGGGATTATAGGGGTGAGCCACCATGCCCAGCTTTTCCCTCTTATTTTGCAGTAGCTCCTGTTTCATTCCTCCAAACCCTATGTACACACTTGTCGCTCAACTTAGAAGAAATGTAATATACTAGAAATGTGGGCTTTCAAATCTGATCTGGGTTTACTTCACTATGATGTTATTTTGTTCACTCAGTAAATGTTCATTGACTACCTGGTCAGTGCCAGATGGTGAACAAGATCTATGGGGGCCAGGAGCTGGAGAGATGGCTCAGCAGGTAAAAGCAGGTAGCTCTTGCAGAGGACCTGGGTTTAGTTCCCAGCACCCACATGGCCATTAACAACTGTCTATTACTCCAGTTATAGGGGATCTGATGCTTTCTTCTGGCCTCTGTGGGCAGGTACTATATGACACAGATGCACTTACATAATGCAGGAAAAACACACATTTTTTTCTTTAATTTTAAAAAAGATTACTTGAGGCTAGAGAGAAATCTTGGTGGTTACAATCATCCACAAGTGCAGCTCCAGGGGAATCCAATACCCACTTCTGACCTCCGGGGCCTTACATGACATGGGGTGCATTTGCATACATGCAGCCAGTGCATTCATACATATAAAATAAAGGTAAAATATTTTAAATGTAAAAAGCAGTGTTTTCATATAGACCTGGTTTTCCCACTTAAAGAGCTAACATTACAGTAGAAGAGAAACTAGAAAAATGAGCATTTAGTAGGTATTTAATTCTGATACATGCTACTGAAAGAGGGACAATCAAATTACTGTGCATGAGAATAACTAAGACATCTAACAGATTAGATCATAGTCAAAGACATTTCTCCTTTTCTATGATCTTGAATAAAAAATAGCTTGAATTTAATGGGGATAAATTTTCTGTCTGTAAAAAATTGAGGTTGGGGGCTGGAGAGATAGCCTAGCAGTTGAGAGCACCGATTGCTCTTGCAGAGGACCCGGGTTTGATCCCCAGCACCCACATGACGGCTAAGAACCTTCTGTAACTCCAATTCCAGGAGAACTCCAGTTCCAGGGGAACCCGAGACCCTCTTCTGACCTCCGCGGCATTGCACGACACGGGTGCACAGACCTACTTGCAGACAGTACATTCATACACATACAAAAATAAAATTAAAAAAAAATTGAGGATGAAAGCCAGGTGCGATGACTCAAGCTTGTAATCCCAGCACTTGGGATGCAGAAACAGGAGTTCAGGGCCAACCTATTCTGAGATCCTTCCTTAGAAAAGGAAAGCAAACAGAAAAAGATAATTTATTCTATCCTTTATGAAAACTAAATCTGATAGTATAAAGTTCCTGGCACTTGGGTATTGAGTAGATACTACTGACCCTCTCTAGAAGCTTGCTTCTTTTGCTGGGCATGGTGGCGCACACCTTTAATCCTAGCACTTGGGAGGCAGAGGGAGGTGGATCTTTGTGAGTTCAAGGCCAGCCTGGTCTACAAAGCGAGTTCCAGGTCAGCTGAGGAGACNAAAAAAAAAAAAAAAAAAGAAAGACTTCTATTTTTAACTTCCTTCAGGAATCGCCACATTTAAGAACTTTCCTAATCAGGACAGTCTTCTTAGTTACCCTGAATCTTCACACTGTACCCTTGAGCCTGTTCCTTTTGCCTCTAGCCAGCACCAGAAGGTACTTTATAGTCTTGAAGCCTATTAATGAGTTAGTCCTGATAATAATGTCATTCATGGAATGCTTACTTTGTGCAGTCACTTTATATGCATCTCTTGTGTAATATTTTCTAAATTCCAAAGAGGCAGAAGCTGTTGTCATCCTGTACAAATGAGGGCAAACCACATAGGTGTTATATAATCAGTGCTAGAGATAGGACTTGGGCCAGAGTTGTGTCTAGTTCAGACACCCTAAGTGTACAGGAATAGTCCAGTTCCATTAGAAAAGAGAAGTAGAAAGACAAGGCAAACAGTCAGGGTCTCAGGTAAAGGTGTTGAGTTCATGTCAGGGTTCCGGTTGCCCTGAGTAGAAGGGTTGATCCAGGTAGGATTAGGGAGATGCATGAAGCTCTGAGGTTACAGAAGGAGGCAGTCCTTGGGATTCTGCAAGTGCAAGTCAGTCTGAAAGAAGTGCCCCTAACTGCTGTACCCTGGGCACCTCCTGTATCCCACCCTAATCAGAAGCCCACTACTCCTAATTTTATGATGCCAGTCTTAATCTGGACAATCCCACAAGGAGAGTTAGAGCTGAAATTGAAGCATAAGTTAGATGAAAACTTAGATCCTTCATTAAACAAGTTAGAAGATATGCACTAAAAAGCCCAGTTGAAAATTTGTCAAAGAGGTGCTTTCATGAGGAATGAAATGTATTTTTTCTTAGGCTTGTCTAATTTAGAGCACCTCCTGTGCCTTGCAAGCATAGACCCCAAATTTGATAGGTTAAAGTTGTCAGAGCCCAATTCCAGATTTTCATCTGACTATGTATTTGCTTCCTAGCTTTAGTCTAATAAAAAATCCTTTGTTAGAGAGAGGCCAGTGAGGCCCAGTGAGTAAAGGATGTTTGCCACCAAGCCTGCTGACCTAAGTGCAGACCCCAGAACCTTCAAGTAGAAATTGAGGAAGTCAGCTCCTGTAGCTTGCCTCCACATGTGCACCATGGAATGTATGCGCACGCTCAGTGGTTAAGAGTGCTTAGAAGTATTTCCTGGTCATTCTTATAATAAACACTTAGAGAAACACACCACACCAACCTTACAACACCAAAATTTTGCAGTTAATTGACAGGTAGGAGGCTAATCTTCCTTTCCTCTGAAACTATTTAAATTTTTCCAATCCAGGTGCAGTGAGATGGTGAGGGTATAAAAGCACTTTCTGCCAAGCCAGACATCCTGAATTCAATCCCCAAGACCTACATGATGATAGGAGAGAACTGACTTCTGCAAGTTGCCCTCAGACTCACAAGTGCTCGGGCCGGGCATGCACCTGGCAACAAGTAAATGCAGTTTAGAAAGAAATTATTTTTTTAAAGCAGTAAAAGGGGAAACATGAAAGAAAGAGAGAGATAGAGAAAGAGAGAGAGAGAGAAGAAAAGAAAGAGAGAGAAAGAGAAAGAAAGAAAGAGAGAAAGAGAAAGAGAAAGAAAGAAAAAGAAAGGAAAGAAAGAAAAAGGAAGGAAGGAAGAAAAAAGAAAGAAAGAAAGAAAGAAAGAAAGAAAGAAAGAAAGAAAGAAAGAAAGAAAGAAAGAAAGAAAGAAAGAAAGAAAGAAAGAAAGAAAGAAAGAAAGAAAGAAAGAAAGAAAAGAAAGAAAAGAAAGA
>VZQC01000356.1:2719487-2734487 GCA_009823505.1 Rhizomys pruinosus
TTTTTTTTTTTTTTTTTTTTTTTTTTGGTCTTTTCGAGACAGGGTCTCCCTGTAGCCCCAGCTGTCCTGGAACTCACCTTGTAGACCAGGCTTGCCTTGAACTCACAAAGATCTGCCTGTCTCTGCCTCCCAAGTGCTAGGATTAAAGGCATGTGCCACCACGCCCTGCGTGTTTTCTTCTTAATAGAGCTTTGTGGTAGCATTGTTTTCTTTCTTCTCTTGGATTAGAAACAAACTGGGACTGAAGTATAGCTCAGTGATAGCACATGTGCTTAGTATGTATGAAGCCCTGGGTTCAGTTTGAAGCATCCTAAGAAGAGACAGCTCTCCATCTTCATTACTGAGAAGGCCATGTGTTATGTTACATGATTCGAGTCAGTTCTCTGGGACTGTGGTGGCTTGTGAAAAAGTAGTTTCCAGGGCTGTTAAGGCAGTTAAGAGCTCCGACTGCTCTTCCAGAGGACCCGGGTTCAATTCCCAGCACCCCACATGGTGGCTACAAACTGCCTTTAAGCTGGGTATGGTGACACACACCTTAAAAAAAAAAAAGGAGGGGAAAAAAAAAGAAAAAGCAGTTTCCAGGGCAACATCTGAACACAGAGGTTGGTTTCATTTCTTCCAGGGACAGAACCCTTACTGGGAAACAACTCTAATATCTGAATAAATTAAATGAATCACTGCCACACCTGTAACTCAGGGAAGTGCCAGCAGGAAGCATGCCTGGGGGTCAAGAGGGAATAGGCTTCTCCTACTTAGGAAATGTGGTCTCTAAATGCAGAACATTCCCTTGCACTTTGACCTTCTTTGCACTTACCACATTTAACTTTAGTCAACTGTTCCTCTCACTGAATCATTTAGAAAAAAGGCCGGGTGTTTTTTCATCCACACCTTGCCCATTATCTTACATATGGTAAATACCTGATAAATCTGAATGAATCGAGAGTCTTAATATTAAAATTGAATGTTGTTTAAAAGTATAATTGGAGCCAGGGACCTTTAATCCTAGCACTCTGGAGGCAGAAGCAAGCAGATCTCTGTGAGTCTGGGTCAGCTACAGGGAGGCCCTATCTCAAAAAGACAAAAAAAAAAAAAAAAAGTAAATAGCAGTGTATTTGGTGCTACCTACCTCACCTTCATATTTGATCACAGAGAAGCAAGAGTGTACTGAGGGCACTGCACAGTAAAGCTGGAAGGGCAGAGACAGGAGACTTGAAAGAACCTAAAACTCGGTTTTTAAAATGTGCTCTGGTGCTTGGAATGATACAGAGAAGATTAGCGTGGCCCCTGCGCAAGGATGACAAAAACAATAAATAAATAAATAAATAAATAAATAAATAAATAAATAAATAAATAAATAGTGCTCTGTTGTTTTCCTGTCTTTTTCACCTCAACTTCCCCAACTAGGAAACATGGCTCTAAGTGCCTCGTGCACTGCAAAATGGGGGTGAGTCGCTCGGCCTCCACCGTGATCGCCTATGCGATGAAAGAGTACGGCTGGAACCTGGATCGAGCCTATGACTATGTGAAGGAAAGACGAACAGTGACCAAGCCTAATCCCAGCTTCATGAGACAACTGGAAGAGTACCAGGGGATCCTGCTGGCAAGGTGCGTCTATAGGCAAGACGGAGGTCCTTGTCCTTTCTGCACCCAGTTCCCAGCCCAATTTGGATGTGATTTTTTTTTTCTTTTTTTTTTTTTTTTGGTCTTTTTGAGACAGGTTCTCCCTTTAGTCCCAGCTGGCCTGGAGCTCGAGGTGTAGACCAGGCTGGCTTTGAACTCACAGAGATCCACCTGCCTCTGCCTCCCGAGGGCTAGGATTAAAGGCATGCGCCACCTCACCCGGCTCTGGCTGTGATATTTCTTAACTTGGACTCATTTCTTACCAAGTTTTTAAAAAATAACTATAAGCATTTTAGATAAGCTTGGCTGATTAAGCATTCAATCTTTCAGGTTGTTCGTGGGATAAAAACTAAAGGATGTATTCAGTTTCAATTAGGTGCACTTCACTTTATTTATTTATTTATTTATTTATTTATTTATTTATTCATTCATTTATTTATTGGCTTTTGGCTTTCGGCTTTTTGAGACAGCAATTGCCAGTTGCCCCAAGCAGGCCTGGAACTCACTCTGTAGACCAGGTTAGCCTGGAACTCACAGATGAGATCCACCTGCCTCTGCTTCTCCAGTGCTGGGATTAAAGGTTTCCACCACCAGGCCCAGCTCTTTTAAAAAAAAAAAAAATCCTTTGATCACCAGGCATGGTGCCTTTAATCCCAGCCCTTAGGATCAGAAACTGGAGGACTGGAGGATCTCTGAAATACAAAGGCTATCCTAGTCTACATAGCAAGTTTAAGCAAGGCCAGGTTAGGGCTACAGGAAGACCTTGTCTCAAGAAAAAAATTCTTTGATCAGATTTTTTTTTTTTTTGTCTTTTCGAAACAGGGTCTCCCTGTAGCCCCAGCTGTCCTGGAACTCACTCTGTAGACCAGGATGGCCTTGAACTCACAAAGATCCGCCTGCCTCAGCCTCCCAAGCGCTAGGATCAAAGGCGTGTGCCACACCTGGCTTCTTTGATCAAATTTTACATATGTGCTTTGCAAAACTAAAAATTACAAAGTGAAAGAAGTCTTAATTTCAGTATCCACAAACAGTAGTCAAAATTGCCTTTTTTTCTAAATTATACTTTATCATATTTTAATGGATAGTTCTCCCACAAAAACTGTTTTTCACTTTGCCTCTTCACCCAGTACTGTCTTTAATAGCTTCCTGTATTGATGAGACAGCTGTTTCAATTAATAATTTAGTAGGTGATTATTAAAATAAGTGACTGTGCCAGGTGTGGTGGCTTATGCCTTTAATCCCAGTACTCGGGAGGCAGAGGCAGGTGGATCTCTGTGAGTTCAAGGCCAGCCTGGTCCACATAGTGAGCTCCAGGCCAGCTGGGACTAAAAAAGGGTGACCCTGTCTCAAAAATACATCAGTACCTTTGGGAGTTAAATTGCCTTTAGCTGCTTTTGGAAACAAGCCTCAGGTATTAAATGCCTTGGATCAAATTATTGATGCTGAAATTCTTCAAATTGATAGATTTATTTTGTTTTTCCATGTGAGCATGTTCTCGGTTATGTTTTTTAGGGTGAAGGCACAGCTGTCTAGAAGCAGTTTCAGCTGGTGCCAAGGTTTGACTCCAGCAAGTCTCATGACTTGGTTTTGAGTCTCAAATCTGGGCTATATTTCCCCAGAACAAAATGTTAAACAGCCAGCCTATCCAGGCCACCCTTCCACCCCCAAAGAACCGTGAAAACGTGGCTACAACATAGCATTATGGTTTCCACTAAAAAAAAAAACTCTGATTTACTCAGCATTTGGCATAATTCCATCTGGGGCTTTGAATACTCAGTCCTATTTCAAAAGAAGTTGCAGGTCTTAGAGCTGACTTTTTATAATATTTTCAAATTAAATCAGAATCTTTTTGGCACAAGAAAAGGGTACCTGAGCATTTGAGGAGACATAAATATTGTATGTTCCCAGACACACACATAACGGATGTTAGGCAGTGTCCTCACATGACCCACTGAGAGGAAGGATACTATGTGTCCTGCCAATTTCTGTATTTATTCTGGAATCCCAGGCTACTGCAAGCTGTTGGGTTGGCCCCCACCACCACCTTACCCTCGACATCAGTGGTTTTTTTCTCAGATATTAAAGGAATTTCAAATAAGCCTTAAATGAGGAATGAAGAGCAGCATAAACCAGACAATCACCTCTTCTTCCCTTTTCCTTTCTTTTTGCTCCATCCTGACTTCCTGGTCCCTAAAGGGAGGGCAAACTCTGGGCAGAGAGAAACCTCAGGACTTGACTCAGTGGATGTGGTTTCCATCCCTGGCTCGCCCCTGGCCGCAGCCTTCAGAAGCTACTTCATGTTCCTCATCCTCACCTGACCCCATCTAGGAAATTTAAAAAAATCAAGATTCTGTCTACCTTGTAGACTTATAAATAAAAATGTTCACTATAAGGCTGGGCGTGGTGGTGCACAACATTAATCCCAGCACTTGGAAGGCCAGGGCAGGCAGATCTCATATGAGTTAGAGGCCAGCCTGGTATACACAGTGAGTTCTAGACCAGCTGGGGCTACAGGGAAACCCTTTCTCAAAAAAAAAAAAAATGTTCACTATGGGTTTTGTTGTTGTTGTTGTTGTTGTTGTTGTTTTTCGAGACAGGGTCTCCCTATAGTCCCAGCTGTCCTGAAACTCACTCTGTAGACCAGGCTGGCCTTGAACTCACAAAGATCCGCCTGCCTCTGCCTCCCAAGTGCTAGGATTAAAGGCGTGCGCCACCACGCCCAGCACTATGTTGTTTTTTAACAATATTATTTTTATTTATGTGTATGAGTGTTTTGCTTGCATGTATTATCTAATTCCCACAAAGACCAGAAGAGGATATACTGGAGTTACAGAGTTAGCTGCCATGTGGGTGTTGGAATCGAACAGCAAGTGTTCTTTTTTTTGTCTTTTTGAGACAGGATCTCCCTGTAACCCCAGCTGGCCTGGAACTCACTCTATAGATCAGGCTGGCCTTGAACTCACGGAGATCCGTCTGGCTCTGCTTCCCAAGTGCTGGGATTAAAGGTATGCACCACCACGCCTAGCTCAGCAAGTGTTCTTAACTGAGCCATCTCTCCAGCCCCACTATGTGTTTTTTTTTCCCACAAAACTAAATATTCTTTTATTTATGCGTGTATGTGTGGGAGTTTTGTTCTTGCAGGGGTCAGAAGAGGGTGTCAGATTCCCTGGCACTAGAGTTACACTCAGTTGTGAGCCACCTGATGTGGAGTTGAACTCAGGTCCTCTGGAAGAATAGCAAATCCATTTAACTGATGAGCCAGGTCTTCAGCCCTTCTTTTCTTTTGTTTAAGATAGGTTGTCACATAGCCCAGAATAGCCTTGAACTGACTGTGTAGCCAAGGCTGGCATTGAATACCTAATCCTGTCTTCCAAATGCTGGGATCACTCATTTCATTTTTGTATACTGCTGTGTATTATTAAGGGTTATTTTCCATCATCTCTTTTCTCTATGGTTACCCCAAAACACATTCCCATATGCCATTTGTTTTGTTTTGTTTTTTGGTATTTTTTGAGACAGGGTCTCCCTTTAGTCCTAGCTGGCCTGGAGCTCGCTATGTGGACCAGGCTGGCCTTGAACTCACAGAGATCCACCTGCCTCTGCCTCCTGAGTGCTGGGCTTAAAGGCGTGCACCACCACGCCCGGCTCCATATGCCATTTATTAACTCTTCATTGAGTACTAGAGTCCAGGTTAGGGATATCACTTGGGCTGTTTTTGGTTACAAGTAGTAGACCTTTATCACTCAGGGTCTCAGCAGGTTAGGACTCTTTGAAGAGGGTTTTACAGGACACTTACCTACAGAGGTGGTAGCAGGGCTCCTTGATGCTAGCACCTAGGCTGCAAAAGAGAGGGACCGTTTACCACAACCCTAAGGAGACTCCTGGAAGGAAAGGTTCCTTCGAAGACAAGCAATAACTTTTCCTTAAAGGGACATAGCTAGGCTGAGGTGCCCTTGCAGAGAGGGACCGTTTACCACAACCCTAAGGAGACTCCTGGAAGGAAAGGTTCCTTCAAAGACAAACAATAACTTTTCCTTAAAGGGACATAGCTAGGCTGAGGTGGCCTTGCAGAGAGGAGGAACTAGAGGAATAAAGACCCTACCCTCAGTCTTTTCCCTCCAGTCCCCTGGAACACTCCATTAGCCAAACCTATGAAGTCAAAAGACAAGGCCATTGATCAGCTTCCAGTTCAGGGCAGGGTGGGAAAGGGAAGAACAGACCTGTAGGGAATATAGACGAGATCTAGCCCAACATTCCTCTAAAGATAGTTTTAAAAGTTGGCTCATTTTTTATCTCCTGTTAGAAAAAGAAAAAAGAAAAATCACCTCTTATGGCTCAGTAATGATGTAATGAAAGCCTTTCCTGGACTTCATCTTTCTGATCTACCTTTCTTTGTTAATTAATAGTTTGGTCTCCTCATGCATGCTAAAAGGTTGCCACATTTATAAATTGCAGTGTCTGGCCAAGGAAAAAAAAGATATTTCAGTCAGGGTAACCTTTCCCAGAACCTTCTATAAAAACTTCGCTCTGAGCCATCCCGATGGGCCAAGACTTCATAGTAATTCTAAAGCCTATTGCTGACTAAAGAAATAGAATTTCAGGGTTGGCTGAACTAGGGACTACAGGGAGACCCTGTCTCAAAAAGCCCAAAAAACAAAACTATTGGTACTTTTCCTACCCAACTTTATTTTTTGTTTTTGTATTTGGGGTGCGGGGACAGGCAGGATGAGGGGTAGGGTACTGAAGCTCTCCATTAAAGTACTAGTTACCCTATTTGTTATTCTGCACCCTGATCATGCACATGTCTGGCAAATTCATGTTCCATCAGACAGGTTCAAGTTTCAGGCAAACCATTTGCAGGCTGGACCATGTGTGTGTGGTATTAGGTTCCAGTCTGTAGAGGGCAAAAGGGAAAAACTGGGTGACAGCTATGAAGAGCTTGTACCACATGTCCTTGGAAACATACATTTTGCTTCTTTGAAGAACTCGGTCATGAGAACCAGAGGAGGCAGGCCTATCTATCTTTATCCTAGGTTTCTCTTGGAGACTGACTGTTAGTAGCCAGCAGCAGCAGGAAGCCTGAAGATGAAAGGACACGGATTTCTAGTCAGACGCAGCCAAGCCCAGCTGAGGTTTTAAAGGATTTTCTCAATACCTTTGCAGTTGAATAACCAAAAACACCTAGAACCATGCACAGTTCAAAGAAAATGCTTAGTTCTTTTCCTAATACCTAAAAAGTAATCACAGCCAGTCTGATTTTCCTGGTCCTACATTTTTAGCAGTATTTTCCTTTGTAAAAAGTTCTCAGAGTTGAGCTGGGTGTGGTAGCGCATACCTTTAATCCCAGCACTCTGGATGCAGAGGCAGGTGGATCTCTGTGAGTTCAAGGCCAGGGAGACCCTGTCTCAAAAAGACCAAAAAAAAAAAAAAAAAAAAAAAAAAGTTGTCAGAGTTGACGTTTTTCCTGGCATATAACAAGAAAGCAGAGGCAAGCAAAGGGACTGTATTCTAGTTTGCTTTTCCATTGCTGTGACAAAACACTCTGACCAGTTCCAACTTGGCAAAGAATGGGTTTATTTGGCTCATGTGTCCTGGGTCACAGTTCCTCACTGAGCCCAACATAGGAACCCAGGGCAGGAACCTGGAGGCAGAAGCCAAAGCACAGGCCTTGGAGGAATGCTATTTACTGGCTTGCTCCTCTGGCCCATGCCTAGCCTGCCTTCTTTTTTTTTGGTCTTTTCGACACAGGGTCTCCCTGTAGTCCCAGCTGTCCTGGAACTCACTCTTTTTTTTTTTTTTTTTTTTAAATGTGGATGTGTAAACCCCTTCACCGTATCAAGCGGTTTTTTTTTTTTTTAATTTTATTTCTTTCTTTATGTGTGTGAATGTACTGTCTGCATGCAAGTTTGTGCACCCGTGTCGTGCAATGCCATGGAGGTCAGAAGAGGGTGTCGGATTCCCCTGGAACTGTAGTTCTCCTGGAATTGGAGTTTCAGAGGGCTCTCGGCCGCCATGTGGATTGAACCCGGGTCCTCTGTAAGAGCAGTCGGCGCTCTTAACCGCTAGGCCATCTCTCCAGCCTGCAACTCACTCTTTAGACACCAGGCTGGCCTTGAACTCACAAAGATCTGCCTGCCTCTGCCTCCTGAGTGCTAGGATTAAAGGCATGCACCACACACCCGGCTTTTTTTTTTTTTTTTTGCTGCCTTCTTTTTTTTTTTTTTTTTTTTTTATTATTATTATATTTACTTTTGTATGGTGTATGAATGTATTGTCTGCATGTAGGTCTGTGCCACCCGTGTCGTGCAATGCCGCGGAGGTCAGAAGAGGGGTCTCGGATTCCCCTGGAAACTGGAGTTCTCCTGGAATTGGAGTTACAGACGGTTGTTAGCCGCCATGTGGGTGCTGGGGATCGAACCCGGGTCCTCTGCAAGTAGCGTCGGTGCCTCTTAACCGCTAGGCATGCTCTCCAGTCCCGCTGCCTTCTTATAATGTACATACAACCTGCCCAGCCAGCCATGGTGCGCACCACTTTAAACCTAGCACTATGGGAGGCAGAAGGCAAGGCAAATCTTTGTGAGTTCAAGCCCAAGCCCTGGGGTCTACAGAGTGAGTTCAAGGACAGCTGGGGCTACCAGGAGACCGCTGTCTTGAAAAGACCAAAAAAAAAAAAAAAAAAAAAAAACTGCCCAGGGTGGCACTATCCCACAGTGGGCTGGGCCCTCCCACATAACTCAACAATCAAGGCAGTACTCAGACAGACAGGCCCAGGCCAGTCTAATGGAGCCAGTTCCCCAATAGAGGCTCTCAACCCAGGTGTGTCAAGTTGACACTAAAAGCTGTCCAGCACANTGGTCTTTCAAGACAGGGCTCCCTGTAGCCCCAGCTATCTGACTGGAACTCACTCTGTAGACCAAGGGCCTGGCTTAAACTCACAAAGATTTGCCTGCTCTGCCTCCCAAAGTGGCTAGGATTAAGTGTGCGCCACCACTTGGCTGGTCCGCTGGCAGTGTTTTACTGTAGCAGTTATAAAGCAGGATGAGTAGCACTATGTAACAGGGCATTCTCAGCCGTTGTTGCAGCGGGACTGCGAGAGATTATGAACACTAGCGTAAGAGCGCCGACGCTCTTGCAGAGGACCCGGGTTCGATCCCCAGCACCCACATGGCGGCTACAAACGGTCTGTAACTCCAATTCCAGAGAACTCCAGTTCCAGAATCCGAGACCCTTCCTGACCTCCGCGGCATTGCACGAACGGGTGCACAGACCTACATGCAGACAATACATTCATACACATACAAAGGTAAATTAATAAAATAATAAAAAAAAAAAAAAAAAAGAAGGCAGCAAAAAAAAAAAAAAAAAGCCGGGTGTGTGGTGCATGCCTTTAATCCTAGCACTCAGGAGGCAGAGGCAGGCAGATCTTTTGTGAGTTAAGGCCAGCCTGGTGTCTAAAGAGTGAGTTGCAGGCTGGAGAGATGGCCTAGCGGTTAAGAGCGCCGACTGCTCTTACAGAGGACCCGGGTTCAATCACACATGGCGGCCTAGAGCACTCTGAAACTCCAATTCCAGGAGAACTACAGTTCCAGGGGAATCCGACACCCTCTTTCTGACCTCCATGGCATTGCACGACACGGGTGCACAAACTTTGCATGCAGACGTACATTCACACACAAAAGAAAGAAATAAAATTAAAAAAAAAAAAACCGCTTGATACGGTGAAGGGGTTTACACATCCACATTAAAAAAAAAAAAAAAAAAAAAAGAGTGAGTTCCAGGACAGCTGGGACTACAGGGAGACCCTGTGTCGAAAAGACAAAAAAAAAGAAGGCAGGCTAGGATGGGCCAAGGAGCAAGCCAGTAAGATAGCATTCCTCCAGGCCTGTGCTTTGGCTTTCCTGCCTCCAGGTTCCTGCCTGGGTTCCTATGTTGGGCTCAGTGAGGAACTGTGACCCAGGACCATGAGCCAAATAAACCCATTCTTGCCAAGTTTGGAAACTGGTCAGAGTGTTTTTGTCACAGCAATGGAAAAGCAAACTAGAATACAGTCCCTTTGCTTGCCTCTGCTTTCTTGTTATATGCCAGGAAAAACGTCAACTCTGACAACTTTTTTTTTTTTTTTTTTGGTCTTTTTTGAGACAGGGTCTCCCTGGCCTTGAACTCACAGAGATCCACCTGCCTCTGCATCCAGAGTCGGGATTAAAGGTATGCGCTACCACACCCAGCTCAACTCTGAGAACTTTTTACAAAGGAAAATACTGCTAAAAATGTAGGACCAGGAAAATCAGACTGGCTGTGATTACTTTTTAGGTATTAGGAAAAGAACTAAGCATTTTCTTTGAACTGTGCATGGTTCTAGGTGTTTTTGGTTATTCAACTGCAAAGGTATTGAGAAAATCCTTTAAAACCTCAGCTGGGCTTGGCTGCGTCTGACTAGAAATCCGTGTCCTTTCATCTTCAGGCTTCCTGCTGCTGCTGGCTACTAACAGTCAGTCTCCAAGAGAAACCTAGGATAAAGATAGATAGGCCTGCCTCCTCTGGTTCTCATGACCGAGTTCTTCAAAGAAGCAAAATGTATGTTTCCAAGGACATGTGGTACAAGCTCTTCATAGCTGTCACCCAGTTTTTCCCTTTTGCCCTCTACAGACTGGAACCTAATACCACACACACATGGTCCAGCCTGCAAATGGTTTGCCTGAAACTTGAACCTGTCTGATGGAACATGAATTTGCCAGACATGTGCATGATCAGGGTGCAGAATAACAAATAGGGTAACTAGTACTTTAATGGAGAGCTTCAGTACCCTACCCCTCATCCTGCCTGTCCCCGCACCCCAAATACAAAAACAAAAAATAAAGTTGGGTAGGAAAAGTACCAATAGTTTTTGTTTTTTGGGCTTTTTGAGACAGGGTCTCCCTGTAGTCCCTAGTTCAGCCAACCCTGAAATTCTATTTCTTTAGTCAGCAATAGGCTTTAGAATTACTATGAAGTCTTGGCCCATCGGGATGGCTCAGAGCGAAGTTTTTATAGAAGGTTCTGGGAAAGGTTACCCTGACTGAAATATCTTTTTTTTCCTTGGCCAGACACTGCAATTTATAAATGTGGCAACCTTTTAGCATGCATGAGGAGACCAAACTATTAATTAACAAAGAAAGGTAGATCAGAAAGATGAAGTCCAGGAAAGGCTTTCATTACATCATTACTGAGCCATAAGAGGTGATTTTTCTTTCTTTTCTTTTTCTAAAGAGGATAAAAAATGAGCCAACTTTTAAAACTATCTTTAGAGGAATGTTGGGCTAGATCTCGTCTATATTCCCTACAGGTCTGTTCTTCCCTTTCCCACCCTGCCCTGAACTGGAAGCTGATCAATGGCCTTGTCTTTTGACTTCATAGGTTTGGCTAATGGAGTGTTCCAGGGGACTGGAGGGAAAAGACTGAGGGTAGGGTCTTTATTCCTCTAGTTCCTCCTCTCTGCAAGGCCACCTCAGCCTAGCTATGTCCCTTTAAGGAAAAGTTATTGTTTGTCTTTGAAGGAACCTTTCCTTCCAGGAGTCTCCTTAGGGTTGTGGTAAACGGTCCCTCTCTGCAAGGCACCTCAGCCTAGCTATGTCCCTTTAAGGAAAAGTTATTGCTTGTCTTCGAAGGAACCTTTCCTTCCAGGAGTCTCCTTAGGGTTGTGGTAAACGGTCCCTCTCTTTTGCAGCCTAGGTGCTAGCATCAAGGAGCCCTGCTACCACCTCTGTAGGTAAGTGTCCTGTAAAACCCTCTTCAAAGAGTCCTAACCTGCTGAGACCCTGAGTGATAAAGGTCTACTACTTGTAACCAAAAACAGCCCAAGTGATATCCCTAACCTGGACTCTAGTACTCAATGAAGAGTTAATAAATGGCATATGGAGCCGGGCGTGGTGGTGCACGCCTTTAAGCCCAGCACTCAGGAGGCAGAGGCAGGTGGATCTCTGTGAGTTCAAGGCCAGCCTGGTCCACATAGCGAGCTCCAGGCCAGCTAGGACTAAAGGGAGACCCTGTCTCAAAAAAATACCAAAAACAAAACAAAACAAATGGCATATGGGAATGTGTTTTGGGGTAACCATAGAGAAAAGAGATGATGGAAAATAACCCTTAATAATACACAGCAGTATACAAAAAAAATGAAGTGATCCCAGCATTTGGAAGACAGCGATTAGGATTCAATGCCAGCCGTTGGCTACACAGTCAGTTCAAGGCTATTCTGGGCTATGTGACAACCTATCTTAAACAAAAGAAAAGAAGGGCTGAAGACCTGGCTCATCAGTTAAATGGATTTGCTATTCTTCCAGAGGACCGTGAGTCAGCACTCCACATCAGGTGGCTCAAACCTAATGTCTAACTCAGTTGCCAGGGAAATCTGACACCCTCTTCTGACCCCTGCAAGAACAAAACTCCCACACATACACGCATAAATAAAAAATATTTAGTTTTGTGGGAAAAAAAACAAAACATAGGGGGCTGGAGAGATGGCTCAGTTAAGAACACCTTGCTGAGCCAGGCGTGGGTGGTGCATACCTTTAATCCCAGCACTTGGGAAGCAGAGCCAGACGGATCTCCGTGAGTTCAAGCCAGCCTGATCTATAGAGTGAGTTCCAGGCCAGCTGGGGTTACAGGGAGATCCTGTCTCAAAAAGACAAAAAAAAACACTTTGTGTCGATTCCAACACCCACATGGCAGCTAAACTCTGTAACTCCAGTATATCCTCTTCTGGTCTTTGTGGGAATTAGATAATACATGCAAGCAAAACACTCAACACATAAATAAAAATAATATTGTTAAAAAACAACATAGTGCTGGGCGTGGTGGCGCACGCCTTTAATCCTAGCACTTGGGAGGCAGAGGCAGGCGGATCTTTGTGAGTTCAAGGCCAGCCTGGTCTACAGAGTGAGTTTCAGGACAGCTGGGACTCATAGGGAGACCCTGTCTCGAAAAACAACAACAACAACACAACAACAACAAAACCCATAGTGAACATTTTTTTTTTTTTTTGAGAAAGGGTTTCCCTGTAGCCCAGCTGGTCTAGAACTCTGTGTTATACCAGGCTGGCCTCTAACTCATATGAGATCTGCCTGCCCTGGCCTTCCAAGTTGCTGGGATTAATGTTGTGCACCACCACGCCCAGCCTTATATGAACATTTTTATTTATAAGTCTACAAGGTAGACAGAATCTTGATTTTTTTAAAATTTCCTAGATGGGGTCAGGTGAGGATGAGAAACATGAAGTAGCTTCTGAAGGCTGCGGCCAGGGGCGAGCCAGGGATGGAAACCACATCCACTGAGTCAAGTCCTGAGGTTTCTCTCTGCCCAGAGTTTGCCCTCCCTTTAGGGACCAGGGAAGTCAGGATGGAGCAAAAAGAAAGGAAAGGGAAGAAGAGGTGATTGTCTGGTTTATGCTGCTCTTCATTCCTCATTTAAGGCTTATTTGAAATTCCTTTAATATCTGAGAAAAAAACCACTGATGTCGAGGGTAAGGTGGTGGTGGGGGCCAACCCAACAGCTTGCAGTAGCCTGGGATTCCAGAATAAATACAGAAATTGGCAGGACACATAGTATCCTTCCTCTCAGTGGGTCATGTGAGGACACTGCCTAACATCCGTTATGTGTGTGTCTGGGAACATACAATATTTATGTCTCCTCAAATGCTCAGGTACCCTTTTCTTGTGCCAAAAAGATTCTGATTATAATTTGAAAATATTATAAAAAGTCAGCTCTAAGACCTGCAACTTCTTTTGAAATAGGACTGAGTATTCAAAGCCCCAGATGGAATTATGCCAAATGCTGAGTAAATCAGAGTTTTTTTTTTTTTTTAGTGGAAACCATAATGCTATGTTGTAGCCACGTTTTCACGGTTCTTTGGGGGTGGAAGGGTGGCCTGGATAGGCTGGCTGTTTAACATTTTGTTCTGGGGAAATATAGCCCAGATTTGAGACTCAAAACCAAGTCATGAGACTTGCTGGAGTCAAACCTTGGCACCAGCTGAAACTGCTTCTAGACAGCTGTGCCTTCACCCTAAAAAACATAACCGAGAACATGCTCACATGGAAAAACAAAATAAATCTATCAATTTGAAGAATTTCAGCATCAATAATTTGATCCAAGGCATTTAATACCTGAGGCTTGTTTCCAAAAGCAGCTAAAGGCAATTTAACTCCCAAAGGTACTGATGTATTTTTGAGACAAGGGGTCACCCTTTTTTAGTCCCAGCTGGCCTGGAGCTCACTATGTGGACCAGGCGGCCTTGAACTCACAGAGATCCACCTGCCTCTGCCTTCCCTACTATTAAAGGCATAAGCCACCACACCTGGCACAGTCACTTATTTTAATAATCACCTACTAAATTATTAATTGAAACAGCTGTCTCATCAATACAGGAAGCTATTAAAGACAGTACTGGGTGAAGAGGCAAAGTGAAAAACAGTTTTTGTGGGAGAACTATCCATTAAAATATGATAAAGTATAATTTAGAAAAAAAGGCAATTTTGACTACTGTTTGTGGATACTGAAATTAAGACTTCTTTCACTTTGTAATTTTTAGTTTTGCAAAGCACATATGTAAAATTTGATCAAAGAAAGCCAGGTGTGGCACACGCCTTTGATCCTAAGCGCTTGGGAGGCTGAGGCAGGCGGATCTTTGTGAGTTCAAGGCCATCCTGGTCTACAGAGTGAGTTCCAGGACAGCTGGGGCTACAGGAGACCCTGTTTCGAAAAGACAAAAAAAAAAAAAAATCTGATCAAAGAATTTTTTTCTTGAGAACAAGGTCTTCCTGTAGCCCTAACCTGGCCTTGCTAAACTTGCTATGTAGACTAGGATAGCCTTTGTATTTCAGAGATCCTCCAGTCCTCCAGTTTCTGATCCTAAGGGCTGGGATTAAAGGCACCATGCCTGGTGATCAAAGGATTTTTTTTTTTTAAAAGAGCTGGGCCTGGTGGTGGAAACCTTTAATCCCAGCACTGGAGAAGCAGAGGCAGGTGGATCTCATCTGTGAGTTCCAGGCTAACCTGGTCTACAGAGTGAGTTCCAGGCCTGCTTGGGGCAACTGGCAATTGCTGTCTCAAAAAGCCGAAAGCCAAAAGCAATAAATAAATGAATGAATTAAAATAAATAAATAAATAAATAAATAAATAAATAAAGTGAAGTGCACCTAATTGAAACTGAATACATCCTTTAGTTTTTATCCCACGAACAACCTGAAAGATTGAATGCTTAATCAGCCAAGCTTATCTAAAATGCTTATAGTTATTTTTTAAAAACTTGGTAAGAAATGAGTCCAAGTTAAGAAATATCACAGCCAGAGCCGGGTGAGGTGCGCCATGCCTTTAATCCTAGCCCTCGGGAGGCAAGGCAGGTGGATC
>VZQC01000356.1:2736987-2785024 GCA_009823505.1 Rhizomys pruinosus
ATTCATCTGCTCACTGACTGTGTGATGACAGCCAAACTTCCTTCCAGAAGCTTACAATGTGCTTCTTTGGAGAAAGAGTTATTACTGCAAGAGAGCCTGAGGTCACCTGCCAAAGTAAGTGAGCAGAGAGGCTACCAGAATGCAGGGTATGCAATGGAATCCTTTTTCCTTTCTCTCTTTTCTTTCTTTCTTTCTTTCTTTCTTTCTTTCTTCTTTCTTTCTTTCTTTCTTCTTTCTTTCCTTTCTTTCTTTTCTTTCTTTCTTTCTTTCTTTCTTTCTTTCTTTCTTTCTTTCTTTCTTTTTCTCCTTCCTTCCTTTTCTTTCTTTCCTTCTTTTTCTTTCTTTCTTTTTTTCTTTCTTTCTTTTCTCCTTTCTCTCTTTCTTTCTTCTCTTTCTCTCTCTGTTCTTTTCTCCTCTCTCTCTCTCTTTCTCTATCTCTCTTTCTTTCATGTCCCCTTTTACTGCTTTAAAAAAATAATTTCTTCTAAACTGCATTTACTTGTTGCCAGGTGCATGCCCGGCCCGAGCACTTGTGAGTCTGAGGGCAACTTGCAGAAGTCATCTCTCCTATCATCATGTAGTCTTGGGATTGAATTCAGGATGTCTGGCTTGGCAGAAAGTGCTTTTATACCCTCACCATCTCACTGCACCTGGATTGGAAAAATTTAAATAGTTTCAGAGGAAAGGAAGATTAGCCTCCTACCTGTCAATTAACTGCAAAATTTTGGTGTTGTAAGGTTGGTGTGGTGTGTTTCTCTAAGTGTTTATTATAAGAATGACCAGGAAATACTTCTAAGCACTCTTAACCACTGAGCGTGCGCATACATTCCATGGTGCACATGTGGAGGCAAGCTACAGGAGCTGACTTCCTCAATTTCTACTTGAAGGTTCTGGGGTCTGCACTTAGGTTCGCAGGCTTGGTGGCAAACATCCTTTACTCACTGGGCCTCACTGGCCTCTCTCTAACAAAGGATTTTTTATTAGACTAAAGCTAGGAAGCAAATACATAGTCAGATGAAAATCTGGAATTGGGCTCTGACAACTTTAACCTATCAAATTTGGGGTCTATGCTTGCAAGGCACAGGAGGTGCTCTAAATTAGACAAGCCTAAGAAAAAATACATTTCATTCCTCATGAAAGCACCTCTTTGACAAATTTTCAACTGGGCTTTTTAGTGCATATCTTCTAACTTGTTTAATGAAGGATCTAAGTTTTCATCTAACTTATGCTTCAATTTCAGCTCTAACTCTCCTTGTGGGATTGTCCAGATTAAGACTGGCATCATAAAATTAGGAGTAGTGGGCTTCTGATTAGGGTGGGATACAGGAGGTGCCCAGGGTACAGCAGTTAGGGGCACTTCTTTCAGACTGACTTGCACTTGCAGAATCCCAAGGACTGCCTCCTTCTGTAACCTCAGAGCTTCATGCATCTCCCTAATCCTACCTGGATCAACCCTTCTACTCAGGGCAACCGGAACCCTGACATGAACTCAACACCTTTACCTGAGACCCTGACTGTTTGCCTTGTCTTTCTACTTCTCTTTTCTAATGGAACTGGACTATTCCTGTACACTTAGGGTGTCTGAACTAGACACAACTCTGGCCCAAGTCCTATCTCTAGCACTGATTATATAACACCTATGTGGTTTGCCCTCATTTGTACAGGATGACAACAGCTTCTGCCTCTTTGGAATTTAGAAAATATTACACAAGAGATGCATATAAAGTGACTGCACAAAGTAAGCATTCCATGAATGACATTATTATCAGGACTAACTCATTAATAGGCTTCAAGACTATAAAAAAAAAAAAAAAAAAAAAAAAACTGCCCAGGGTGGCACTACCCACAGTGGGCTGGGCCCTCCCACATAACTCAACAATCAAGGCAGTACTCCACAGACATGGCCACAGGCCAGTCTAATGGAGCCAGTTCCCCAATAGAGGCTCCCTCAACCCAGGTGTGTCAAGTTGACACTAAAAGCTGTCCAGCACAGACTGTCTCATGCATCCTGACATGCACAATCCCTTCATGTTCATTTACTAAGTATAAAACTTAAGCCGGGTGTGGTGGCGCACGCCTTTAATCCTAGCACTTGGGAGGCAGAGGCAGGCGGATCTTTGTGAGTTCAAGGCCAGCCTGGTCTGCAGAGTGAGTTCCAGGACAGCTGGGGCTACAGGGAGACCCTGTCTCGAAAAGACAAAAAAAAGAAACAAAAAAAACCCAACTTAATATCGGGGCTGGAGAGATGGCTTAATGGTTAAGAGTGCCGACTGCTCTTGCAGAGGACCTGGGTTTGAACCCCAGCACCTACATGGTGGCTGAGAACCGTCTGTAACTCCAATTCCAGGAGAACTCCAGTTCCAGGGGAATCCGACACCCTCTTCTGACCTCCGAGGCATTGTACGACACGGGTGCACAAACCTACATGCAGACAGTACATTCATACACATAAATAATAAATAAATGAATAAAAAAATTAAAAAAAAAACTTAATATCATACCCAGAATGGCCCAGTCATCTCATGTGTTGTCTGTGTATTTACATGAATCCAGATTCAGGTCAGAGGCCACTCCATGGGAGGGGAAAGGATCTGAGACTTGGTTGCATCATCTGGGCCACAGACCAGCTCTAAAGTTCTTTTTTGGTGACTTGTTTATTTGCCTGCCTGCCTGCCTGGAATAGGAGTGGGGAGTCAGCTGGATTTAAAAGTTAACAGTTTTTGAATAATAGATATGATCTAGTGTTGTCCAACTAGCCCTCCCAGTGTCAGAGCATTGGAATATACTGGTTCCAGACAGAGCTCCATTGGAAAACATTCCGATGTTACCAAGGAAAACCAGTGATGCACACATGCCTTGTGACCCATGTGTTCCATTCCTATATAACAGCTTTCTTGTTGACCAACCACAAGAATGTCTATGGCAGTGTTGTTTGTAATGCCAAAACTGTTAGTAAACAAGATGGCTAAATGAATTCTGATGTATTCATTACACATTTACATACAGTGATGAAGCTTAACATTTTTTAAAATCTTTTTTATTAATTTTATTTATTTCTGTATGTGTATGAATGTATTGTCTGCATGCAAGTTTGTGCACCCGTGTCGTGCAATGCCACGGAGGTCAGAAGAGGGTCTCAGATTCCCCTGGAACTGGAGTTCTCCTGGAATTGGAGTTACAGATGGTTCTCGGCCGCCATGTGGGTGCTGGGGATTGAACCCAGGTCCTCTGCAAGAGCAGTCGGCGCCCTTAATCGCTAGGCCATCTCTCCAGCCCCGAAGCTTAACATTTTATACAAAAAAGTTTTAGAAGAATATATAGTATTTCATGTATATAAAGTTCAAAACATGTAAGCTAAGGAATACATTATTAAAAACAAAATATATACTTCAATGCCAGCCTGGTCTACATAGTTAGTTCCAGGCCAGCTGGGGCTACAGGGAGACCCTGTCTCAAAAATAAAAATAAATTAAAAAAAAAAACCTTTCCAGTGCCTTTTTTTTTTTTTTGTATTTTCAAGACAGGGCCTCCGTTTAAGTCCCAGCTGGCCTGGAGCTCACTGTGGATTAAAGGTGTGCACCACCACGCCCAGCTTCCAGTGACATTTTAAAGCAAAAACTCGAGGAGGGAGGTCGTGGTGGGTGGAAAAGTCAGAGGTGAGCAAGGGGCACGTGAAGTCTGCAGCGATGGCAGTGACTGCGCTGCATGTAGCACAGAACTGCCTACCCCGCACCGGGCCATTGTATTGGATGTTGTTCTTTCTCCTTTATAAGTAGGTATCAGTTTTATTCCCAAACCCCAACCTGGCATTTTCCGATGATTATCACCCACAGGAACGGAAGGAAATCCCTGCTGGGCAGCAGGCTGTGATGTCAGCTACTTCCTCTGAAATACTCCTCTGCAACGTTCCCTGTGTAGACTCATTAGCATTGCTCCCATCTCATATTCCCTCCTGACCAGTTAGCAATTTGTTGAAAGCATTTTTTAAAAACTACACTTTGAGCCGGGCTTGGTGGTACACGCCTTTAATCCTAGCACTTGGGAGGCAGAGGCAGGTGGATCTTTGTGAGTTCAGTCAAGGCCAGCCTGGTCTACAGAGTGAGTTCCAGGACAGCTGGGGCTACAGGGAGACCCTGTCTTGAAAAGACCAAAAAAGAAAAAAAAAAAAAAAAAAAAAAAACAACTACACTTTGGGGGACTGGAGAAGCTGCGGCTAGAGGCGGTTTAAGGCACACGTTATCTTGCTTCTTGACAGAGGACCCGGGTTTTGATCCCCAGCACCTATATGGTGGCTAAAGAACCATCTTTAACTCCGCGTTCCAGGGGAATCCGAACACCTCTTGTGACCTCCACGGCGTATTGCATCAGCCTGGGTGCACAAAACCTGCATGAAGACAGTACACTCATAACCATACAATAAATTAAGAAAAAAAAAAAGACCCAAAAAAAACTTACCGCTTTGGGAGATTCCTGAGATCATGGGAACTTCTCATTTGCCCATCAGCTGACAAAGCAGTTGCTCTTTATGTTATTACATGGCTAAGAACAGCTAAGCCCAAGCTGACTTCCCAGTCACATGAAGAGAGTTCAGGTTTGAACTTCCACCTTGTGATAGGTCACAGATAGAAATTAGAATACACAGTCATGTGGGGGGCTGGAGAGGATGGCTTCGTGGCTAAGAGCTCCGGACTGCTCTGCAGAGGACCACGGGTTCATGATCCCAGCACACCAAGTGCAGCTAAAACCATCTAACCGCTCCAGAATCCAATCCACTCTTTTGACCTTGCGCATTGCGCCAGCCTACATGCCAGACCAGTTACAACTCACACACAAAAACATAATGAAAAAAAAAAAAAAGAAAAACACAGTCATCTCATAGGCCAGGAAACAAAGGCATTCCGATATAAGAAAAGAAACTTTAATGGGAACTAAATGGGCTTCCTTGATTACAANCTCCAGTTCCAGGGGAATCGACACCCTCTTCTGAACTCCACGGCGTTGCACAACCTGGGTGCACAAACCTGCATGCAGACAGTACACTCATACACATACAAAATAAATTAAAAAAAAAAAAAGACCAAAAAAACTACACTTTGGGAGATTCCTGAGATCATGGGAACTTCTCATTTGCCCATCAGCTGACAAAGCAGTTGCTCTTTATGTTATTACATGGCTAAGAACAGCTAAGCCCAAGCTGACTTCCCAGTCACATGAAGAGAGTTCAGGTTTGAACTTCCACCTTGTGATAGGTCACAGATAGAAATTAGAATACACAGTCATGTGGGGGGCTGGAGAGATGGCTCAGTGGTTAAGAGCTCCGACTGCTCTTGCAGAGGACCCGGGTTCAAGTCCCAGCACCCACATGACAGCTAAGAACCATCTTTAACTCCAGTTCCACACTCTTTTGACCTCTGCGGCATTGCGCCAGCCTACATGCAGACAGTACACTCACACACATAAAAAATAATGAAAAAAAAAAAAAAGAAAACACAGTCACCTATAGGCCAGGAAACAAAGGCATTCCGATATAAGAAAAGAAACTTTAATGGGAACTAAATGGGCTTCCTTGATTACAATGTAACATTTAGTCCACACTCACCCAAAGCAGCTTGCCTCTCCCCACAGCCACTCATTAATTTGAGAGGTATGATATGTTGTCTCCTCCTAGGAATGGCTAGAGTCCATGCAACTTGAAAAGGGTGAAAATCCCACTGTACACACAGCAAATGGATTATGGCTTGTCTCCATAAACAACTTGATTTGTTCCTCTACCAAGGAAAGTATCCCTCTTCTGTGTAGGCCTGAGTCAGAGCACCCCACCCACTCTGCAGACAGAAAGGAGAGATGAGAGCAGGTGCGGAGCTGAGAAAAAACCAGGTCACACTGGTGTAAGCACATGACTCAGCAGAGCCTGTGTGTGGCCTTAAGCCCAGAAAAAGTTATTTGGGGCTGAGCTGCCCATTCTATCCAGAGGTTAGGTAATTCTCCATCTGCTTATAAACATGGAGACGCCCAAGCACCATACTTAAGGGTCCAGTCCCTGGGCAGGTAGTAATGACCAACCATATAGGAAGCTTTCTTATTTTGGCTGGAGCTTTGGAAATTGTGCTTCCTGTGAATGTGCAGTTTGAAATGACTCTCATCCCCATCTCATACCTTCACATCATGAACTAACTAAAGGATGAGTGTGTGGTGTCCTGGGAGTGGATGGAGAAGACCCTTCATTGGCCTACTTGTTTTTTTCCAAGTGTTGCCTCCGCTTGGTGATTTTTATCCTAAAATCTTTCTGAAAATAGCCTGCCCTTTAAGTTCCTCCTTTTCATTCTGTATGGAACAGTCTCTTCAAATTTACTAGTCCACCCTTATTTTCTCACTTACCAGTGATCACTGTGTGGCTAGAGAGATGGCTCAGTGGTTAAGAGTACTTTGTTCTTCCAGAGGACTCAAGTTTGGGTCCCAGCACCCATACTGGACAGCTCACAACTGCCTGTAACTCTAGCTCATAGGAATCTGATGTCTACTTTCTGGCCTTCATGACCACCTCACACACAGCATAACACACAAACACACACATAAATGATAATTATAATAAATAAAATCTGGAGGGTCTGGAGAGATGGCTCAGCAGTTAAGAGCACTTGCTGTTTTTGCAGAGGATCCAGGTTCAGTTCCCAGCACCCACATGACAACTAACAACCATCTGTAACTCCAGTTCCAGGGGATCTGATGCCCTCTTCTGACCTCTGCATGCATGCGATATACTTACATACATACAGGCATAATACTTTTAAGTATATTTCTTATATGACTTATATGTCATTTGGGTTTTAGAAGTTTTATGGCTGTAATTGCTAAATATGCTCATTTTATAAATATGAAGTACAAAGTAATAACTTCCCCAAGGATGATTTCTGCCTTCCTTAAAGAATTGAGCGGGGCGTGGTGGCGCACGCCTTTAATCCTAGCACTTGGGAGGTAGAGGCAGGCGGATCTTTGTGAGTTCAAGGCCAGCCTGGCCTACAAAGTGAGTTCCAGGACAGCTGGTGCTACAGGGAGACCCTGTCTCGAAAAGACCAAAAAAAAAAAAAAAAAGAATTGAGTTACCAAATGGTATTCTTCCATATTTTCTCCTATTCTTACTCAAACATGAAAACTGACCATTTCAAATGTGTTTGCAGTTCCAGGACAGCTGGGGCTACAGGGAGGCACCTCAAATTGTCTGCGAAAAAGAACNAAAAAAAAAAAAAAAAAAAAAAAAAAAAAATCAGATCTCAGCAATTGTTGTTTTGCTTTGTTTTTTTGTTTCTACTATTCAGTATCTTTTGAAATGTTCATTGCGTTGCTCCATCGAGTAGTACTAAAGCATTTTGCAGGTTAAAAATAAAGTTCTACTGAACATGGTGGCACACACCTTTAATCCCAGCACTTGGGAGGCAGAGGCAGGTGAATCTGTGAGTTCAAGGTCAGTCTAATCTAATAGTGAGTTCAGGCCAACTGGGGCTACAGAGAAACCCTGTCTCAAAAAGACAAAAAAAAAAAAAGTTTCTCCGGGAGGGTGCTATTTTCACAAGCCAAAGTAAGTTATCTTCTGTGTGTGTCGTCCACAGTAAACAGCGACATAACAAACTCTGGAGATCCCATTCAGATAGTGACCTCTCAGACCACCATGAACCCATCTGCAAACCTGGGCTAGAACTCAACAAGAAGGAGATTACCACCTCTGCAGACCAGATTGCTGAGGTGAAGACCATGGAGAACCACCCACCCATACCTCCTGTCTTTGTGGAACATGTGGTTCCACAAGATACAAATCAGAAAGGCCTGTGTACCAAAGAAAGAGTGATCTGCTTGGAGTTTTCTTCTCGAGAATTTCGTGTTGGACAAATTGAAGATGAATTAAACTTAAATGACATCAATGGATGCTCATCAGGGTGTTGTCTGGGTGAATCAAAATTCCCTCTTGACAACTGCCATGCATCCAAAGCCTTAATCCAACCTGGACAGGACCCAGAAATGGCCAACAAGTTTCCAGACTTAACAGTGGAAGATTTAGAAACAGATGCATTGAAAGCAGACATGAGCGTCCACTTACTGCCAATGGAAGAGTTGACATCTCGCCTGAAAGACCTTCCCTTGTCACCTGATCCTGAGTCACCAAGCCCCCAGCCCAGTTGCCAAGCTGAGATTGCAGATTTCAGTACAGATCGAATTGATTTTTTTAGTGCTCTAGAGAAATTTGTAGAGCTTTCTCAAGAAACCCGGTCTAGATCTTTTTCCCACTCAAGGATGGAAGAACTTAGTGGAGGAAGAAGTGAAAGCTGTCGACTGTCAGCGGTAGAGATAGCCCCTTCTGAAACGATGGCTGATGACCAGAGAAGCAGCTCCTTGAGTAACACTCCCCATGCATCCGAAGAATCCTCAATGGATGAGGAACAGTCAAAGGTAAACACCCCCCACCCCCCACCTTTACTGCTCCACACATGCTAAGTAATAAGTAAGCATTCTACCATGAGCTTTACCTCTAGTCCTGACCTTTTTTTTTTTAATGTCTATGAGTGTTTTTGCATGCATGTATGTAAATGGAGTACATGCATAAAATATTCACAAAGGCCAGGGGAAGGCATTGGATCCCTGGAACTAGAGTTAGGAAACAGTTTGGCTATACCTTCCTTAAAAACTCTGGGTAGCGGGCGTGGTGATGCACAGCGCCTTTGATCCTAGCACTTGGGAGGCAGAGGTGGGCGGATCTTTGTGAGTACAAGGCCAGCCTGGTCTACAGAGTGAGTTCCAGGACAGCGGGGGGCTACAGAGAGACCTTGTCTCGAAAAGACCAAAAAAAAAAAAAAAGACTCTGGGTTAATGGGGCTGGAGAGATGGCTCAGAGCACTGGTAGTTTTTGTGTTTTTTTGTTTGTTTGTTTTTTGGTTGTTTTTTTTTTTTTATTTTTTTTCCAGGACAGGTTCTCCATATAGCCCAAACAGACTGCCTGGAATCAGAGCCCTAGCGTAGTTTTTACAGAAGACCCAGAGTCAAGAATCCCAGCACCCACAGGCAGCAACAACTGTCTGTAACACATCCCAATTTCCAGTCGCGAATTAAACCCTCTTCTTGTCCTCTTCAGGGCCATTGCCACAACATGGCATGCACTTAACATATGCAGACACTAACACTTCAATAACACATGAAATAAAAATAAAGAAAAAAAAAAAACTTCCAGGTTTAAACAATATTTGAATTGGTGGTTTGTTTATCTTATTTTATTTATTTATTTATTTATTGGTCTTTTCGAGACAGGGTCTCCCTGTACCCCAGCTGTCCTGGAACTTACTCTGTAGATCAGGCTGGCCTTGAACTCACAAAGATCCGCCTGCCTCTGCCTCCCAACTGCGTGTGTCATTTTTTTCTTTTTTTTTAAATTTTATTTTATTTATTCTTTATTTATTTATTTATATTTATTTATTTATTTTGGTCTTTTCGAGACAGGGTCTCCCATGTAAAGCCCCAGCCTTGTCCTAGGAACTCACTTTGTAGACCAGGCTGGCCTTGAACTCACAAAGATCCGCCTGCCTCTACCTCCCAAGTGCTGGGATTAAAGACGTGTGCCACCATGCCCTTTAATTTTAATTAAATTTAATTAAAATTAAATTTTTAATTAAAGGCGTGTGCCACCACGCCTTTATTTTCTATGTGTATGAATGTACTGTCTGCATGCAGGTTTGTGCACCCGTGTCAGGCAATGCCATGGAGGTCAGAAGAGGGTGTCGGATTCCCCTGGAACTGGAATTCTGGAATTGGAGTTACAGACGGTTCTTAGCCGCCATGTGGGTGCTGGGGATCGAACCCGGGTCCTCTGCAAGAGCAGTCGGTGCTCTTAACCACTAGGCTATCTCTCCAGCCTGCGTGTGTCATTTTTTAAAAGGGAATGACAGGAGGGGGCTGGAGAGATGGCCTAGCAGTTAAGAGCGCCGACTGCTCTTGCAGAGGACCCAGGTTCAATCCCCAGCACCCACATGGCAAAGACCCATTCCAGGGGAATCCGATGCCCTCTTCTGACCTCCATAGCATTGCACAACACGGGTGCACAAACCTACATGCAGACAGTACATTCATACACATACAAAAATAAATAAAATTTTTAAAAATGGGGAATGACAGGAAAGAATAAAACAGGTATCCTGGCTCAACAAAGAGAAGCCTATTGTGGAGCCAAGGGGTTCAGATCAGATGTCACCAAGAACAAAGTGACATTGTGATGCTTGAGTGAGACCTATTCCCTCTGGAAAGATGGATTTACTTGGGAAGCTTTTTATTTTTTTATCTTTATTTTTTATGTGTATGAGTGTACTGTCTGCATGTAGGTTGGTGCACCCGTGTCGTGCAACGCTGAGGAGGCCAGAAGCTGGAGTTAAAGACAGTTCTTAGCCGCCGTGTGGGTGCTGGAAATTGAACCTGGGTACTCTGTAAGAGCAGTCAGCACTCTTAACCACTGAGCCATCTCTCCAGCCCCAGGGAAGCATTTTCACAAGCTAGACATGTGTAAATAGTTGCTGTAGTAGCACTTGACTCCCATGCTGAGTTCGTGCTCTTAATAATGTTTGTAAATTCATCTCTCCCATTGTGGTGCTCAAGAATCAGGATGTTGGGGCTGGAGAGATGGCTCAGCAGTTAGGCACTGGCTGCTCTTCCAGAGGACCTGAGTTTAGTTACCAGCACCCCCATGGTGGCTATCAACCATCTGTAACTCCAGTTCCAGAGGATCCAGTGCCCTCTCTTCTGGCCTCTGTGGGCATTGCACAATACAGGTGCACTATACATGTAGGCAAAACACTCATGCATATAAAATAAAACTTAAGGGGCTGGAGAGATGGCTCAGCAATTAAGAGCACTGGCTGTTCTTGCAGAAGACCTGGGTTCAAATCCCAGCACCCACATAGTAGCTAACAACTGAAACTCCAATTCCAGGGAATCCAACACCTCCTTCTATCCTCCTTGGGCACTCCACAACATGGGTGCACTTACATGCAAGCATAATATTCACACACAAATAAAAATAAAATTTTTAAAATAAAATAAAAATTAATTAAAATTATTTTAAAGAATCAGGTGGTGGTTTGAGAAAATGAACTTTATTTACATATGCATATAAGTTCACCCATGTTGTGCAGTGCCCACAGAGACCAGAAGAGGGCATCAGATCTCCAGGAACTGAAGTTCTAGCTGCCATGTGGGTGCTAGAAATCTAACCTGGGTCCTCGCCAGTCCTGGAAAATGCATTTGAGAATAGATAGAATCCTAAGATTCCTAAATGGTATATGCTTGCTTTTTTTCCGGTCTTTTTTTTTTATTTTATTTATTTATTATTTTTTATGTGTATGAATGTACTGTCTGCATTTAGGTTGGTCAGCCGTGTTGTGCAGTGCCGCGGAGGTCAGAAGAGGGTGTCGGATTCCCCTAGAACTGGAGTTAAAGACGGTCCTTCGCCACCATGTGGGTGCTAGGAATCAAATCCGGGTCCTCTCCAAGAGCAGTCAGCACTCTTAACTGCTGAGCCATCTCTTCAGCCCCTTTTTCCAGTCTTTTTAAGACAGGGTCTCCCTTTAGTCCCAGCTGGCCTGGAGCTTGCTCTGTAGACCAGGCTGGCCTTGAATTCACAGAGATCTGCCTGCCTCTCTGCCTCCCTAGTGCTGGGATTAAAGGCGTGTGCCAGCATGCCCAGTGGTATATACTTTCTTTTTTTTTAATTTAATTTAATTTTATTTATTTATGTATATGAATGTACCATTTGCATGTAGGTCTGTGCACCCGTGTCGTGCAATGCCACGGAGGTTAGAAGAGGGTGTCGGATTCCCCTGGAACTGGAGTTCTGGAATTGGAGTTACAGACGGTTCTCAGCTGCCATGTGGGTGCTGGGGATCGAACCCAGGTCCTCTGCAAGAACAGTTGGCGCTCTTAACCGCTAGGGCATCTCTCCAGGCCAGTATATACTTTCTTATAACCTATCTCAGAAATAGGACTTTGGGTTAAGACAAAGTCTTGTTGTTCAAGGCTGGTCTTGAACTCATGATCTTTTTCCCTCAGCCTCAAGTGCTAAATGCTGGAATTACAGCCATATACAACCACATTCAATCTAAGGTTAAGGTTCATACTGATTTTCATTTTGACACATGAGAGAAAGACTGACTCCTGTAACCCAGGCTGGCTTCAAACTCACTATGTAGCTGAAAATGGCCTAGACTTTCTGATCCTATTGCCTCTGCCTTCCAGGTGTTAGGATTACAGACATATTTCCACCATGCCTGGCTCATTTTGACACTTCCGAAATTAGAATACATCTTTTTTTTTTTTAATTAAAAATTTTTCATCTCCTTTTATTGAAGGAAATAGAAACGTGCTGCTGAGGCAGTGGGACCTCAGAGCACAAGGTGGTCAGTGGGGCTGGCACGATAAGCCACAATGCTGGCCAGGCATCCTACCACAGTGGGAGAACCAAACCCACAAAGACAGCAGGAGGGAGCAACATCCCCAACACCCACAGAATACATCTTTTTTAAGATTCTATTTATTTCATGCTTATGAGTGTTTTGTCCACATATATGTAAGTGTGTCACACTAGTGCCTGGTGCCTGAGAGGCTGGAACTGGAGTAACAAATGGGTGTTAGCCACCATGTAGGTAGCAGGAACCCATCCTGGCTCATTCTCTCCAGCTCTAAAATTAGAACATATCTTTTTTTTTTTTTTTTTAATGTGTATGAATGTACTGTCTGCATGTAGGTTGGTGCACCCGTGTTGTGCAATGCTGCGGAGGTCAGAAGAGGGTGTTGGATTCCCCTGGAACTGGAGTTAAAGATGGTTCTCAGCCACCATGTGGGTGCTAGGGATTGAACCCTGGTCCTCTGCAAGAGTAATTGGCACTCTTAACCACTAGGCCATCTCTCCAGCCCCTAGAACATATTTTATAGCCAGCAGTGTCTTAAGTTGATATCATGTAATAATTGAGGAATAAATGATGACACATTTATGCTAATATACAAAACTTCAGCTAATGAGTTAATGGATCTATTAGATTTTTTTTTTAATGTATTTATTTGCAGTCCTGGGGGTTGAAGGCAGGGCCCTGTGCATGTCAGGCAAGTGTTTTACTAACTGAGCTCTATTCCCCAACTCTGAATAGATACTTGAGATATCATGATTTCTATTTACCCCACCTTTTCCAAGACTCGCCTATTATTTTTCTCTCCTGAACTACACCAAGGCAACTGTTTCTTCTACTTCTCTGTTCTTTCCCAAAAGCAGTAGCTCTCTTACGTTTCTACTGAGAAGTCAGAATGCTTGAGCTCTCTTTGTAGAGCAGTCAGTGCACTAGCACTGACAGAAATGGCCCCCTAAGGAGCCCTTGGTCATGTGAGCACTCCCTCCATGGCTCATGCATACACCAGGCTCTCTAATCTTGGCAAGATCATTTCTGCCTGATGTCCTGGCAGATTTCTCCCAAAGGCAAGACTGACCTTGTTAGCCTTTCTTTTAAAGGAAAAAGACCAGAACAGTTCCTAAGAAAATACTGTATTTTAAAGTCTTTTGTAAAAATGTTAACAAACCAGATTGAGCTGACTTTAAGGCTTATTTCTAGATTTTGAAATTCATATTTTTTGGCTGTGAGAACTGATTTTTGCATCACACACATACCCTTTTTTCATGAAGAGCCTTGTTCTAAAGCCACTGGGAATGGTTAACTTGTAAAGGAGTGGAGGGATCTGAGGTTGCTGAGGCACATGGCCTGTGGCCGAGTGAGCTACTTAAACCTTGCTCAAAGGAGGGATGTGAAACTGAGAGATCATGAGGTCAGTTATAAAATACATTCTCCCAGCCTTTATATGTTGGGATGTTGCTTCCAGAGGAGCAATTGTAGGGTGTGTGTGTGTGTGTGTGTGTGTGTGTACACTAGTAAGAGAGAAAACAGCAGTGAATCTTGAGACCAAATATCAGATGACAGCCACGGCCGTCTTGCCTTTTTGTCTCCTACTAGGCATATTGAAAGTAGCCATTAAAAAAAAAAAAAAAAAAAAGCCGGGTGTGGTGGCGCACGCCTTTAATCCTAGCACTTGGGAGGCAGAGGCAGGCGGATCTTTGTGAGTTCAAGGCCAGCCTGGTCTACAGAGTGAGTTCCAGGACAGCTGGGGCTACAGGGAGACCCTGTCTCGAAAAGACAGAAAAAAAAAAAAAAAAGAAAGTAGCCACTGAGTCTTCCACTGGAATTCTTCTGTGAATAAGTTACCATCAAAGTAGAAGTTGCTAAGTCGGAAGGAAGGCTTCACTTACCTCTTTTTGATCTGAGTCCTAGAGTCTCATGGTCCTAGGAAAATATGGATTATAAACCCCAAAGCTGTTTTCTACATTTTAGAGAAAGTTCCTGAATGAAAATCTTGCTTGAGTAAACAGAACAAAGTTTAGTAGACAGTGATACACCGTGTAATGAATTTTCTCTCTGGCCTTGATTAACCCTTGTTTTGTTTTGTTAGTTTTGTTTTTATAGTCTGACAAAACAGTAAGCTAATGGTCCTGGGCATTCTGAGTATTCTATATCATATGTTCTCATAACTAGATAGGTTCTCCTGGAGCAGGGAACTGATAAACAAAATAGTAAGCTTTTTAGTTAGGTGATAATTTGACATAATCCTCTCACTGCTTTATCTTCTTAGGCAGTCTCAGAACTGGTCAGCCCAGACATCATCATGCAGTCGCACTCAGAGAATGCAGTTTCAGTCAAAGAAATCATTACTGAAATTGAGTCTATTAGTCAAGGAGTTGGGCAGATTCAGTTGAAAGGAGACATCCTTTCTAACCCATGTCAGACACCAAAGAAGAACACCGTCCATGAGCTGCCTCTGGAGAGGGCACAGGCCCCCGAGAACAAACCTGGACATTTGGAGCATGAAGAGAGTTCCTATATGGCCCAGCCTGAACTAGCCAGAGACTCCGGGAGGTGCAACTCAGAAGGCTGTCTGACCACACACTCATCTACGGTAGACTTGGAAGAAGAGGAACCAGTTGAGGGAGAGCATGACCGGGGCCCAGGGATGCACCCTAGTGCCAAGTGGTGCCCTGGGTCTGTGAGACGAGCCACTCTGGAGTTTGAAGAGCGCTTGCGGCAAGAGCAGGAGCACCATGGTACTGCTCCCGCGTGTACTGCACTGTCCACTCGCAAGAACTCCAAGAACGATTCTTCTGTGACAGACTTAGTGCCAAAAGGAAAAAGCGATGAAACCACCCCAGAACAGTCATTGCCCCTCAGAGAAGCAGAGCTGAGCAAGAGCAAAGGAAAATGCAGTGGGTCCGAAGCTGGCTCACTCTCCCACTGTGAACAGAATGCCTCTGTTCCAGCTCCCGAGCTGCAGGAACAGAATCCTTTGCCAGCGCCTCGGGACTGTGCTGGGTCAGATGCTAGAATTAATAAGCAAGAAGATCTGGAAAAGCAGAGGACTGTGATTGCAAGCCAAGGGTCTGAGACACAAACCAGCTCTCTCCCCCTTCCCAAGAGGATAGAAATCATTGAATATACACACACGATTACATCACTCGATCACACTGGGCTGGGAGGTGAGATAGCACCCAGCAGAGAAGGTGAGGAGCCAGGGCTAAGGAAGGTGAAGATGGAAAAGTCTGTCACTATGTTTTGTGCACTGGATGAAAATCTGAACAGGACCCTGGACCCCCAACTTCTACCTCTGCCTCACTCTTCCTCTGATTGTGACAGGCCGGCTGACCCAACATCCATCTTTAGGAGCCCAGAAGCCAAGGGCCCCTCAACCTTCCTGGAAACAGCAGGACCTTTGGTCACTTGCACAACCCGTGTAGCATCTGGAAACGTGGCTAGCCCGCCTCCCCGGGCTGCCTTTCACTTGGAAGGCTGCACAGAGCAAAGCAGCACCACTGACAGCGAACCCTCGACCGAGCAGCCCAGCTGGGAGGAGAGCCAGGAGGGCCTTCTTTCCAGTGCCAATGAAATTGCACACGAAGTCTCCCAGTTAAGCAATGAAGACTTAAGTTTAATTAACAGACTTGGTGGCAACATCGGGGTATACCAGAGAAAACTGGACCCATCGCCTGAAGCCTGTCAAATCCCACATAGCTCTAGCAGTGAAAATATAAGGGGTCTCGGCCACAGCCCTGGTGTGGTAAAGGAGCGCACGAAAGAAATTGAGTCTCGAGTGATCTTCCAAGTGGGGTTCACCAAACCATCACAAATGAGGCGCTCAGCTTCTCTCGCTAAATTAGGTTACCTGGACCTCTGTAAAGACTGTTTACCTGAGAGGGAGCTTGTCTCCTTGGAATCCCCTCATCTCAAATTGCTTCAGCCCTTCATCAGAACAGACTCAGGCATGCATGCCTTGATGGCCCAAGAGCCCTCAGAAAGCTTTGCTGCCCCCCAGAACCCAGAGCCCACCAAGTATTTTGTGGAGCAACTCAAAACAACAGAGTGTATCGTGCAGAGCAAGCCAGTAGAGAGGCCCCTTGTCCAGTATGCCAAAGAATTTGGTTATAGTCAGCACTGTTTGCTCCCCCGGGCAGGACCAGAATTGACTAATTCTAAGGGAGGCCTGCCTTCGCTGCAGACACCAGGACTGCAGTGCGCAGGCCCCGTTCCAGCACTGGCCGTGGCACCCCGTCAGCAGCACGGCAGAACTCACCCCCTTAGGAGACTGAAAAGAACAAGTGACAAAAAGCGGACATCCAATCCCTTCTATAACACCATGTGACTCTGAGCCTGTACGCGTGATTTTCTAAGAGAAAATGTTTGTAAAAGGGGCAGGTGTAATATGTAAGGAACATGCACTTTATTGGTTAATTTTATATTTTGGTCATTTTACTGTTCCTGGCTCATGCAGGGTTTGTGTGTGTGTGTGTGTGTGTGTGTGTGTGTGTGTGTGTGTGTGTGTAGATTGCAAGATCATTTTATCATTATTTTTAAAAAATTCAAACCTCAAAAAAAACATTTTCAAAGAACACCTTTATCAAAGGCAAATTGCTGTTTTTCAATCAACTGCCACCTGTCTCCCTCCTCATTTTGCCCTTTGAGAAAAAGACATGCTTGCTTGATTGAGGGACAGAAGCAGATGGAATAGGTGTTGCTGAGGCTAGGAACTGGAAATGTTCTCTCTCGGGTCTGCAGTGTCTGATGGGCTGACAGGCAGGAGGAAGTCAGATGTTCAGCCTACATCTCCAGCCCTAGCCCTTTGGAGTTCAAGAAGCAGGCAGGTTCTGCTTTGCTTTAAAAAGGCAGTCTAGAGTCCATTTCTTGTATTCCAGAATACATCATTATAAAAAGGGATTGATGGCTACTTTTGTATATCTACCAGGCAAATCATTTTCCCCAAGAAAATAATCTTTAAAATTGAAAGGGAATGCTAGTGAAGTTCAGAGGTCATCTGTGGAGGAAAGGGTGACAAGAGGAGGTGAGGCTCAAAGGGAAGGGCCGCTGTCGGTAATGACTGGGTTTGGGGCATCCACCCAAGTAGTCACCCTGGCCCTGTGCCAACGGAAACAGTGGAAAAGCTTGAAAAACAGCAATCAGAGTCAGTGTGTTCTTGTAAAATGAATGCTTACATAGGGTTTTAACCCTTCCATTACTTGAATAATACTGTGGGCCTTCTGAGTTTAATGGCCATATTTTTTTTCCAATTTACTTTTTTCTCTCTTGCTGTTTTCCCCATCCTGCCTTTTTCTTTTAACTTCATAGATTATATTTTCATTGTTTCATTACAGATGTATAACCTCCATTGAACACAGAGTTTTCTATACTATCACTGTTAACACTTGACATAATTTTTTTTCCTCTTTTTTCTGGAAGGTTTGTCATTTCTCTATGAAATTTATACACAGTATTTATGTACATAATGTCACTTTGTTAATGTTTTGTTGTTGATATTGTGGGGTCTTTTTTATTTTCTCTGTAAGAAGGAAGTAGAGTTGCAGCTAGAAAACATACAGAGACACAAGAAGTAAAACTGATAGTTGATAGGAATCTATGCAGTATATTGATGGTGGTTTTGTTTTAAATGGAGACTTCTAATTGCCGTCTCCTGCCAAATAATGCACTTCCGCCTCAGAAACCCCTACAAGCTCCCATTAGATCACACTAAAGGCCGATTTTTGGTTCAGGCTAAAGTCCCAGGACATTTGTTTGCCAGTAATTGAAGCACCAGCAGCGAGTGTGTATGCCTTGCCCAAAGTGGAAGCTCCTGGCAGAGGCTGACAGGCTGCAAGGGAGCCCTCAGCCAAGGGCCTGGCTTCCTAGTGACCCCGCCCCGTTGCTTCACTGCTGCTGTGAAGATCTTTAATGCAGCCACACCTGCCAGAAACAAGCCTCTTTGTGATTCTTCTAGAAAACCTATTTAGCCTGAAGTGAAACACCAGCAGAACTTGTCATAACCGAAGAAGTCTGCAGTTCGCTTCCTGTTGGCTCTGGTGTGCACATTGCTGCAGATTGTCTGGATAAGAGCCAGGGACTTAGGCTTTTAGTTCACCACAGCCCTAAAAGAAAAAGACAGATGCACAGACTGACAAGCTGATACGGAGGCAGCATTTGAAGAGAGCAGGTAGCAGGGTATGGAAAAGCGGACTGAGGCCACTTTCAGGTGCTCCAGTTGCCATAGGAAGCCATGGTTAGGCCTAACATGGCCAGGAGGCAGGAACCACCTGAAGTTACCTGGTGTAGTCGTGTGTGCCCGTGCTGTCTCTCAGGAGCTTCCCTGACTGTCAGCTCTGTGGGTCCCAGATGTGAGGGAGGCTCTGTGAGAAGGCGATGGATTCCGGGGCCCATGCATCTAAAGAGAGGCCCAGCCCTGTCTTGTTAAGGCAGTTCCACTGCGAATGCAATGCAAAAAGTACAGGAAATTATTGGTTATAGGGAAAAAGAGTATTTTCATGGAGGTTCAGAGAGTGGCATCAACAACAGCAACAAAAAAGCTGAGTGTAAGGGGTTACACCTGTAACCTCAGTGCTTGAAGGCTGAGTCAGGAAGATCACTATGAGTTTGAGACCAGCCTGGGCTACAGAGTGAGACCCTAATTCAAAAAGAGTGGCATCCACATTGTCAGCAGTGGCCACTGTTTCCTCTTCTCAGCGGCCAGCCGCTATTTAATCCTCACTCACTGCATTAAATGATAGCAAAGACCCAAACCCTCTAATGCTAGGAAAAAACCACCCAAGCTTTGTCTGTTTTAAAGAATGGAAGAAACCACCTTGTGCTGCCTTCCTTTTTAATTACATGTTTTATCATTTAACCCACCTGCCTAAATACCTTTTTCACAGGGTCTGTAATTCTGCTCTGCCAAGGGCTTTTGCCAAGCCTCTTCAATCCCACGTCTGGTGTTCTGCAGTTCTGCTCATGGCTGAGGGAGGGGCATAATGGGCTGCTGGGGACTTTGCAGACTTTCTTCTCCGACTGTTTTAAAATCCAGGTTCCCTGTTTGTCCTCCCTGTTCATGGAAAACCCAGACCTGGCTTTGAAAGATTAACCTGAGCAGGAAATGCCTTGACCTCTTGACTACGCTTAACCTCTTGCTCAATGCCTCTCTCTATGCTTTTCCTAAAAAAGAAACGGAGAGAAGGAAGGAAGGAAGGAAGGAAGGAAGGAAGGAAGGAAGGAAGGAAGGAAGGAAGGAAGGAAGGGAGGGTAGGTCTGTCAACAATTATGGAGAAGCCTGTGTGTGCACACATGTGGGAACTTACATAGGAAGAGCTGACATGTCAGTGCCCTGGGATAAAGTCCAAGTAGCATCCGGGATTGGAGCTGTAGTCTGGATGGTTACCTGGTCAGCTGGAGAGAATCTTGGCCCTTTGTAGATTTTTGAAGCAGCAGTAGTATGTGTAGAAGACGCATAGTACTGTAGTGGGTAGTAGTCGTGTCTAACGTTGGTTGCTTTTCATAGGCTGTTTAGATCATTATTCCTCCACCTCGTCAGGATCTTTATAGTGTTTTCCTGCTCTGTACCTTGGCCCAACTGGTATTTCCCCTTTCTCATTTTGGGAATTACCAAGAGCTCCAAGGGCAGCCTGAGGATTCAGCCAGGCTTTAAGATCTTCTCCCTCTTGCTCCCAGGCCCCAGAGGCTTCCTGTGAGAAGCATCTCAGACAGCACCTCACAGAAGTCTTCACCTGCTTCATCTGATGATTTCAATGAACTGAGCATGTTTGGTAAAGGTGTTCTGTGGGAGTTGGTTTTTTTTTTTTTTTTTCTAAGAAAGCATTATGCAAAAAGTTTTAAGGGCATTTTAAAGTAAAGCCATATTTTTGGCTTTTTTGAACACCTATTTGTGGATACTTTGTTTACTTTGTGAATATTAAAATATGCATCATCTTATTGGCCACTCAGGCACTGAAACCACGGCTGTCCCGTGAGTCTCCCCCAGAGTAATGCCATGATGGTGTCAGCCCTTGTGGCTGAGAGGGTGAAGTGTGGAGCTGACCCCACCTGCCTGCACAAGCCCAGCAGCTGGGCTTTCCTTGGTGATGGTGTGTCTTAATAGTGATGGTCGTGATGGTGAATGGCTAGTGTGCTTGTTGTTTCCTTTTTGCTTTTTGATGGTAGACAAGATGAAATTCTAGTTGTTTCAGCACCAATCCAACTTAAAAGTATCATGGACTTCATTATCCCTTCCAAATGAAAAGATCAAGCATGTATTGGATATAAGTATGATTGTTGCCTCAACTCATCCAGCACCCATATTAGAAAAAGGCCCATCACCAAATCCGGAAGCTACACACTCCTTCCCGGGGCTTCAGAACCCCTTGATGCCATGGAGAGCTATTGCAAGGTGCTTCTGTCCTTCCAGCCTGGAAGAGGAAGGTAACTGGGCCTGGTTTCTGCTACAAAGAGAGAGAACCAGCTTCATCTGCTCGACGCCCCCAGAGGTCTAGGACAGGATTTCTAAACTGGAATCATCCCATATCAACTTGAAGACTCCCAAGAGGTTTCTGGCTGGTGCTGCCGTCTACGTCTTTACAGTGATACTGGCGGCGGCATTCTGCCGACATGCACAGGGGATCCCCCAGGCTTCATTTAAGCTGATGACACAAACTGAAAACTGAGGAACCGACTGGAAACGTTTCCTACTCAACAAGCCCACTGGAGATTGCTTGGTTTCATAGTTTATTGGATTTTGATTTGCTTGGCATAGCTAAAGGTGCCTTTTCTTTCCTTTTTTTTTTTTTAAATTTATTTTTTAAGACTTGTTCTAAACACAGAAAACAAGTCCAGGACACTCGCACTGACTGTTACCTTTGCCCAGGCTACCCCAAACTTTTATGCCCTTGTTCTATTAAATAAAAGCAGGTGCTCCCTGGAATCTCTGGGACTTTTTGAGGCATTTAAAGCAGAAAATAAAGAGTGGTCTCATCTCCTTCCTTAATCTTCCTGGTGGTTGGGATGTTCCACTTGTATCATAGTTGTTGTTTTTTTTTAATTATTACTGATGTGCTCCGCTGTTTTTAAATGTGAACTTGTGCGCAAATGTGCAGATTCAATGTTCTTGTTACAGATTGAATAAATTTTTATTTTGAAGAAAAAAAGTGTGTTTCAAATTCAGCAAAGGAAGCTGGTGCTGGAGAAGGTAGAGGGGTTACAAGAAAACACAATAAATAGTACACACTGAAGCACTCCAAAGAGTAGATATGTCTAAGACTTACCTTCCACAAAGGACTAGGTAGGAACTGGGATCCCCAAAAATGATTGCAGCAGAGAGGCTCTAGTCAAGCTGGAACTCAGCTAGTCAAAAAGGCACTTGTCAGCGCTGCTGCCTGAGTGGTAGAAGAATGAATAAGCAAGAGGACCAAACACCTCCAGCATCTGTGGTACAGAGTGCCTGGTGAGGGAGGGACAGCTGCAGGACTTGTCCTAGCAGTGACTGCATTTGTTGTGGGAGTGACCTCTCTGCACGTTAGTGAGAGAAGTAACAAGCATTTGCACAGTGCACCTCATCATGGAGATGAAAGAAGTGCAAGCTTTAGCCGCCCACCATTAGAAACCTGCAACATCAATTGTGCAGGAAGGATGGAAGCAAAGGGCCGGTCTGACAGATAGTGAGGGCCAGGGTCCCCCTTCTCCCACCTTCCCACAGACCCATCATGAGACATTTAATGGTGCTATTCACATACAAGAACACCTCTGTCTAGGGAGATCTCAGATTTTGGTACCCCAATTGGCAACCAGATTTGCTCATTTCCAGAGAAAACACCAGCCTGCTTCATTCTGAATCCACATCCAGTGAGGGGCATGGCACTTGTCCCTGGGGGAGTGCATGTTAGTGAAGGGAAAGGTCACCACCAAATATTCCAGGAGTGCTTAACCAAAGCAAATGAGCAAATCATGTCTAGGTTCTCAGGTCACCTCTTCCAGAAAATAGCCTCGTGGTTTGCAGTTTGCAGCTCGCTAACAGTTCTATGGGGAGGCACCAAGCACAAGCCCCCAATTGGTATTCTATGCCTGGCTGGAGCATTGGGCAGACTCAGCAAGAACCCAAGAAAGACCCATGGATCTCTGCTCCTCTACCAGAATGCACCCTGACCTTACAGATGATAGAGTTGAAGGCTGAATAGACAGGATTTTACCTTCCCAGTCCCACACTCTTCCCTCTAGAAGGGAGTCTCCAATTCTCTTTAAAGTGGAAGAGGGCCCTTTCTGCCAACCCTGACAACTTGAGTTCATCCCCAGAATCCGCTCCAGGTCAGGAGAGAACCAACTCCTGAAAGTTGTCTTCTGACCACTGTCTGTAACTCCAGTTCCAGAGGAATCAAACACACTCTTCTAACTCTGGACATTGCACAACACAAGGGCGCTCACACACATGCAGGTAATATACTCATACACATATAAAAATAATAAAATGGTGTGATGGCACCTGCCTTTATAATCCCAGCACTTGGAGAGGCAGAGGCAGGCGGATCTTTGTGAGATCAAGGCCAGCCTGTTCTACATAGCTAGTTCCACGTCAGCTGAGGCTACAGGGACACCCTGTCTCAAAAGATAAATAATAGTGTTAATAACAATGCCTAGCTCCAAAGGCTATGAGTATGTTACTAATATACATGTAGTCCCAGAACATGTGAACTATTACAAAGGAGTAGCCGAGTCATTTGCGTTTCGTCTTGTTGATCACGTACCTGAAATCATCAAAGACTCATCATCCTCAGGGACACCCCTCACCAAGCCATGAATTATTTGTAGAGCATCAACAATTTCTGACTCAGTTCCTCTGCAAGCCACAGAACACAGACATCTCTGCCCTACAGAAAGCTGTGTGCTGCCGATTCCATGTGTGCCCTGGAACATGGAAAGCAGTAACTGGCCCCATGCTACCCTCCAGGGCCTGGGATGGGAGGAAAAAAACCTAGAGTAAACAGCTGCCGAACTGGCTGTTCTATTTTATCTCCTCCTCGACCTTGAACACTACTCAGACCTGTAGGTGTTAGGGGAAGTTCTTCCCCTGGATTACAGGAACCATCTCAAAAAGCCCAGGGGGCATTAAAAGTTGATTGCTCTGATAACTAAAATGTGGCCAAATAACAGGCCAACCTCCTTCCCCTGAACCTGGCAAGAATGAGTTCACTCTCCTGATCTCTGCTTCCTGCCCTGCTCCCTGGAATCTTCTAATTGAGTGAAAGGCCTAACTGTGCCGGCGGTTCTCCAACCTCTATCCCTATTAATAACAAACTCACAAATAAATAACAAAGCCTCTTTTGGGGTAGCCTCGCAGTTGCCCTAGGCCAGCAGGGTAGACAGCTCCGGTAGAGCATCCTCCGGGGCCCCTTCCCGGCGGGGCTTGGCTGTGCATTCCCACACTCCTGGCCCTCCGGGGCTGACTAAATCAGGAGCTGGATTGCGGCAGGAATGCGGCGCGAAGGCACCTGATCTCCAGGGGCGCGCCCCTCGCCAGCTCCCAGCCTCGCTGTCCCCCTCTGGCTGTGGGAATCTGGGAACCCAGGTCTGCCTAGCCTCCCTGCGAGGTGACGGAGGGAAGGGGCCCGCACGTCCCTGCAGCGCGCGCACATTCACTTTCCCCTCGCACCGAGGTCCGCAGAATCGGCGCGAAGTCGGGAAGCAGGACTTTCCCGCCGCTGGACAGGGCGGGGCCGCTTCAGCCCGGGCCCCGCCCCCGCTCGGGGCCCCGCCCCCTCAGGTTGATGGCAGCAGCAGCTGGGACTGCAGCGAAGCTGGGCCCGGAGAACCGCAGGCAGCGGCCGGAGCGCGCGACCCAGCGCTCGGCCCGCCGCCTCTGCCGCCTCCGCCAGCAGAGAGGCTGTTCCGGCGGCCGGAAGCCTCCCTCGGACCCCGCGCACCTCGGCCCTCTCCGCAGAGGAGGAGCAGCGTGAGCACCCCCGCCCGCCTTAGGACCAGGTACCCCCCTCGCAGCCAGCGGAGCGGGCGGGGTCCCGGACCGGGCACAAGTCCGCGCCCCCTCCCCCCGCCGCCGAATTCGCTCCGGCCAGGGCAGACTCGGTGTCTATATTTGGCTGGACAGCGGCGGGCGAACAGACACCTCGTCTCCTAAGAACGCACTGCCGGGGCAGGAGGCTGGAGAAGGGTGCGGGTAGGCCAGGCCTCGGGCCTGGGGCTGCAGAACCTGTTTGAAGGGCACAGAGATGCCCGGGACGGGGAGGGGCAGGAGTCACTGAGACTTTCAGGGAGCATAGTGTGGCCCCTTGGGAAGAGTAGCTATAGCCAAGGATCTGGCTCCAGCAAAAGAACCTCACCCTCGCTGCCGGTGCCTTGCCGGTAAGGTCAAGGACCTTCCACCCCCAGGAGATTCTACTAGAAGACCAAGCCCAGGCAGAGTACCCAAAGGAGAACTGGACTAAAGTATGATATGCACGTCAGAATACCATGGTCAGGACCTCTTGGTGGAATGGAAGGAGGGGAAATCCACCTTACACGGCCCACCCCACACCCCCACCATGTTAGGAAACTGATCAAAACAGTACTGGGGAGGACACAGGTTAGAAAACAGGAGGAACTGCTCCATTGGCAAATTTGTAGTAAAGGGCACATCTGCCTAAACTCTGCCAGAAATAGGAATTCAGGATCTTGGGGGCTGCAGTACTAGCCCCATGGCTGGCTAAGATCCAGTGACTGAGGGAGGTGCATCAAACAGTTTCCTTTAGGAAATGCAAACACTTGTGGAAAGATGCTCACCCAAGACTGGTGACATGAGAGAACCCTGGCACAGGGATTCCGCGCCCCCAAACACTCTGTCTTCCACGAAATTCCAGTCGGTCACCCTCTGGTCTGCTTAGCCTGGCTTGCTAAGTACTCAGGCTCCCAATCCAAACCCTTCTTTTTTTTTTTTTTGGTCTTTTCGAGACAGGGTCTCCCTGTAGCCCCAGCTGTCCTGGAACTCACTCTGTAGACCAGGCTGGCCTTGAACTCACAAAGATCCTCCTGCCTCTGCCTCCGAGTGCTAGGATTAAAGGCGTGCGCCACCACGCCCGGCTCCAAACCCTTCTTAAACAGCAGTTGACAGATGACAAAATCCTGCCTCAAACTCTGATTACCTTGAAGAGAACTCCCTGCTTCTAGAAGACTCTGGCCAGATAGCCCTTCTCACCTGCTCTTCCTTCCCACAGTTCACAGAATTGAGGATCAAAGTGCTTCTGGGCCCTGAGATCTGTCTTTGCCCCAGCCATGAGCAGGCGAGTGGTTCGGCAGAGCAAGTTCCGCCATGTGTTTGGTCAGGCAGCAAAAGCTGACCAGGCCTATGAGGACATCCGCGTGTCCAAGGTCACATGGGACAGTTCCTTCTGTGCCGTCAACCCTAAATTTCTGGCTGTGATTGTAGAGGCTGGAGGTGGGGGTGCCTTCATTGTCCTGCCTCTCGTGAAGGTAAGGGATGAGGGGAGCCTGCCAGAGGGCACTGGCAGGAACCTGGGATGTCTGGCAACAGCCAGCCCTCAGTCAGAAGGGCAGTCTGTGGGAACTGGCTGCTCCCTCTTTCCCACAGAGAATATCACCCAACCCTGAGCAGCAATATCAGGGTGGCTTATGCGCACTGCGTGGCTGTGCACCTCTATACACTACCCTGTTCCCAGGGACTAAGAAGGAAATTAGTGATGGAGATGGGTGGGAGGCAGCAGAGCCAAGGCCTTAGTCAGGTGCTGACTTTCTCTTTCCCTAATCTCTCTCTCTCTCTCTCTCTCTCTCTCACACACACACACACACACACACACACACACACACACACACACTGGCAGCCTAGACATCCTCCTTCCCAGTCCACAATGAACATTCTGGTCCTGACAACAGGGTAGAAGGAGAGTAAAGGAGGGAAAGCTCACACAGCCAGAGCCCTCCCCACCCCTAAGGGAGAGCCAGGCGATGGCTGCCACCTTTGCAGAATGACCTCAAGATCCTTGGCCATCTCCACCCCCAGAATTGACACCCAGCGCATGACCTTGACCTAGATACTGGCCCCTATACCTTGCAGGGGAGGAGGCCTTACCAGTGGCAGGGTCAGGAAGAGGCCTGACAATAGCCCATGACTCACCCTGGACAATGCAGACACCGTCCAGAGACACCATCCCCAGAGCTCAGATTTCAGCTAGAGTCACCTCCTCCCCTAGTGTGACTGCCATTTCAGTGCCACACAGTCACCCTCTCTCCCAGACTGCCTTGGCTGGATCAGTGCCAGCCCCTGCAGAGATTTCACAGCCCCTATAGTCAATCATGGAAACCAAAAATAAATGGGTCTCCAGCCCCAGTTAAGGGGTAGTGCAGCAGGATGGCTTACTGCATATGGTTCTAAGGTGACACGGGTGACAGTGGAGAGACCTTCCCCAGGAACTGAGACCCTGCCCTCAAGGCCACTCACCTTGACCGCTTCAACCAGGGACTTCCTACAGACCTTCCAACTGGGGGAACAGACCCAAGAACAGCCTCCTCACAGGGTGTGGTGGTACATGCCTGTGATCCAAGCACTGGGGAGGCCAAGGCAAGATGCCAGATGTGGTGGTGCAGGCCTTTAACCCCAGCACTTGATCTCTGTGAGTTTGAGGCCCAAGCTTGTCTACACAGAGTTCCAGGCCAGCTAGGGCTATATAATGAGACCCTTTCTCAAAAAGAATAAGATATCATCCCATAAGTATGTGTCTTTTGAAGACACATAGACCTAATTGAGTATGGGTTCTACCAGTATCTTGCTGTGGGTCCCTGGTAGGTCATCCTACTTCTCTGTATCAGATTCCCTAATACAAATGACTGCAACTCTGTCTATCTTCAACAAAGTTCAGAGAGTGGATGGATGGGGTTAGAAGCTAAGAAAGAGGTCTGCGAAAAGAAAATTAATAGGCTGGGTATGATGGCATATGCCTTCAATCCCACCCCTCAGGAGGCAGAGGCAGGAGATTTCTGGGTGGTCTACATAGTGAGTTCCAGGCCAGCTGGGGCTACGGGGAGACCCTGTCTCAAAGAGATTGAGGGAGAGATTAACGATACAGAATTGAGAGGCAAATAGATCCACTGTTCATTCCAAACCCACAGGAAGGGCTGAGGATACAGCTCAGTGGCTAAGTGTTTGCGTAACAAGTGGCAGGCCCCAGGCCCAATCCCCAGCACCACAAAATCACGTCCCTGCCACCCCCACACACGAGAGTGGTTCCACATCTTCCTCTCTGATCCTTCCAGACAGGACGAGTAGATAAGAACTACCCACTGGTCACCGGGCATACTGGCCCTGTGCTGGACATTGACTGGTGCCCACACAATGACAACGTCATCGCCAGTGCCTCAGATGACACCACCATCATGGTAGGAGCCAGGTGGATGCTGCCAGGCAGTTGGCTAGGGGAACAGGGAGGTGTCTCACCCATAGTGATAGAAGGTGCAGAGTCCCAGAGCCCTGCCATATCCTGCCCAGTTCTCAGGCTATTTTTAACTGCATGCCCACTCCTTCCCAGAAAGCACTGTTTAGAACTAATTATAGCCATGGACACCTTGGGGCCCTAAGAGCAGGGGGACAATGCTCTGAAGTTTCCCTGACAGGCTGAGTGGGGAAGTCTCTGGCTAACTGGACCGCGTTCCCTCCTGCTTCTGAGCTGCCCCTGCCTATGCAGGCGCAGCCACATCCTGACCTTTGTGGATGGATAGAGGGGCAGAATCAGCTCCTCATCTCACCTACTGGTTGCCTTTCCTCCCACCTAGGTGTGGCAGATTCCAGACTACACCCCTGTGCGGAACATCACAGAACCTGTCATCACTCTCGAGGGCCACTCCAAGCGTGTGGGCATCCTCTCTTGGCACCCTACTGCCAGGAATGTCCTGCTCAGCGCAGGTCTGGGGGTTTAAGGAGGGTCCCTACTGTAGATGAGGGTGAGCATGTCCAAGGCAGGCCCAGATCGCCATACCTGGCCACTCTGGACAGGTGGTGACAATGTGATTATCATCTGGAACGTGGGCACTGGAGAGGTCCTGCTGAGCCTGGACGACATGCACCCTGACGTCATCCACAGTGTGTGCTGGAACAGCAATGGTAGCCTGCTCGCCACCACCTGCAAAGACAAGACTCTGCGCATCATTGACCCCCGGAAGAGCCAAGTGGTAGCGGTGAGTGCCTGGCCTGGCCACTCCTGAGCAGCGTGATCAGCTGTTAGCACCTTATACCCACAACCGTCGGAGCCGTGGTTCCAGTTTTTACCTGTCCCATCCCTACACAAGAGGCTAGTCCTGCCCCCCCCACCACCCGAGGTCTCTACAACCACAACCCCTGCCTGGAGTAAACCCCCAGACACAGTGCTCAGCTGGCTCCTCCTCCCTCCCCTCCCATGCATCTCGGAAGCTCAGAGGAGGGCTTCTTGCTGTGAGATAGAGGGAAGAAGCTGGAAACTCCATTCTCCAACCAGAATCTGCACGAGACCTCAGCTCTGGGACCCCCTTCTTTCGGCCATCCAGCACCACCTTCCAGAGTCTGGGGCCTTTCTCATCCATTGACCCACGGGCCGGGGATAGGGCCAACCCTCAAGCGCTGCTTGTCCCAGTCGGGTGCCCTGGGAGTGCCGTAGGCCTCTCCTCTACAGCCTCGATCTAACCTGGGTGCAGGGTGCGTGCATGTCTGCTCGGAGCTCTGGCGGGTGTGGCCGCTGGATGCGGGCGGGCACTCTAACCCACTAACCCCGCGAGCAGGAGCGAGCCCGGCCTCACGAGGGCGCCCGCCCGCTGCGGGCCGTCTTCACCGCAGACGGGAAGCTGCTCAGCACCGGCTTCAGGAGGATGAGTGAGCGGCAACTCGCACTCTGGGACCCGGTAGGCCAGGCCTCGCTCCTTTGCTGGGTCAGCCAAGAGCGGCCTCCTGCGCGATGGCCGGGCTCCAGCGGCCCAGGCGGGAAAGCCGCGCCGCGACCCCGAGTCACAGATGGGCCCTGCCCCTGGTCTGAGCTACGGAGGGCGCGGAAGGGCTGGGGCCTGCGGAGAGCCCTCTCCCCCTGCTCGCCCAGGCCAGGCTCCCGCTGTGGACCTCGGGAAGCTCCATTCTTAGGAGCCCTTGTCCCCACCCCAACTTCGCCTCCACCCCACCCCTAGGTCGGCAAGTTGTTTGCCAGGTTCTCCACGTTCCCTGGGGCAGGCAGCAGAGTGATGCCCCTCCCTTCTCCCCCTCCCCCAGGAGAGGTTTGCAGCCCACGAGGGGATGAGGCCCATGCGGGCTGTCTTCACGCGCCAGGGTCATATCTTCACCACGGGATTCACCCGCATGAGCCAGCGAGAGCTGGGCCTGTGGGACCCGGTAACAGCTGGAGGCTGGGGATGTGTGCCCCGGTGACTGGCATCACGGGAGAGGGGCCAGACGCCCCCACCCGCAGGGTGTGCCCACTCGGACAGGGCTGAAAGGTTGCTGCCACCTCCTCAGCGCCTGCCGTGCTCACACCCAACACTCTTGCCCAGTTTTGCAGCGTCGCCTGAAGGAGCTCGCGCTGGCGCCCCCTCCTGGTGATGCCGAGTCCCTGGGGGTGGTTTGCTGTGACTGCATGCAACCGCGCAGGGTGTACGTGTGCAGGGGACCGGGAGAGGAGCCTGTGGCTCTCAACAGAGCTGCCATGGGAACGCATGGGATTTGGGGAGGGCAGGCGCATACAGTGAATTCCAAAGTAGTCCGGGAGAATGAGCCGGGCTGCTCAGGCCTCATGTGCTCAGCAGAACAACTTCGAAGAGCCCGTGGCGCTGCAGGAGATGGACACGAGCAACGGGGTACTGCTGCCGTTCTACGATCCTGACTCCAGCATTGTCTACCTGTGTGGCAAGGTGCTTGAGGCTGGGTGGGGAGCACCAGGGGCAGGATGGAGATGTGAGGGCCCTGCCTGGGAGCACCTCTAAACCCACTGGTTTCACAGGGTGACAGTAGCATTCGGTACTTTGAAATTACGGAGGAACCACCTTTCGTGCACTACTTGAACACGTTCAGCAGCAAAGAGCCGCAGCGGGGCATGGGTTTCATGCCCAAGCGTGGATTGGATGTCAGCAAGTGTGAGATTGCCCGGTCAGCACTTCGGCCCCTCCTGGGCCCCTGTCTCTGTCCCCTCTTTGTCAATTTTAGCCCCTGGGCTTTCCCCGACAGTGAAAAGACATCAAACCAGTCTTTTTCAGTGTCAGCTCCAGTATCTACTAGTCTGACATTCTCTGTCTTCCACCAGAGATTTTTATTTGTGTGTGTGTGTGTGTGAGTGTATTACCTGCATGAGCACCCATGTTGTACAATGTCCACAGAGTCAGAAGGCAGCCAATTATCATGAAGCTGGACTTTTAATCTAGTATTCTTTGTCCACAATGGCTGTAATAGTTGTTTGTATTTGAATTAATGCTTTAGGACACAACCTATATAAAATTACACATGGTAGACTCCCCGCTCCAGTGCAAAATCCCTTAAAATCTTTCAGAGCTGGATTCTCCTGGAACCGGAGTCACAGACGATTGTTAGCTGCTGTGTGGGTTCTGGGAATCCAAACCGGGTCCTCTGGCAGAGCAGCCAGTGCTCTTAACCATTGAGCCATTTCTCCAGCCCCCACCAGAGATAATGTATGCAAAGTACAATGCACATATGGTAGTTGCTGAGACAACAGAATTTTAACGGGGCGTGGGGGTCTGCAGGAGTGCCAAGCGCTGCTCCTTCCTAGGTTCTACAAGTTGCACGAGCGAAAATGTGAACCCATTGTCATGACTGTACCCCGAAAGGTGAGGAACTGGAGAGGGGTTGGGCAGGCTTGAATGTGGTGGAAGGGGTGCAGTATTCCTGCGCCAGGGCTCACCCTGGTCCTCCTGTCTACCCCCTGTCCCCAGTCAGACCTGTTCCAGGATGATCTATACCCAGACACGCCAGGCCCAGAGCCAGCCCTGGAAGCAGACGAGTGGCTATCTGGTCAGGACGCAGACCCTGTGCTCATTTCGCTGAAGGACGGCTATGTGCCCCCCAAGCACCGCGAGCTCCGAGTCACCAAGCGCAACATCCTAGATGTGCGCCCGCCCCCTGGTCCCCGGCGCAGCCAGTCAGCCAGTGAAGCCCCCTTGTCTGTAAGATCCAAGATGCAGCCCACTCCACCCTGGCCCACTCTGCATCCCCTGGCCCTGCTCTCCAACACGGCCTCTTCTGTCTTTCATGCCTCAGCAGCAGCACACCTTAGAGAGGCTGCTCGAGGAGATCAAGACGCTTCGTGAGCGGGTCCAGGCCCAGGAGGAGCGCATCACCGCTTTGGAGAACATGCTGTGTGAGCTGGTGGATGGCACGGACTAGAACTGCACTTGCGCACCGAAGTGCAGAAGCGATGGGGTGGAGCACCAGCACTCTGCAGCCCCAGCTTTTGGTCTGGGACGTGGCACCCTGCCTCTCTGGGTTGGGATTGGGGCAGGGACTGGAAAAGAAACCCCCGTCCCCCACAGGAGGCCTTGAATGGAGCTTCAGGGGCAGGGGCTAGGCTCCCGCTTGGTCCCAGACTGCAGGGTCAGGCTAGGGAGGCCCAGCGATAATGCTGCCTTAGCAAAGCTGCTGCTTGGTGAGGTGGTGTCCCTCTCTGTCCCTCACCCAGGGAAGGGAATTGCTTAGTATTAGCGTGATGTCTGGGGCTACTGGGGAGCTTGGGCTTGACCTCAAAGGGATGATGACTAAACAGTCTATCCATGAGTCTCAGGAAAATTATGAATTTCCCCTAATCGGGTGACTGTATCCCACCATACTGAGTAGAAAACCAAAAAGGCAGCCCCGCAGCTCTGCAGACACACGCACAGCCCTTTGCCTGCAGAGCTCAAGCCACTGGGCTTCACCCAGCAGCCTGTGGCACAGAGCTCTCCTTCCCCAACCAAGGAATCTCTGGAGAACTGGTTGAGGAAACAGGTTACACACACACACACACACACACACACACACACACACACACATCCCTCTGCCTCCAGCACTCTGGCCTTGAATCTATAAAGAAACCAAGGCATGATGAATGAAATATTCTACTAAGTTCAAGTCTGTGCCTCCTGCATGGGTGGGGGACCTCCCTTCCAGAATTCTGGGGGGCCTAACCAATACAAGTTAGGCTAAGAGTACACTAGGTAGCTTCTTACCCTAGAACTAGCCATCTTGATGTATGGGGTTCAGAGGACCCCACCTCCCACCCACCATGGGCACTCCCAGTAAAGTTAGGAAGAAAAGCATCCGGTTTGAAGCCTCTTTTATTTGTGCCTCAGAATCAGTCTGGTGCCCTGGCATCAGGAAAGGGAGTGGGGGGAACAGTTTCTCTTTGTTGCTCTTTTCTTCTGTCCCCTTTTGGTGCCCCTTCTGAGCCTTACTGGCTGAGCCAGGGAAGGCCAGTCAAAAGGAGGCAGAGGACAAGGGTGTGCAGTGGGTCCCTGCCCCAGTTGGGGCCTGTGCTTCTCTGGGTGGTTGGGGCAGGACAGGGAGAGCCGGGGTTTAGCACCATTGGATAAAGGGTTTTAGTCAGCCCCAGAGTGGGGGCAAGAGGGACGCACAACCACAGAAGGCTAGCAGCAGCTGGCGGGAACGGGCAGGTGGTGCCAGGGTCCTGATCAACCCTTGTGTCAGGTCTAGTGCCTGCTTCCAAGCCAATATGCCTCCCCCACTCTGCAAGGCACCAGGAGGGAAATCAAGCCTTGCCCAGGCTGGGGGAGGGGGGCACCTTGGACACACTCCCTGAACACACACACACATACACACACACACACACACACACACACACATGCTTTGGGCATGACGACTCCAACCCCTGGCTGCCTAAGGATAAGCTGGGACCACCCTGAGACATAGGACAGGTGTGGGAGCTGGGGGAGCCGGGCACCCCGCTAAGTGCACTTGACGCTGAAATGCCGGGGTGGGAGAGAGGCTGGGCCCTTGATGTGCTGGTTCGTGTCTGGAACAAAGCAGTGACACAACACGCAGGGAGCTCAGCTGCCTCCCAGGGGAAGAGCTGAGATGCAAAGGCTTCAGGGGCAGTGTCCTGGAGTGGGGTCAGTGAGGAGAAAGAAGGACCAGCCAGAGGAGCAAGGGGTGGGAAAGATGATCCTCTAAGGATTCCTTGAAAACTCAGTACTGCCTGCCTCCGCCCTTGGACAGATCTGAGCCCAGAGAAGCGGATTAGGGGTCACCATACAGCAAAGCTGAGGACCATGCCTCTAGGGCTCCGGCCTGGAAAATTACCCCGCGTCCATATCAAACCCCTCCTGGCTCATGCCCGGTGCGCCGCTACACTCCCTAAGCGATGGCTCCAGCTTCCAGCGGCGGCTCGGCAGGTGCGAGGGCCACCGTGGGTCTCGCTGGGGTCCCAGGTCGGGTCCTGCATGGAGTGGGCGAGGGTCCCGGCAGGGGGCGCTACTGCTCGGTCAGCGAGAGCCTCAAGATGCGCTCCAGCTCTTCTTCCTCCTGGCGCGCACGTTGGCGCCGCTCCTCCTGCTCCTGCGCCGACAGCTCCATGGCCAGCCGCAGCTGTTCGTCGTAGCTCCGGTACACTTGGCCTCTGGAGCCCGGGCCGGGGCTGGGCCGAGGGCTGGGCACTGGTGCGGGTGGCGCGGGCTGGCGCTGCGGCGTGGGCGGGGCGCTCCTGGGGGTGGGGAGGCTTTGTCGAGCGACCCCCGCTCCCGGCACACGAGGCACACCTGCTCGTAAGCGGGGCGGGAGACAACGTGGAGGCCCCTGGGCTGAGCAGGCTTGCCACCCTCTACAGGAGGCGAGGAATCCTGCTGGCTGTCCTGGCCCCACCCGGTGGTGGCAGATCCCAGGCCCCAGCCTCCTGCCGTGAGGGTCTCAACAACAGGGAGTTAGCTAGATCCCGACTAGGCGGTGGTCACTGGAGCACTGGCCACCAACCCTGTGCCAGGAAACAGGGGTGGCAGAAGCCATCTGGATACCAGGTCGAGCCCTGCTGAAAGCAGTTGCAGTGTCAGCGCTCAGTGTGATGGCATGGTGCGTGTGTGTTGGGATAGGAGAGCCAACAGGCTCCTCTAAGTTCTCTTCAACCTAGGTGGGCACTGACCTGTCTTGCCGGCGACTCTCATAGGACATGGGGTGGGTGCCTGGCTTGCTGTTGGTTAACGCTTCCCAGATAGTGACCTGGAGGGAGGAGCCTGTTAGCTGTGCTTCCCAGCGCCCTCTTGGGCGAGGCCGTAGCAGGGACGCACCTGGTCATACTCACTGCCCGCCTCAAGCAGGCTCTGCTGGATGGCAAACTGCAGCAGGTCATCGTCGTCATCGCGAGCTGCCGCCTCTCGCTGGCCACCCAGCATGCTGTAGCCGCGCGGGGCCTCGAATAAGGCGGGGGAAATCTCACAGCCGCGGCACGAAGCTGAGGGCAGGCGTGGGCCTGGGTTAGGCTGAGCTCACCCCGGGGAGACGGGGGAGGGCAGGGAGCTGAGCTCGGGCAGAGCAGGGCAGGGCCTGGGGGGAGTGGAGGGTCTCACTCGTGGAACTGGAGCTGCTGACGCTGGAGGAGTCGCTGCCCGGGGAGGGCGTCTCGCTGCTGGGGCTGCCTCGCACGGAGGGTACAGGCTCATCACAGCCGTTGAGATTCCCAAAGGTGATGCGGGCGTTGAGAATATGAAAGATCGGGATTTCTGGGGATGAGAAACCATCAGGCACCACCACCCACCCCCTCACACCGTAGACCTGCTGCCCAGACCTCCTCCGAACCTCACACCTCAAAATGGCGGAGGAGAAATGGGGTAGCGGACAGCAAGGTTCTCACCAATCTTGACTGGGAAGCCAGGAGGCAGGCGCAAGGTGATGAAGTCCCGGAGCTTGGCGAAGAGTGCATTGCTGACAGCCATGAGGTCAATGATGGGAGCCACCTGCTCACACAGGGACAAGGGATGCTCCTCACACAGCCACAGCTTGGCCTTGAACCTGGCCCCCCAGATCCCAAGGGGTGAGGAACGCTGCAGGAAGCCATGGGCTCCCAGAACCTCTTGGAGCCCCAGCCCTACTCATCCCTCCCCAGCAAGAGCAGGAAGCCTCACTTCTGCGTCTTGGTGGTCAGTTCCATGGGACGGCCCATATGCCGGTTTCCAAGCTCAAAGTTGGGGTTGAAGTATTCCTCTGCAGTGATGGCAGTGGGGTTGGCTTGGCTCAGGGTCTGAGTGATCAGGGTCTGTACCACATGAAAGGGACATGAGTTCTCAGTCCCAGATGCCAGATCAGGGGTTGGTGCCACAGACCCTCCCCCCAGCTTTCTGCCAAGGCATGGCCTTGGGCATTGTGAAAAGTCCACATAGGTCATGCTAATTAGGATTCTACCCAAGCCACCTTGAGCCATACCCACACCCCTCCACACAATAATAACCCTTTAATACACTCACCCCATTTTGGGGTCCCCCATGCTGCTCAGCAATTCCCAGGAAAGACTGCAGAGGTGTCTTACAGCCTAGAAGAAATGTGGGATCTCAGCACAGGCAGCCCCATGAACATATCACACAAGTGCCCAGAACCTAGCCAGCACCAAGGGTAGGGGTGGGCAGCTGCCATGGTAGGGATAGGGCAGCCCACCCATACCACATTCCCAGGCACCTGCATATAAAAGTGACTGAGGATGCCTAGAAGCAAGGTTCAGGACCAGGCAAGCCCAGGTGGGACAAAATGGCACTTAAGGCTCGGGAGAAACTTACCAAACCCTAGGTTGGCGACACTAGGCAGCAAAATAACAGTCTTTTCTCAACAGTTTAGGAGTATGGATGTGTGTGAGAAGTTTAGGAGTATCCATGTGTGTGAGCAGTTTAGGAGTATCCATGTGTGTAAACAGTTTAGGAGTATCCACATGTGTGAACAATATAGGAGTATCCATGTGTGTGAACAGTATAGGAGTATCCATGTGTGTGAACAGTATAGGAGTATCCATGTGTGTGAGCAGTTTAGGAGTATCCATGTGTGTGAGCAGTTTAGGAGTATCCACATGTGTGAGCAGTTTAGGAGTACCCGTGTGTGAGCAGTTTAGGAGTACTCATGTGTGTGAGCAGTTTAGGAGTACCCGTGTGTGTGAACAGTTTAGGAGTATCCATGTGTGTGAGCAGGAGTATCCATGTGTGTGAGCAGTTTAGGAGTATCCACGTGTGTGAGCAGTTTAGGAGTACCTGTGTGTGTGAGCAGTTTAGGAGTATCCGTGTGTGTGAGCAGTTTAGGAGTACCCGTGTGTGTGAGCAGTTTAGGAGTATCCGTGTGTGTGAGCAGTTTAGGAGTATCCGTGTGTGTGAGCAGTTTAGGAGTACCCGTGTGTGTGAGCAGTTTAGGAGTACCCGTGTGTGTGAACAGTTTAGGAGTATCCGTGTGTGTGAGCAGTTTAGGAGTATCCATGTGTGTGTGTGCAGTTTAGGAGTATCCGTGTGTGTGTGCAGTTTAGGAGTATCCGTGTGTGTGTGCAGTTTAGGAGTATCCGTGTGTGTGCAGTTTAGGAGTATCCGTGTGTGTGCAGTTTAGGAGTATCTGTGTGTGTGTGCAGTTTAGGAGTATCCGTGTGTGTGAGCAGTTTAGGAGTATCCGTGTGTGTGAGCAGTTTAGGAGTATCCGTGTGTGTGTGCAGTTTAGGAGTATCCGTGTGTGTGTGCAGTTTAGGAGTATCCGTGTGTGTGTGCAGTTTAGGAGTATCCATGTGTGTGAGCAGTTTAGGAGTACCCATGTGTATGTGCATTTTAGGAGTACCCATGTGTGTGAGAAGTTTAGGAGTATCTGTGTGTGTGTGTAGTTTAGGAGTATCCATGTGTGTGAACAGTTTAGAAGTATCCACGTGTGTGAACAATATAGGAGTATCCATGTGTGTGAACAGTATAGGAGTATCCATGTATATGAGCAGTTTAGGAATATCCATGTGTGTGAGCAGTTTAGGAGTATCCATGTGTGTAAACAGTTTAGGAGTATCCATGTGTGTGAACAATATAGGAGTATCCATGTGTGTGAGCACTTTAGGAGTATCCATGTGTGTGAACAGTTTAGGAATATCCATGTGTGTGAGCAGTTTAGGAGTTTCCACATGTGTGAACAGTATAGGAGTATCCATGTGTATGAGCACTTTAGGAGTATCCATGTGTGTGAGCAGTTTAGGAGTATCCATGTGTGTGAGCAGTTTAGGAGTATCCGTGTGTGTGTGTGTGCATTTTAGGAGTATCCATGTGTGTGAACAGTTTAGGAGTATCCGTGTGTGTGTGTGTGTGTGTGTGTGTGTGTGTGCATTTTAGGAGTATCCATGTGTGTGAACAGTTTAGGAGTATCCATGTGTGTGAGCAGTTTAGGAGTATCCATGTGTGTGAGCAGTTTAGGAGTATCCATGTGTGTGTGTGCAGCTTAGGAGTGAGTGTGTGTGTGTGCAGTTTAGGAGTATCCATGTGTGTGAGCAGTTTAGGAGTATCCGTGTGTGTGAGCAGTTTAAGAGTATCCATGTGTGTGAACAGTTTAGGAGTATCTGGGTGTATGCAATTTAGGGGTATCTCTGTGTGTGAGCAATTTAGGATATCCGTGTGTGTGCAGTTTAGCAGTATCCATGTGTGAGAACAGTTTAGGAGTATCCATGTGTGTAAGGAGTTTAGGAGTATACATGTATGTCAACAGTTTAAGGGTATTAATGTGAGCTTCCTTTCAGGCATTTCCATATTAATGACTTCACTCTGTTCTCATGTGAAGTAGGAATTATGTTTCTATTTGAGACAGGTTAACTGGTTCCCCGTGAATCATGTGTGATATAAATAAGTACAAAGAATCGCTGGTCAGGTTTCCTTTCTACCCAGGTTTTGTGTCGACTGACTGGAATAACCAATCAATGATGTGCATGACATTTCTCTCATTCCTAAATTCAATATAACATTGCTAATCAATAGTAGCATGTCTTTTCACTGAGCAAACATGAGCCCTAGGAATCCTCCTTCCAGTACTTTAAACACCTACTTGAATTGAAATCTATTTGTCTGACTACCGCCATCCTGGCTCTTGCTGGGCTGCCACAGAGAAGGCTGAGGGGCCGCCGAGCCAACAAAAGCTGCTGCTCCACTCCTCTCCCCGTCTGCCTCGGCCTCATTACCTTTGACCTTGCCCTTGTGCTGTTCTGAAAGATGCTCTGTCCGGGTCCGTGTGATGAGCTCCACATTGGATGCCCCATATACCTGGGGACAGAGAGGAAGCTGATGACAGCTCTAGTGCCCATGCTCAAGGGAATACTAGACATCCCTCTAATAAGAGATCTTGGAGGAGATGCTTGCTCCAATCCCCTAGCATGTGGCAAGTAAATATATCAGATCATTCATTCATATCTTTATCCATTCATAAAGCAAGGCCTGTGGTACACTAGGCAAGTGTTCTACAACTGAGCTACTTCCCCAGCCAGGCCAGCCAACGTTTTTGAGGAGCTTTTACGTGGATGGTAAACAAACCAGACACAATCCTGGTCTCCTTGAGAGAGAAGAAAGTAGGCAGTTACAACACCATGGGAAACGTGCCCTAGTGGGGACATCTAAGGGCCTCTTCTGAGCCTACAGAACCAGGGAGGACTTCTGGAAGGAGACATGTCCAGAGCCTGACGCTTCAGTCAGTGCAGGTCAGCTAGGCAGGTGAGATCCCAGAGTGACAGACAGTTTTCTAGAAGATGAAGACCTAGCTTTGAGGTCAGGTGACCAGCTCTGTCACAACTGTGCAAGTCAAGTGTAAGTTACAGTAATTGTAAGAGGTCAGTAAGTCACTCCAACTCTTGTTTCTTCATCCATCTGCCAGAAACATGGGCCAGCAAATCCCTATGTGGTGGCGTACTCAGGATTAAATGGGATACCATGGAAGAGGCTTAGTACCCAACTGTAAAGTGGGGTTAAGAGCACCTGCCTGTTGTGAGGATTCATGAAGTTATGTGTGCACACAGTACTGATAGTTGTATGGATCCTTAGCTGTAAACTGCCCTTTTCCTGGGGTGCCTATTGGTCTGATGCCTTTCCTGCATGCTGCACTGCCTCTGTGCTTCCCAGGCTGGAGAAGCTGGTCAGGAGCCTCTGCTTGGCTCTGCTGGCTCCAGGAGCTGTGCCCTCACCTTGGCTTCATACCCATTCACCATCTCCGTCTTCTCACTGCGCCAGCCCAGAATGCCAGTCTTGTTCCTGGGGATGCAGAGTGGTCCAGGTGAAGTGGTCACCCATCAGGCTGGGTCCAGGCTGGCCAGGCTCTACCCACTCACCTCTCAAAGGAGATGTTCTTGGTGTCAAGCTGCGTGGTGACGACAGGAGCAGTGAGTCTGCTCAGCACCTGTTCTTCGGTGGGCTGTGCGGCAGCCAGCAGCAGCTCCCGGTCTTGCCCAGCCAGTGCCAGGGTCTCTGTGTACACCACACGGCGGTCATGGTCAATCTCCATAACCACAGCACTCGTATCTGCCACCATGGAACAGCACAGGGGTCAGAGTGGTCTGAGCCTGACTGCCAGCTTCCCCAATCCCGCCCTACTGGCTGTCTGGCTGACCTTGGCCCCTGAAGATGAAGCTGCGATTCCCTCGCTGCCAGGTCATATGGTCAAAGCCCAGAAGCGTGGTGTCTACCCGCAGGTTCTGCCCACTCTTCCACACTTTGTAGGTGTCACTAGGGCAGATCTTGGATACCAGGGGCACTGGGTAGAAGTGAAAACCAGAAGGCACTTCAGTTTCTGGCCCGTGTAGCATGGGTCAGCTCGGGGCATAGAAGTGGGGTTAGCAGTACAGCCAGAAAAGGACCAGGGAACTTGAGGAGCAGCCCTTGCTTCAGCCCCACCCCCAGTATAGACCACAGACCCTCATACTTGAGCAATATGAGGGAGAACACAGAGGGCGGCCGAGTCAGCACTGTCTCTAGTACCCACTGTGTGTTCATTCATTTATTCATCCAGGGGGTTTTGGTGTTTTGTTTTGCTTTGCTTTGTTTTGTTTTGTTTGTTTGTGGGGTTTTTTTTTTGGAGACAGGGTTTCCTTATAGCCCCAGCTGGCCTGTAACTCATTATGTAGATCAGGCTGCCCTTGGTCTCACAAATATCCACCTTCCCTCAGTCTCCCAAGTACTCCAAGTATTGGGATTAAAGACAAATACCACTATACCTGGTCTATCCATGCTTTTAACAAGTATTTACTGAACACCTACTCCATGCTAGGCACTATTCCAGTCATTAGGAACACAATATTGGACAAGTCAGGGCTCCTGACCCGTTGGGCTTTACCTTCTAGCAAAGGGTGACAGATTACAAATAAGCAAATCATTAGAATGAAAAGCATTAGATACTAATGGAAGCAAGACTGTCTGCAGCAGTCTGGAGAGACCTGGCTAAGAGCTGGTGCTGAGCTGAGAGCTAGAAGAGGAGAAGGAGCCCTGGGACAGGCAGGGACCATTCTCTGGTCAGGGGGACAGTGCGCAAAAAGGCCCCCAGGCCAGAGTGGCCCCTGTTCAGCCCCTCTTACCCCAACTAGTGAACTCCCACTTCATCTCCACGTAGAAATCCTGAGCCTGGAGGATGACAAAGAAAGGGGCTGAGCCAGCAGTAGAATCAGGGCACAGGGCCCCATCCAGCCAACAGGAAGCTGGTTCTCACCTTACGAAGTTTCTCCAGGAGCATGGGAATGCCCGCCAGGCGCTTTACCGCCCGCTGGTAGTCCCGGTACCGCAGCACCAGCTGCACCAATTCCAGGTCCCGGGTGCTCACAGCTTCCTGCAGCACTGGGGGAATGCCACAGGGTGAGATCTTCAGCCCACTCCAACTGTACATGACACTAGCCACAGGGCTAGGATAAATGGGTGCCCACCTGTCCAGCCACTGCGATTCTCCCTGCCCACATCTGCGCCGTGAGCCAAGAGCACACGGGCACACTCCAAGTGCCCCAATGTGGTGGCCAGGTGCAAGGGAGTCCGACCACGGGGATCCAGCTGCTCAATGTCCACCTGGGAAGGAATTGAGACAGGGTCCTGGTCACTTCTGAAGCATTTGACATGGGCCTAACAACACCTCAGCAGGCAACAGGCTTCTAGCCACATCACCTGGCCCAGCTCATGAGAAACCAATATGATGAGCTGTGGCCTAGTGAACAGAGAAGGGCGGGAGAGTCAGGGCTGAAAGGAGCTGGGAGCAGAGAGCTGGGAGGCGAGAGCAAGGGCCTTTCTTCCTGTCCACCTCGGCCCCCAGACAGGCTTACCTTCTCCAAGGCCCAGTGGGCCACGCAGAAAGGAAGCCAGAGACTGAAGGGGAGTCCAAAGAAGACGATAGCCAAGAAGGGTTCCAACAGCTGACACTGCCTAGGGGGCTCACCACACCTTCAAGAAGCATCACCAATTCACAGCACTGGCGAGATAGCTGGCTAGGGTTGCAAACAGGTAGGAGGCAAAGTGCCAGGGGTGGTGGCACGGGCCTGTAATACCAGCACTGGGAAGGCTGAAGCAGGAGGATAGTGAGTTCAAGACTAGCCTGTGCTAAGTAATAAGCAACCCCCCCCAAGCCCGCCATGAAAGTATTTAATAGTACATTGATAGCAAAGAACAAGCTCACGGCAACTTCAAAGCTGAATTGGTGTCTGGGATGCAAGCATGTCTTGACATTTTACATGAATCCTTGATTTTATGAAAATTACTCCATTGCAGGCAACCTTATTGCACGGTAAAAGTGTATGTGTCACACATAAATATTTACATATAACTCAGGAGTCTAGGAATTCCAGTCAAATTCAGTGATCTGACCAATATACATGTTAACTCCTTTCCAAAACTTGACAAAAATGTCAGTGTAAGACTTCTCTTCCAACCATGATGAGGTAACTGAAATTATACTGAAAATAATTCCTTCAAAATATATGAAATAATTGTTTTCTGACATTAGGCAACAGGCAGTCTCATCCTGGGATCCCTGAGATCAGGAAAACACAGAATTCAAGCCCTATGACTTCCCAGGATGAAGATTCCAGACTGCTATCCAGAGAGGGGTCACCAGCAGAGCGTGATGGCCTCACTGAGCCGTGGAAACAGGAACCCAGAGAGGGTGAGGTAACTAGAAGACGCAAAGCAGAGTTCTGGAAAAGGATGAAATTTGAGAGGAGAAAAAAAGAGCTCCTCACCACAGGGGTCCCTTTGACTCTTCACTGAATATCAAACCTCAGTGAAACCCAACAAGATTATGGAAAACAAAGAGGCACTCAGGCGTGCTCACTGAGGGCAGAATTCAAATTCAAGCCTGTGCGATAACACTGTTGCCTTCCCAATGTATTTAGCAGACCTCAGAGGTGGGCCTTCAGAGGAGAGCTAAACTATTCCTAGAAAAGAGGCTCTCCTACCTAACAGACTGAGGTTTGGCCTCCAAAGGATCACACTCATTTGCAAGTAATTTACTTAATTTGCTAAAATGAAGCCTAGCACTCTTTAAAGGAAGACAACAAAATCCAGATGCTTACTATATCTACAATGCCTAACATCCAGTCAAAACTTGCTAGACTAGATATAAAGCATGACTTGGTGGCCTGTACTCCCAGCACATCGGAAGCTAAGGTAGGAGAATGGCAAGTTCCAAGCCAACTATGAGACTTTCAAAAACAACCACTCAGCAATTCCCTGAAAAGTCCACAGCCATGCCTGTAGGTGTGTTTTACTTTGTGCTAATCATCTATCTCTTAATCTTCATGGTTAAGGCTATGTTAAATTAAAGTGTCTTTATCAAATTCCAACCCAAGATGGGTCGGGTAGCACACACCTTTATTCCCAGCACTGAGGAGGCAGAGGCAGAAGCAGAGGCAGAGGCAGGTGGATCTCTGTGAGCTCAAAGCCAATCGGATCTACATAGGGAGTTCCACTCAAAAATTACTTCATGTCAAAGATATGACATGAAGTAGGAAAACATGATGTATAATTGTGAGGAAAAATCATTTAACAGAAACATCCAAAGTGAAAAGATGGTGACTCAATATGCCCAAGAGTTTATAGAGAAATATGAACAAAATGTTCAAGAGAAAAATGGGAAATCTGAAAAAAAAAAATCTAAAGAGAACAAGTACAATGTCTGAAATGAAAATTCTCTGGATTGCTGGGCGTGGTGGCGCACGCCTTTAATCCTAGCACTTGGGAGACAGAAGCAGGGGATCTTGGTGAGTTCAAGGCCAGCCTGGTCTACAGAGTGAGTTCCAGAACAGCTGGGGCTGTAGGGAGACCCTGTCTCGAAAAGACCAAAAAAAAAAAAGAAAATTCTCTGGATGAAATTAAACATTTAAGTCTTTTGCTTTTGTTTTATTAGTTTCAGGGTTTTTTTGTTGTTGTTTTGTTTTGTTTTGGTCTTTTTGAGACAGGGTCTCCCTGTAGCCCCAGCTGTCCTGAACTCACTCTGTAGACCAGGCTGGCCTTGAACTCACAAAGATCTGCCTGCCTCTGCCTCCCAAGTGCTAGGATCAAAGGCGTGCGCCACCACGCCCAGCTTGTTGGTTTTTTTGAGACAAGATTTCCTATGAAGCTCAGATTGACCTTGAATACTCTCTCGGGCTCTTTGTTTCTCTTCCTCTCTGTCTCTGTTTCTCTCTCTCTCTCTCTCTCTCTCTCTCTCTCTCTCTCTCTCTCTCTCTCTCTCACTGTTGTTGTTGGTTGTCCTTATAGGAAGGAAGAACTGAGACAGGGTCTTATGTAGCCCAAGCTGGCTTTGAACTCACTATAAACCTGTGGCTGACTTAAACCCTTGACCTTCTTGCCTCAGCCTCCCAAGTGCCACACCAGACTGACACTGTAGACATGATTATGTCAAGGACACCAGATGAAATCACCATGGATTATCTTGATGGTTCTAGAATCTAATGACTAATGTCTTTTTCAATTTTTTTTATTTATTTTTTATGTGTATGAGTGTACTGTCTGCATGTAGGTTTGTGCACCTGTGTCATACAATGCCGAGGAGGTCAGAAGAGGGTGTCAGATTCCCCTGGAACTGGAGTTAAAGACAGTTCTCAGGGGCCATGTGGGTGCTGGGGATCGAACCTGGGTCCTCTGCAAGAGCAGTCGGCGCTCTTAACTGCTAGGCCATCTCTCCAACCCAACTAATGTCTTTATAGAATGCACAGAGACAAAGCCTATACAGCCATAAGCCAACAACTGTACCGCAAAAGCTGGAAAGGTAAGGCAGGATTCGCCTCTATAAACTCTGGAGGGAGGGAGTGTACCTCTTGCTGCAGTCAAGAATCCTGAGAGAATAAATTTTTTGTTCTAACCTACTCACTGTGTGATAATTTGTTGTACAAAGGAATATAATGATAAATCTACAGAACCAAGAAACTCAATAACCTCATTTAAAATAAATACCAAGGCTGTATGTGCTGGCTTATGCTGCACGCGTGCACGCACACACACACACACACACACACACACACACACATGCATGCATGCACACACTGAGGCCATCATAATCAAATGCTGGAAAATAGTGATGAAAAAGAAAATCTTGCTGGGCGTGGTGGCGCATGCCTTTAATCCTAGCACTGGGGAGGCAGAGGCAGGTGGATCTCTGTGAGTTCAAGGCCAGCCTGGTCTACAGAGAGAGTTCCAGGCCAGCGGGGACTACAGGGAGACCCTGCCTCACAAAAAATAAAAAAATAAAAAATAAATAAATAAAAGAAAGAAAGAAAGAAAATCTTTAAAGCATTGTAAGAAATGAGACCTTTTATGTACAGAACAAACAGGAAATATTCCACACTTTCATTAGAACTATACAAGTCTGAAAACAATTTAATGAAATTTTTAAGTGGTGGGGGATGGGGAGAAGATTCAATGTAAACTTCTATATCCAGTGAAAATATTCTTCCAAAATGAAGAGGAAACAAAGACTTCTGCAGAGAAATAAAAGCTAAGAGACCTTATCGCCAGGAGATGTACAGGAAACGGTACAGGGAGCTGTGCAGGTAGAAAGAAAATGATACCAGATGGAAACTTGGATCTGCACAAAGGAATGAAGAACGCGAAAAATGTTAAATTTGCAAGTATGAGAATGTCAGTAAAATATTTAAAACCCACGAGGAGAAAGAGAAGAGATGTCAGCAGATGAAGATTTCAACATGTCTTCAGAGGACGGAAGTAGTTGAGAATCACAACTGGATTAGCAAAGCAGAGGAAGCCAGGACCTAGGCAGGCAGGGAGGGCAGGCAGGGAATAGCAAACCCAGTCACCCCAAGCTCAGCAGCATGGGGTGTGCTGGACTCAGGGACACCAGCCAATGCAAAGGATGAGGTCATGAGGCTCAATACTGGTGACCGGTCCCTTGCCCTGGATCCTGAGCAACCAGCAAGCTAGACTGCAGCTGTGTCCTGTCTCATTCCCTCTGCCATTTCACCTGAGTAGAACACTGAGGAATTCTTCCCTGGAGGAGGCCAGGGCCCCAAAGACCTCTGAATGGAGATATTTGGGGGTTCCAAGATGGGCAGGTCAGTTTACTGCCCAGCCATCCTACTATCCATAGTGAGTGCTGCACCCCCATTCTCACACATGTCCCAGTAGTCAAAGGGAGCTGGACACTGGAAGCAAGCGTCCACCATGAAATCAACCCAGACAAAGGATGCTAAAGCAAGGAGGAAACTGTAACTACAGGAAGTGAGAAAAGCTTCTGGGAGTTGAGGGACAGCAATTTGCATCCTGGGGGAAATGCTAAAAGAAAATGGACTTCTCAGCCTGAGACCCCCAGACCTCCTGTGACTTTGCTTTTTCCTTCCTCCCCTCCCTGGCTTGTTCCACTCCCTGAGCAGCTACCCTGGGGCTTATCTCACAGTGAGCAGTGCCTCCCTTCACTGCCTTTTCAGGTTAAAACAAACAGGGCCAGGGGCAGGATGGCTCATCAGGTAAAGATGCCACCAAGCCTGGTGAGCCACGGGGACCTACGTATTGAAGAAAGAGAACCAATTCCTGAAAGATGTCCTCTGACTTCCACAAGCACACAGTAGCACACATGTGCCTACATACATACACACACAATAAATAAATACATAATACATACCAAATAAAATTTTACCTAAAAATTTTTGAAGCAAGAAACTTCCCCCTAGTATCCCAGGGCCTTGGTCATGCTAAGGACATGCTTCCCACTGAGCTATGCCTCAGCCTCAGGAATGTCCCTTAGTCACCGGTTATTTCCTCTCTGTCCCTCACCCTTCACATCTAAGCCATCAGGACCAATGCAGGCTATACCTTCATATTAGACTTAGAGAGCCCCTCAGTTCCTCCACTTTCAATTTCCCATGATGTTCTGGGCCACCTATGGCAGCCCGGCAGCCCCTCACTTTACCCTTCTCTTGCCTTCACATGACCCAGCTAAAGTCATCTTATACAATGAACTCGGGGCCTGGTACACTTCAGCATGAATCTCCCTAGTGGTTTTCCATTGTATTGGCCTAGAACCCGAGCCTTGGACTCTTCAAACTCACTCTCCCACCCCCCCTCCACTCCTGCTCCCAACCTTCCTTGTCACCTGAGAATGATCCCTTGGATACCCCAGTTGTATGATTTATCCCCAAAGGTTCATGTGCTGAAAGCCTGGTCCTTCCCAGTATGGCAACCTAGAGAAAGGTTGGTGGAGCAGTAGGTGAGCCTCAGGGAAGTGAGTGAGCCTCAGGGAAGTGAGCCTCAGGGAAGTGAGTGAGCCTCAGGGAAGTGAGCCTCAGGGAAGTGAGCGAGCCTCAGGGAAGCAAGCGAGCCTCAGGTCACAGCACCACCCTGGAAAGGATTAATATAACTGACCAGAGCAGGGCAGGTCTCCTGGTAATGTCTCAGTTCCCAGAAGAATGGGTTATTACCAAGTGAGTTCAGCCTGCCAGCTCCTGCCCCTATCCCAATTCCCCTCTGGCCTGGGCTGGTTTGTTCACTGGCCTAGGATGAAGCCAGGTGGTCCTGGCCAGATGCTGGTGCTATCCTCTTCAGACTCTGCACTCTGAACTTGTAAACTATAGTGAGGTACACCAACCTCTTTTTCTTATAAAGTCTTCAGTTGTGCTGGAGGCTGGTTTGTTTGGTTGTTTTGGGTTTTGTTTTCTAATTTGTTCCATTTTGGTTTTTGCTTGTTTGTTTTGTTTTGCTGGGGATCAAACCCAGGGCCTGTCTTCCTCCCTGCTAGGCAAGTGCTGAACTACAGAGCCACTCCCCAAGCCCATCAGATATTCTGTTATAGCAACACAAACAAACTGAGCCACCTAGAGAACCACAAAGCTTTCTCATTTCAGGTTGCCACCCAATGTCACCTCCTTAGTCTGCTCTTACAAACAATCAGAGGTGACAACTGCTGCTTACCTATCCATCACCCCTTATCCTGCTCCAGATCTCTGCCAACATCCTAGATTTGTTTACTTTTTCAGTTTCCCTCACCTAGGATTTTGTTCACTCACCCTCCCAGCCCCTGGATAGAACCTGGCAGGTAACCAGTGCAGTCCTTAAAGATACATGCATATATATAAATATATATAAATATATATATATATATATATATATATATGTGTGTGTGTGTGTGTGTGTGTGTGTGTGCATTATGTGTGTTTAGGTCAGAGAAAGCTTTGTGGAATCAGTTCTTCTACCTTTTTTTCTTTTTCTTTTTTTTTTGGTATTTTGAG